>CM046363.1:6856020-7143739 GCA_025413025.1 Ficus hispida
GTTTTCTTAAAACCTGTTTGGCAGAATTTTGTAAAAATTACTTTTGACTTTCTCAGACTAATTTTCAGAAGAGCTTCATGATAAAGCTATAATATATAGCTTCTGATAAAAAAAACTCTTCTCCTTAGATAATATACTTGTATTAGAGTTTAAGTTAATGAAAATCCATAGCTTTTGTTTTTATTTTCTATTGTGTAGAAGTAAAAGTAAAAGTTTTATCAAACAAATCCTTATAAGAAGTTTTATATATGCATACACATTTCTAATTATTATTATAAGAACTTTTTTAAAAATTCGTATTTTTTATTTTAATATTAAACTATTATGAAAAGGACCATATATAACATTTCTAAAAAGCTATTTAAAATACCCTAAGAAGCAGTTTTTGGATTCAAACAATTGGAAATAGAATCAAAAAGCATTGGCAAACCTGTTTTTTTTTTTTTTTAAATCATTCATTAGAAAACGTCAAACTTGTTAAAGTGGTCATGACTAGATCTTAATACGCATTTTTGGAAATATATATATATATATATATTATTCTTTTTTGGTATAAGAGACAATGAGACATGACTTTGTTACGACACTGGAAATTTACTTTATTTTTGTTTTTCTTTTGAACTTTTGCAATTTTATGTTTAAAAAATATGATGTGATGTTAACAAAAGGGAACGCACAATTTCATTATAATGTTCTTGGGTGCCCAATATTGTATCTTATTACAAAGATTGCACTAATGTTGACTACAAAATGATTGCAATGTGAATGCCCATGTTATGTAACTTTGCAAATTTGTATCTAAAGGATATCCATCAAAGCTAATATTAGAACATGTAGTAAGTAGCATATTTACTGATGCTAAAGTAAATAACTAATATATTTACTAAAATATTAAAATAAGTAGCAAATATAGTATTTATTTTAACAGTTTCGTAAATTTATTATTATTAATTTTTTAACTTCAGTAAATATATTTACCTCTTTTTTTGTGAATATATTTACCCCTTTTTTATCCCTTTTTTTCTGAGAATTTTATCCCTTGTTCAACTCTATTATAATTTTTTATTTTTTATTTTTTTTATTTTTTGCTTAAAGCAACCCTATTATGTGGTTAAATTGTCTCTCTTTTTTTTTTTTTTTTTTGGCTAATAGGTTAAATTGTCTCGATGTTAGCCAAGTAAATGCCCCTAGGGGGCCTTGGGGCTTAGGTGACCTAAAGCTTTTGCCTAACCCAATCCAATTGAATGGTGAATTGGGCTACGCTTGTTTCTTGGCCGGTCTATCCCATCCCAATTCACCTATTTGTTATAGTAGGTAGAGGTGGAAAGTAGGAGGAGAAAATAGAATTGATAGTGGAAATTTTGAAAAGAAAATAAAATTGCAAGGCGTTTGATAGGTCGTGTAGAGAGGAAAAGAGACAGAGAGAATTGATAGAAAAGGACTGATAAAATAAGATAAAATAGATCGTACCATCTTTACCTCTCTAATACTTTTTTGATAGGATAGAAAAGAGAATTAAAGTGCAAAAATTTTAAAAGAGTAAAAACTCTCTCTCTCTCTCTTCAAAGGGTGTTTAGGGTTTTTAAAGGGTATGCCTCTCGGAGTACTAGGAACAGACAGTAGCGCCTTGCTTGCTGTCGATTTTCTGACCTTAAAGATGAAGTTCTGACTATTGCGGAGAGGTTACTAATTGTGGAGGTGACTACATGGTTAGGAGGCATGCGTTTCGGCGAAATGGAGGAGCAGAAAAGTCATGGCTATGATGACACTTTTAGGCTGTCTACTTTGACAGTGATGGTCATCTTCTTGTCTACAGCTTTTTCAGTGTTATTTGATTTTTATTTTGTTTTGATATGTTTGCATGTAAGTGTAATAACTACATATTATACGCAAATTTGGTTTTGTTTATTGTTTTGGTATGCTTGTTTTTAGTTCTTAATAATAATGATAGTCTTCCCATCATCTGGGCTCGTGTTTTGTTCGTCAGATTTAGATCTTGATGATTTGTTGGTCTTGCTAGACTTGTGACTCTGCAGTGTGTTTGGTTATCTTGCGATCTAAGGTTATGGCTTCCAATTGATCGGCAGTTTCTGTCATTGGTTGGGCCTTTGTTAAGTATAGCTTGGTGCATGCTCGTTTTTGGTGTGTCAAGATATTTTTTAATTTTTTGGCCTCAGACTTGCGCCATTCCCACTGTACGTCAGTTGTTTGTATTGATGGTTGAAGATTATGACTGCACAATTACGAAATATCTACATTATATTGTTCAGTTTGTAACTCTTTATTAATGTTAATGTATTTTTTCCTTAAAACAATAATTAAAGTAAGTGAAGGCGGTGATAATTAGTTAGAAAACAGTAGAGTAGCTTGTTTAATAAAAATGAAAAAGATGAGAGAAAGGAAAGTAGGTGGATAAATGATGCGATGGAGTCTGCCAATTTTTAGTTATTCAATATTGGGTGAAAAATTAAATTCACACAATAATGACTAAAATTACATTTTTATCCCTTTTTAAAATTAAAATTATGGAACTAAATGAATAAAATTGTAACTACACAAATCTCTTTATTTTATTTCATTCCTACCTACTAAATCTATGACACCAAAAGAAAATCAGTATCTTTTTTATTATTCCTTCAATACACAAAATTCCTTCAATAATGGCATTCAAGATAAACATGCAACTGTTTAATAGCGTTTTACAGCAAATTGCAATTTTACCTTTAAAAGTTCCCAAATTAGCTTTTATTTGATTGGCCAGTTTGAGTTTAGATATTTAAATTGGAGTTGTTTAAATTTTCAAAAATTAATTAATTAATTTATTTATTTTTTAGGGGAAAAAAACAAAAATATATGTTGCAATATTTATTTTGAACCGACAAAATTTTTCATTATTTCTTTATACAATGCAGGATTGAAGAATTGCTCCCTTAAATACAAGTCGCACTCAAACTCTATCTTATGTTGTTTAACCAAATTGGATATTGTGATAATTTTATATAGAAATAAGACTTTTGACATAATTAGTTCCTAAACTATTATTGTTATGGTAAGCCAAAAGATGCCTAATTTGTTATTGAAAAAAAAAAAAAGTAGGCTACAAAGTTTTCTACCAAAAAAAAAAAAAAGACAAAGAGGAAACAAAAAAACCATATGAGATGTAGGTTACAAAGTTTTGGATTAAAAAAATGATAAAGAGGAAACAAAAAGAAAACGATATTAGTGAAAAGAAAATGCTTCACTTCACAAAAACATTTTAACACGAATTTCACGAAGTTAAACAATTGGATGTGGACATACACGTGAGGGAGCCCAGTTCGTTTGGCAAACCACATGACAATTTATTAAGGTAAATCATGTGATTTGCACCCATTCTCTTAATTTGTGATTTATGCAAGTAAATAATTCATAAAAGTGCAGCATACTTCTCTTTAGTTTGTTACTCATTCCTTTAAAATAACAAATACACTATCAATAATACTTTCGTCATTTCTCCTGAACTGTCACATAATAGTCCAATCACCGTTACATGATTTTTTTTCTTTATTTATCTATATATGTGCTCGTCAACTAGTAACATGAAAAAAAAAAAAAACAAAAACAAAAACAAAAAACAAAAAACAAAAAATCATGCCTGATCATCTTCCTATGAGTCTCTCTTCATCTCTTCCCCCATCCCCTTCATGTGCTCCTCAGTGAGGAAAACTAAAACAAGAGAGAGATCCATGGTGGAGTAAAACAAATATTAGTTCCTCATTTACGAAAAAAAACATATATTAGTTCCTCCAATGGATTATCCCAGAGTGACTTCTGTAAAACACTAGGTCATTGCACGTGTGCGAGCGTGTTGAATTTGTTGGGGGTTTTTTTTTTTTTCCAGATCTAATAAAAATGAATATTTAAATAAAAAAGTATTTGAGGAAAAAAAAAATTGTAACAAAAATTAAACAGAAAGAAAACAATGCAAAGGACGAAGTCGGAATAAATGAAAGATGAAGATTGAGGAAATTAGAAAAAAAAAAAAAAGAGTTTATTTGTTGAAATCCTTAACAAATAAATTATATCCTAGGAAATAGTTATATAAGTTGAAGAGCAATTAAGAAATTGATGCTAAAAATCATATAAATAATTTTAATAGGTGTATAACTCAGTTGTTAAGTATAGAGGTCAAAATTGATGAGGAAGATAAAGTGATAATTTTTTTCGCCTCCCTACCTAGGTAATATGGGGCTTTGGTGACTCACAGTTGGTTGGAAAAATTACATTGACCGCAGATAAGGTGTCTACTACTTTGTTGGAGACTGCAAAAATGAAATAATATAGAAGTTTGTCTCATACTTATCAAGTTCTTATGGTGAAGCTAAATTCAAATATGGGTAAGTAATAGACAAGGAAGATATTGCGATACAGGAGATGATCTTTCCTAATCATGATCATCGAAGAAAGTTGAGTGCTTTTACTGCTATAAGAATAGCCATATTATGAGAAATTATGAAGAATTTAAAACGCACTTGAAGATAAAAGGAAGCAGAAAACTTAAGAGACATAATCTACAAATGTTGTTGGTGACAAGTATTACATTGAAAATGATGTTTATTCTGTTACTATCGAGGAAGATAATTTTGACTCTTGGATTTTAAATTCACGATGTTCATTTTATCTACATCCACATAAGAAATTGTTTGATTCTTATAAGCCTTATGATGTTAATACTATTTTAACGACCAATGATTTGAGTGTTAAAGTTATTGAAATAGGTTCTATGAAGGTGAAGATATTTAATGGAGTTGTGAAAACATTGACAAACGTTAGGAATATTCCTCGGTTAAGGATAAATTTAATTTCTCTAGGAGCTTTTAACACTGTGGGTTATGATTATTCTACAAAGGATGGTTTCAAGAGAGGTACTTTGGTTACTAAGAATGGCGAAAAGTGAAGAACATGTACAAGTTATTTGGGAAGACAGTTATAGGAGGAGCTATGAAGATGGGGCCGCGATAGGAAGTCTTCATTTACAGTGAAATAGTGCGACAAATTGAAGTTAAAGACTGAAGATGACAAAAGGAAGATAATGAAGAGCTATGCTAGTAAAGAAAAAGCATTGAAAAAGAAATTGGTTTATTGTGTCAAGTTTGATGGGGTTTGAACTCGACACATATTTATTCCTATTAGTGAGTGCCTGAGTTGAGAGAAATTGAGTTAAGGTGAAGATTGTTATGTGTTTTGAATTTTGACTCAAATTAGGGTTAAGTTAGATCTTGTCATCGGATTATGGTTAAAATTGTGGTCCATTATGAGTCTATAAATAGATATTTTATTTTAGGGTTTTGTGTGATCAAACAAAGAGAAGAGTGTGCCTCCTTTCTAAGAAAAAGTGAGAGAGAGATAGAGAAAGAGTGTAAAGGGTTTTGAATAGAAAGAGATTGACAAAGTTTGTTGAGTGTGTAATTATGAATGCGTTAGTAAATTTATCCTTCCTCTCCCATAAACGTAGGCAAGTTTTCTAAAACATGTAAATCTTTGTCTTTTCTTTGTTTCTATTTTAATTTATTTTTTTTGCTCCGCTTTGGATGTAGTGGTATTTTTTGTAACAATTTAAATGCATATTTGTTGGGTAAGGAGCCATGCGTGTGCTCAAAATTTAATATGCTTATTTGATTTTCCTTTTTTAGAATTTAATATTCATGTTTTATTTTGAGCATCAATTTATTTTATTGGTAAATTCGATTATTGATGAGGTTGAATTAGGGGTGGTAATACGGGTAGCGACACGACGACACGACGACACGATTTGAAAATGACACGAATTTCACGGGTTCGGGTTGGGAAAAATAGGGAGCGGGTCGTGTTTGGGTTGGGAAAAATTGACACGAAAAAAATTCGTATCGTGTTTGGTTTGGATTCGATTTTTTCGTGTCAATTTCGTGTCCACTTTTTGTGTCAATTTCGGATCGCGTGTCAATTTCGTGTCAAGTTCGTGCCGGGTCAAGTTCGTGTCGTGTCATGTCAATCCGTTATGAGTTCGTGTCGCGGTTTCGTGTCACGGGTCATGTTTAGGTTGGGAAAAAAAAATTTGACACGACTCAAACATGATACGAACACGACACGAAATACGAATTGACATCCCTAAGTTGAATCATCTTGTATTTAAGTCATTCGTGTCATTATTAGTATTTGTTCCTTTGCTCTTAAATGCAATCTCCGTAGTCAAATAACCACTTTCACAATGTTTAAGTGCTTGAATTCCCTTTTGTTTGTTTCTCTTCTTTCTTTCATTTATTATTATTATTTTTCTTTTGGAGTAAATTTCTCTCATTTTTATTTAAGCCAATTTTATTTTAGCTTATTTCATAATGGAGTGACAATACAAAATAAATCCTTAAAAAAAAAAACACGCACACAATAAAATCCCAATGATGTGACAATAGAATCCTAAGTAGCCTAAGAAAGGAAGCAAACGAGTGTCGATCATTGTGTCCAAAAAAAAAAAAAAGTAGTCATTCTCAAAAAAAGGAAAGTTGTCTATTCTTAAAAAAAAAAAAATTCCAACTTTTTTTTTTCTAACAAGATTAAAAAAAAAATTGAGATAGAAAAGTTGGAACTATATATATATATATATTTTTTTTCGTAACAAGTTTATAAAATAAAACAAATCCATAATTATTTTTAACAAATAGATTTATTAATAAAATTAATGTCTAAATTAAATCATGGAAAAAAGTCTTCCCTTAAAAAATAACGAGTCATTTTTACTCATAAAAAATCACTTAAAAGAAGGTTGTTTTTTTGTGTTAAATTTTATTTTGTTGCACAAGTCAGTTTTTACATTATCAAGATTCTTTTTCCTAAAAAAAAAAAGAAGGGATAAATTGATAGGTTGATATTTAAATTTATAAATTCATATAATTTTGATTAGTGTTATTTTTTTATAATTTAAATTATTAAAAACATAATTATAATATTTATTTTAATTAATTTTTTAGATAAAATATTGACTGATTTATTTAAAAAATAAACAAAAAAGATAACAGCATTTTTAACACGATTAAATGATTAATTTATCCAAAAAAAATTTCAATTTATGTTTTTATTTTTTTTAATTTGAAAATAAGAGAATTTGAATTTTATATTTTTAAATAAAATTAAGAGTGTTATTATTGTTAGACAAGGACGGTAACTACTTATTTATTTTTGTTATCCACTAAATATAAGCGTTAATACGCGGGGCCCACGAGTATGGTCCCAAAATCCACCAAATGACGAAACTGTCCCAACCTTTCCCGACCATTCACCGATATTCCTCAATGTCAAAATCGTCAAATACTTAAAAAAATTTTTTTTTTGGAGGAAACGCACGAGTCACCCGAGGAGTGACATAAACCCACTGTGGTCGAAACGACACGAGAGCGTGCGCTTCGGTTACCGTGAAGAAGGCTGTGGGTCCTACCTTTGACACACAGTTAATGCCTCTTACAACGGCCAATCTGGACCGTCCATCGTCATCATGTCCCTCCAACTAAAGCTTCCCACTTTGCGAACGGCAACGTGGCGAAACCGCAGAGAAACTTCCAACCTGGAGCTGCACTTGGGTGTTGACGGCAACAAATTTGCTGCCGTGCTCGCGCAGAGCTACCACACTACTACATAGTACGACACTGCCGATTAAAAAAAAAAAAAGTCACCCTCATTTCCCATTTCTTGAGAGAGAAAATTTTAGAGAGAGAGAGTGAGAAGTCGGGAGTTAGAGAGAGAGAGAGAGAGAAATCGTTTCGTCTTCGCTGTTCTAGGGTTTTCAGGGTTTCTCCGATTCTCAGGTACTGCATTTTTAGGGCTCTTTTCTGTGTTTTTCATGGTCAACTTCTTCAATGCCGTTGGTTTTTTGGTCTTTTCATTTCTGTTCGTTTTTTTTTTGAATTTTTTTAAAACATATATTTTTTGGTTTGCCTTTTGAAGTGTATCAGTGTTTGTTTTGGTTTTTCCTTTACGAATATTCCCTTCGGATATTTGTCGTCTTGTTTTTATTTTTATTTTTTTATATTGATTTATTATTATTATTTTTGCTGTTTCGGTTTATTTGTGTCTTTTGGGTTTTTGCCCTTTAGATTTGACCAAGTTTCTTCTGTTTTGGTTCTGGTAAACCCAGCATTGTTTGTTTGTTTGTTTTTTTTCATTAATACATATTTTTTCCTTTTTTTTTTCGATTAGGAGTTTTTCTTCTAATTTGTTCCATTTTTCTTGCAGGTTTGAAGGAGATTTTCTCAGTTCTGACATTTTTTGGTGAGAAAAGTATAGTGTGCTTTTATATCACTTTGCATGTGTTTTTTGTTAATTTTTTTTTTTTACTTTTTATTCTGGGTAAATCGATGGTCATTGTGTTTTTGTTCTATCATTACGTCTCCGAGTGTTTTTCTAATGCGGATTTGGTTTTTTTGGTGAAATTTTGGTGGGGTTTTTCATGTTTGCATGTGGATAAAATGAGATTTTTGCTCTGATTCTTGTTCTGTTGCGTCTTTTCTTCAGCATTCTTCTGTAAAAATTTGGTTTTTGAAAAATAAAATGAAGCTCTAAAACTAGAACCTAGCAAGCGCTTGAATGAAGTTTTTTCATGGCTTTATTGCATGTGTATTGCATTTGTTTTTCAAAAGCGGATTTGGCTTTTTTTGGTGAAATTTTTGGCGGGTTTTTTTATGTATGCATGTGGATAAAATGTGATTTTTTTTTTTTTTTTTTTGATCTGTTGTGTTTTTTCTTCAGCATTCTTCTGTAAAAATTTGGTTTTTGTTTCTCATTCTGTCTTTTGTATGCTTTTCCTTCAAGTTTGATGGTGGAGAAACTAAAAATGGTAATCTAGAACTGATCAATAGCTACCATATTTGGTGGGTCTTGGTTTTTGCTTCTGTATTGAATGCACCTCTGAAAACTAAAATCGGGCTCTAAAACTAGACCCTTGCTAGCCCTTGGAATGAATTTTTGTGAACTTTGAGTTTTCTTTGGCTTTTATTTTATTTTATTTTTTCTTTGTTTCGCATCTTTTTTTCGCAGTCTCACATCTGGAATTTTGAAGATCCTAGTACAAGAATGTCGACATAACTTGGAAATAGTCTTTTTTTTTTTAATTTTATTTTATTTTTAAACAAGTAACATTGCCAATTTAGCAATTTGGACCATGTTCTTATTAAGTAACTCGCCTGGCTAGAAGTGTCTTTTTTGGTCTTTAAGCTTCTATGGCTTCATTTCTAACAAGCTTTCCGGGTGCTGCTCGCTAATCTTGCTGTTGTTTTAGTTTATTTTCCTTTATTCTGCTATGATTGCATGTATTAAGCGTTGAAGTGTCCTTTTTTGTTTTGTTATGAGTCACAAAAGTTTTTGGTTTTTGCCTAGTCTTTCTTTTGCATTTTTAATCTTTCTGTATTCTGCGTAGGAGATGGGTGGTTCTGAGCTAGAGGGAAATGGGATGGAGGAGGCTTTACCACCGCCTCCTCCTGTTCCACCAAATGTTGTTCCAATTCAAGCGGGTTCTGAACAGACTCCTACTGAGCCTGCTAAGAAGAAAGTTGTCCGTGTTCCAATGGCGAGGCGCAGCCTTGGAACTAAAGGCCAAAAGATAGCTCTGCTGACTAACCACTTTAGAGTTAAAGTGTCCAATGTTGATGGTCACTTCTACCACTATAGTGTATGCTTACTATTTCCATGGAATTCCTGTATTTTCTCTTTTGCATTTGTCAACATTTTGAAACTTGTTTGTTTATTTTGTTTTTTGAAAAAGGTTTCTGTCTCGTATGAAGATGGCCGTCCTGTTGAGGGTAAGGGTGCTGGACGGAAGGTGATTGATAAGGTCCATGAGACTTACCGCAGTGACTTAGCTGATAAGGACTTTGCCTATGATGGTGAGAAGAGCTTATTTACTGTCGGCCCTCTTCCACGGAACAAACTCGAATTCACTGTTGTGCTTGATGATGTTTCAGCAGAAAGGTAGACGTGTTGGGTTTTACTGAATGATTTCTTGCCTATCATGGCTTGATTAGTTTTTCCTTTTTTTTTTCCCCCTTCGTATTTATGATCTCTTGAACCTTTTTTGGTATAGGAGCAATGGAAACCGTAGCCCTGACGGTCATGGTAGCCCATCCGAGAATGACCGAAAGAGAATGCGCCGACAGTATCAGTCAAAAACTTTTAAAGTGGAAATTAGCTTTGCTGCGAAAATTCCCATGCAAGCAATTGCAAATGCTCTGCGAGGTCAAGAATCTGAGAACTCCCAAGAGGCGTTAAGAGTCTTGGATATCATATTGAGGCAACATGCATCCAAGCTGTGAGTGATTGTGTTTTATCTTTTCCCATCAACCCAGTTTTATGTATCCTTTTTATTGTTCTTCAATGTTGAAATTGGCTGCATCCATGAATGGTTATCAGTGCTAATAATAAGTTGATTGTTGCAGGGGATGTCTACTTGTTCGCCAGTCTTTTTTTCATAATGATCCAAAGAATTTTGTGGATGTTGGAGGTGGAGTTCTCGGTTGCAGAGGATTTCATTCAAGTTTCAGAACAGCCCAGGAGGGATTGTCACTGAATATTGGTAAACATGCTTTTCCTTGTTCTCCTGTGTTATCGTAAGCTTACTGTTATCTTCATTATATATATATATATATATTTTTTTTTTTTCCAGATGTATCGACTACCATGATCATACAGCCTGGCCCTGTTGTGGACTTTTTAATTGCCAACCAAGGTGTGAATGATCCATTTTCGCTAGACTGGAACAAGGTAGTTAACATTTGTACATTTAACTATGCGTATGCTCATTTGCTCTAACATTTATTTTTTAAACAGGCCAAACGCTCTCTCAAGAATTTGAGGATTAAAGTCAGTCCCTCCAATGCTGAATACAAAATAACTGGATTGAGTGACAAGCCGTGCAGAGATCAGACGTATAATTTTTTTGTTCTCCACTTCTCAAATTACAATGTTTTCTTTTCCTTCCTGTCAAGCTAGTACCTTCTTTTTTTGTTCTCCTTGTTTTTTAATGATGTTTTTGGGTCCTAATCTTTTGGTTTTCTTTATTTTGTTGGATAATTTTTGTGCATATTTTTGATCAGGTTCTCACTGAAGCAGAGAGGTGGTGGGGATGATTCTGAACCGTTGGAAGTGACTGTATATGACTATTTTGTCAATCATCGCAAGATGAATTTGCAGTACTCTGAAAGTCTGCCCTGCATCAATGTTGGAAAGCCAAAGAGGCCAACCTTTATCCCCCTCGAGGTAACTTGATTTATCTGTTGTTCATTATAGTTAATGCAGCATATATGCTTGTTAGTAGTCGACAATGATTATGTTTTTCTTATGTTTTCTAGCTCTGCTCTTTGGTGTCGTTGCAACGCTATACAAAAGCACTGTCAACATTCCAAAGATCTTCCCTGGTGGAGAAATCTAGGCAGAAGCCACAGGAGCGGATGCAAGTCTTGTCAAATGTGAGTATTGTAATGTTTTTAACCTTTAATCACTTTTAGTAAATGTATTTTTCTCTAATTTTAGTTTTCAAATTTGGATGCAGGCTTTGAAGCGTAACAACTATGATACTGAACCAATGTTACGTGCTTGTGGAGTTGCAATCAATCCCAATTTCACTCAGGTGGAAGGACGTGTTCTTCCTGCTCCTAAGGTATTACTATTTAGTTGTGAAGTGACACCTGGTTGGTAATTTGATTCTTATTTGTTGTTCCTTATCTATTTATTTTGTGAATTATCTTGCGATGTTTCTCTTCATTCATTATTTCTTTCTCTGAACAGTTGAAAGCGGGCAACGGGGAGGACTTTTTCCCTCGAAATGGTAAATGGAATTTCAACAACAAGGTGATTTCTTCTGGCCGTGCTTATTTCATCTGTTTGTTTTATTAGTTTGGGGTGGTTGATAACTTACAAATGCTTGTGCAGAAACTCGTGCAACCAAGTAAGATAGAAAGGTGGGCTGTTGTGAATTTTAATGCACGTTGTGATTTAAGAAGCCTTGTAAGCAATCTCATCAAATGTGGAGAGATGAAGGGTGTTGTAAGTAATGGTTGTCTGTTATTTCAGCAGCCACAGATAATCAGGTATTTGACATGGTTGATTTCATTTTCTGACAGCTCATTAAGGATCCTTTCGATGTCTTTGAAGAGCCTGGAAACCTGAGACGTGCTCCGCCCTTGGTTCGAGTGGAGAAAATGTTTGAGGAAATAAAGAATAAGCTTCCTGGGCAACCTGAGTTCCTCCTTTGTTTGCTTCCTGAGAGGAAAAACTGTGATCTTTATGGTAGATTTTATCGTCCTTTATATTGAATAACTATCACATTTTACTTTTTTTACTCGTTTTTTTTTCTTTTTTTGTCATTGATATTATATTCGTACGGCCTTTTTGTTTGATTAGCAATTTCTCTTATGATTGATTTCTTTTTAATCTCCCAGGCCCATGGAAACGGAAGAATCTTTCTGAAATGGGAATTGTGACACAGTGCATTGCTCCAACAAGGGTCAATGACCAATACCTGACAAATGTTCTTTTGAAGATCAATGCAAAGGTACTGGCCACTGTATTTGAATATTGTTGGTCCTTGCTCAGCCTTTTTCTTTGGGTATTTTGTTTACTTTTTTTTTCTCTTAAATGTTGAATTCTTGCAGCTTGGTGGGTTAAATTCGATGCTAGTCATTGAACGTTCTACTATGATCCCTCTGGTTTCCAAAGTTCCAACAATCATCCTGGGAATGGACGTCTCGCATGGCTCTCCTGGGCAGTCTGACATACCATCGATTGCTGCGGTATCTTGATGATCATTGCTTTAAATGAATGATTTTCTCTTTGAAGAAGCATCTATTATTTCTTATATCTTTGCTACCATCATGTGATGTTCGACATAAGCATCTCTCTGAATTTTATTTTTGAACGTATCTTCATTCAGTCAGAGACTTGAGATTTTGGTGATCAAATGGGAAATTGTTTTCACATTGATATCCCTGACTCCAATTATAAACTATGCTGTACATGTTGCATTAATTCAAGTGGACTGAGTAACGCAATATTTTCTTTAAAAATTTAAAGTTTAATTTAATTTGTTATCTATGTAATATGTTAATACTTGTGGTTGAAATAATAGGTGGTTAGCTCTCGAGAGTGGCCGTTGATTTCTCGATATAGGGCAACTGTTCGAACACAATCGCCAAAGGTGGAAATGATTGACTCACTTTTTAAGCGAGTATCTGATACTGAGGATGAAGGTATCATGAGGTATGATGTGTATCATGAATGTTTGATTTAACAAATCATTTATGCGTAATCTGTTTTCGTGTTGAACTGAGGTTGGAGGTGCTAATGTGGGATGTTTATATTAAATGTGTTGGACATGAATTGGTCTAGCCATTATTCCCTCGTATTCAATTTTTGTTTTTGTTTTTGTTTTTAATTAGAAAGAATATAATGTACATATAAAAATTCTTTCTATTTTCTTCTTAAATTTAGAAGAAGGCTGAAGGAAGTTGAGCCCTTGCAAAGTAAACAATCCTCGTGTTTAGTGATGGTATTTTAGCTCTGTAATTCCTGGTATATTTTTTTGGCTGACTGCCAATGTGTGTTCTTTTAATTTCAGGGAGCTTCTACTGGAGTTTTATACCAGCTCAGGGAAAAGGAAACCTGATCAAATAATCATTTTCAGGTATCTGTTTAAGTAATTAATTAAAGCATCATGGTTGTGGTTAAATGGTGTTTGAAACATAGGGCCTTAAGGTTTCGTTGTTTGTGGTTGTATTTTTTTTGCCCTTCTGAAATGTATGAGATCAGTAATCTTGAAATCACTGTTTTTCCATTTTATTTACTGCTGTATGTCGATTTTTACTTTCATATGCTTTTAACAGATGTAGGATTTGACATAAAGTTTGTTAATATGTGTCGTCTTGCTAACAATCTGCAAGTATATCGTATTGCATATTTTCTGTGACATAGTTGTGCCATATGGTGCATTCTTCTGTTTGCTTTATGTTCTATATATGGACATCTTTTCATCTACATTTTTACTAGAGCATTCAGCTTCTGCAATTTTCTGTTATTGACGGTTTCACTTAACAAATCTAGGGATGGAGTGAGCGAGTCGCAGTTCAACCAAGTACTGAACATTGAGCTGGATCAAATCATTGAGGTCTTGTGCACTGCCCATGTCCTTTGACTTCTGTGCTTTAATTTGGGAGTGATATTAACTTCTAAATTTCTTTATAGGCGTGCAAGTTCCTCGATGAGAACTGGAACCCCAAGTTTGTGGTGATTATAGCTCAAAAGAATCACCATACAAAGTTTTTCCAGCATTCATCACCTGACAATGTTCCACCTGGTACCTTTTTCTATACATTTTTTTCCCTTCAAATAACCACCACATGCTTTCAAAAAAAAAAAAAAAAAAAAAAGGGCGGAAGAAATAAACCCTATCCATTTTTTTTCTCAGGAACCATAATAGACAACAAAATTTGCCATCCGAGGAACAATGACTTTTACCTTTGTGCACATGCTGGCATGATTGTGAGTATTCCATTCTTTTGTTTATTTTATAAATATATTGTTCTATGCTTCAAACTGATTACAACTTTTTGTCTTTTCTGAAAAAATCAAGTTGTTATGATGAGCACATGATCATCGAAACCTAATTTTTACGAACTTAATTTGAACTTCGAAATTCTGCATGTGTGTTAAAGATTAACTTTGTATATTCTGTTTAAAGGGGACAACAAGGCCTACCCATTATCATGTTCTGTATGATGAGGTTGGCTTTTCAGCTGATGATCTGCAGGAACTCGTTCATTCTCTGTCCTATGTGTAAGTTCACGTTCTACTCGATAGGTTTATGTTGATTGATTACGAACTGTATGACTGTCAATAACGCTCTATATCGTACTTGTGATTGTTGCAGTTACCAGAGAAGCACAACAGCCATTTCTGTAGGTTAGTTTTTTACTTCAACTTGCGCTGGTTTTTCGTTGAATCCACAATGCTGTTAAGCCGAACCTTTCAAGTCAGAACTTGAACTCATAAAATTTTTGACTTGTCTATTTTGCAGTTGCCCCCATCTGCTATGCCCACTTGGCAGCCTCCCAAGTGGGACAGTTCATGAAGTTTGATGACAGCTCTGACACGTCTTCAAGCCATGGCGGGATGACCTCTGCTGGAGTTCCTGCCGTGCCCCAACTCCCCCGGTTGCAGGACAACGTGTCCAACTCCATGTTTTTCTGCTGAGGAGGCACTTAACTCTCGGAGGCTTGGCATGTGTGTTTAGACTTATGAAGACTCGTATTTATGTACATAACTTCCCCATGGTTTTTGATATGGCTAAACCAAACCACCTTTGAACAAACCTTAAAGAACCTTTTGGTATTTTGATATGTATATTTAAGGCCAACAACCACTAGGTGGGACTAATGGATGACTTTTAGGTGGTAGTAAAGTATGGTATTCACCATTATGGCTCTGTTTCTGGGGTTAAGTTCGGTGTTTCGATTACTGACATGCGATCGCATGATCATCGACTTTAATTATGTAAACTGTTTTCCCCATAGTTTTTTGCTGCTTGATGCTTCTAGTAGCCTGATTATGTGGATGCAGTTTATCTTCCTGTTTAGTTTCTTAGTCAGTTTTTTGCTGAATCACAATCTTTTTCCCTAGTTGAATATATGTGTTAAATTTTGAAGGTCCATGGATTCTGACCATACTGTCCTTAGACCTAAAAATACTGGTCCGATTGTGAAAATACTATTTTGAAAAATAATGTGTGAAAAGAAAAAATGATACACTTGCTTGCTACTTGAAAGGAGGGAAAAATTCGTCATCAATACCTCTTCTCAAGTACTGGTCGTTTTGACTTGAGTGAAATCAATGAAGATGCGGATTTGGGACTGGTAATGTGCTTAAGTGTCAAATTGGATATAAGTTGATTCTAACAATTAGTTGCATATAAGTTGGGACTGGTAATGTGCTTAAGTGTCAAATTGCATATAGTTGTATTTTATAACAATTAGTTGATAATAATGCAGTATTTTTTCAGTGATGCATTACTTTTTCATAAGTAGTTTATGTAGTTTCATGTTACCAGATAATATTATATATCAACTAGTTATATGATTCTAAATATGGACAATACGCATGTAGATAAACTCAATATTGATTCTTATATGTGTGTGTATATATATATATATATATATATATATATATATATCTCACTCTCCTCGGTTTACCCTTCTCAATATATCTCAATAGTGGTTTGAAGAATGTCTTGAGGTTCAAGCAATCGAGGATAATATAACTAGTAAATATATTCTCTCTCATGTGGACATGTTTTATCGTCTGAGAGGGCCCAGTCCAATGGTGCCACCAAAACGGGTACCGGAGAGACTGTAAACCTCAGATCAACTAAGATCGAAAAAAAGTCTTTATTGAGTGAATCTTTGCCCGATTTTTATTTTCGTCATATATATTGGCTACACGATCGAACCCATGCCCTCCCAATAGAACATACTCGCAGGCTGTTTGACCAAGTAGCCATTGCTAAACATTATTATTGTTATTATTATTATTTTTAACGAACTCTAATAGCATAATTAGTTGGGGTCAACTTCTATTGTTGGGAAAAACCACTTGGTAGTCCCATAGGCGTTAAGTTTCAAAGTGTCGGTCACAATTTATGTCCAACTGAATCTGATTGTAATTCTACTTTAGAAGTGCTATAAAAAAGACTCAAATATATTACTGACATCTCTTTTATTTTATTTTATTTTTTTGCTCCATTGGTGGTGGTTTGTTAGAACAGTTGGGAATTTGAGATGTCTTTTATCCGATTAAACAGCCAACCCGATTATATGACAAAAAGAGCTTGACCCCAAAAAAAAAAAAAAAAAAAAAGACTTAATCAATCACCAAACATGCTAACTTAATATGAGGCAGTAATTAAGCATTAATTAAAATCTCATAATAATTTTTCCTACAATTTTAGTCCGTACTAGTTTTAAGAGTAACTACTATATTTTCCACTACTAAAACTCATTAAAATGCTATCAACTTCATAATATTTCGTACAAGAGAAGCAACAAAATGCATGCCAAAGCAGAGGCAAGCATTGCATTAAGAGTAGTCTGTCCAGAGAAGCCATAATTATAAGATGGAAAGCCATTGTCTTGCCGAACATTGTCTTCGTCTTGGTGAGGTCGTGCCAGAGGGATATCCAGCACAGAAACCGCGACTCTCATTCCGTTGGAGCAGAAACCTCTCCCACATATGAAATAGTAAACCTTTGTCTCCGTCAGGTTGAATACGTCCCGCCCGCCCCTCGTGATATTAGTCATGAAACCCTTTTCCTCGCAGTTCTCGTAGCTCGTCTTGTTCACCTCAAGAACGTTGTGAACCGACTTGTCGAATCCAAAATCTGCTCGAAATCGAACCAAACCACACCATGAAAATATATTTCAAAACAAATAAAAAATATACTCAATATAACATATCAACATGGCTTAAAAGAATGAGAATTAGGATGCTACATACAAAGCCAATCACCAACAAAGAATTGCTCGCAAACCGCCCAATCGGTGAAGTTAACGTTGGGATTCCAAGTGAACCTTCCTCCTCCCACCCTATGGAGAACCGGGTTTCTACATTCCGCCGATAAAAGCTTGAGGACCATCAATGTGATCAGTGGCACAAATCCTTTGGACCTCAAACTCTTCATTTTATTTTATTTATTTTACTTGCAAGTCACTAAATGTAGAGCTTTCTATTTGATGTCTCTTTTACCTTTTTATAGAAGATGGCTGAGCTTAATTTGGCAAGAATAGTATTTTCAAAACTACTAAGCACATGAATTTCCCATGCACAAATTTAGTCCTTTCAAAGAAGCTGTACTAGTTACAAAAGGACCATTTCTTTTGGGGGTGAAGATAGTGTGAAAAATTCTTAAGAAATTTTTATTTTGAAAAAAGGAGGAAAGATTTATTTCTTGAAACTTTAGTAAATTTTGGGTTAAAAATTAAAATTAAAAAAAGTACAAAATCATAAAAAAAAAAAAAAAAGTCTAAGAAATGTTTTCTGATCCACCTTAACCACCAGGGTCATGCTTTGCAAATTGGATCATCATTTAGAAAATCATGACATCGAGATATGTTTGAGGGAACTCTCAAAAGGTGGGATAATTCGAAAAGTACCTTTGAGTTTTTGTTAATTCCTATATTTGTCCCTGTAATTTTAATAATAATCCAAAAAGTATCTCTTATGTTTTTTAACAATCCCAAACGTATTCCCTAAGTTTCTTAAAAGAGTTACTATTCGGTCAAGTTTTTTAGAATGTCATATATACTTAGTAGTCAACATTTATACCCGTCATCTTAAACACATTAATAAACTAGAAATTAAATTCAGAGAAAAATAATTTAAAAATTACTAAAACCAGTTCTAAAATTTAAAAAGAATTCAAAACTTAAAAAGATAAAACAAAATTCTTAGAAAAAGAAACCATTTGTCCATCTCTTTCTGAACTGTTCAGCCACCACAAGAAAGGACAACCAAGCAACATTTGACAATGATCTCTACCACATGTCGGATCTTCTGTCTCGTTTGCGCACGACTGATCAGACTTGCTTTGTCTTAAGTATTGACATAGAAAGAGGTCCATTTATTAGTTTTTGGATTTTTTTTTTAGTTTTAAATTTTAGTTACTCCAACTTTATTTTATAACTATTGCTTAAAATAATACTTAAATATTTATTGCTAAGGAGGTTTTTGGTATTTCAAAAACTTTAACCGACTAAAGGGTTATTTTTTAAGTCATTTTAAAAATAGTTTTGGAATTTTTAGAAATCATAGTGGATACTTTTTCGATAATTAAAAAAAATTCAATAAAAGGCCATACGTAAGATATAGCAAAAACTTAAGGATAGTTTATGAATTTCCCCTCAAAAGCTCTCTCCTGGTTGGTAATTACCATAACGTTAAAAAAAAAAAAAAAAGGACGTAAAATTAGATTATTTCTTTAGATCAGAGATATTATTGAGTTAAAAAAAAAAAAAAAAAATCCTTGTAGTCCAAATGTAAGCAGGAATGCACAATCTATAGAAACATTATTCTATAAAATCCCATTGTTTAAAAAAAATGAAAATAAGAGAAACAAAATGACATACTAAAACAACCTATTATTATGAGAGGAGCACAACTCAAACGATGAAATTCCAAAACCATGCAGAGGCAATGAGAAGGTGCACTAAGGGAGTGAGGTCACCGGCGGAGACCGATGCAGGAGAGCTGTTCTGAGCCCGTTCAGCGGGGGCGGGAGCGATGGGGGTATCGAGGACATCGACGGCGACTTTCATTCCCTGAAAACAGTATCCGCCGCCGCTTAGGAAGTAGTAGGTTTTGTACTGAGTGAGTTGGAAGACGTCTCTTCCAGCTCCCTTTGTTATGTTTGAGATGAAGTCTTTGTCAATGCAGTTCTCGTAGCTTGTCTTGTTCACCTCCAATACGTTGAATTGGTACTTGTTGTATCCAAAATCTTTTCATATAAATTCACCAAAAGATTAAAAAAAAAAAAAACAAAAAAACAAAAAAAAGAGAATGCATTAGAATGTCAAAAATCCTTTCTTGATTTTGTCACTAGTGTCAACTTACTTCTTTATTTTTTAAATGTGTTTTAAAACTTATTTCTGTCACGTGACTGCTCGTAATGTTTTACCTTTATTATTATTATTATTATTATTGTTCTTCTTGTTATTATTATCACTATTTTTTTCGATAAGACCAATATTGTTGTTTTTCTAAAATTCAATAGCGAAATTTGTAAATTAGAATACTTGATATTATAGCTTATGTGTAAATAGACCGACAGCAACAAAAAAAAAAAAAAAGTATGGGCAGTGTCAAAATAAAAAAATAAAGTAGGAGTTTAAACAAAACGGAAGATAATAAGGTAGGAGTTTGAATTGATTATACATAATTGAGAAAAAGAAGGGGAAAAAATAGTTAAAACAAGCAACATAAATTAATGAAGTCATTATATTGATTGGAAAATAATCTAATTATTAAAATGTCTCATGTCCCTAAGATCATCCTAGTGGTTTAAAAATCTACTTTACATGGGATCAAATTCAAGAAGTTGCCAAGGACCCAAAACCAAATTAAAAATAAAAAAAATAAAAAAAAAAAGCCAAAATGTTATTGGAAGACGAGATTATTTGCTTAATTAGAGATGAGACTTTCTTTTTCTAAAAATTAAAAAAAAAATATTTTTTTTGAAGTAAAAATTGGATTAGCAATCTTCAGCCTGATATATTCACAGTGATTTGATATGGTCGAAGCCAATGAGCATAGGACTTTAAGCGGCCATCAACTTCTCCTTTTAACCTCTATATTTTTGTATAATTATACATAAAATCAGTCTTTTAATCTTTCCATATATAAATCTACATATAATCCCTCTCATAATATTCTATGACCTCGTCACTAGATATATTACATATATGACACAATGAGTTCGTTTAAGTTTGAGCCAAACGTGCTTTTACACTGTGGTCTAGCTAAATATATATATATATATATATATATATATATGTATTTTCCTTTTTTTTTTTTTGGGAAAAGGTAGTCATGTTGGAACATTATTAATAAAACTTTGCCAGCTCTAAACTAACAAATAAATAAATAAAGAAAAGTGGTTGCAGATATAATCTAACGGTAATTTCACACCTGACTCCACTATGAGATGTAGAGTTCGAATTCTCCCATCCCAAATTTAAAAAAAGAAATTGAAGAAAATCGAGAGAAGGAATAATTTTCTTCTTATTATTCTGATAACAATACACTGCCTTTAAATAGAGAAAATAGGGAAATAACTAGACCCACTAAAACCGGAAACTAACCAAATAATACCCTAAATGAGATCGGGAATCAAGCCCCAAATCTCCTACAGATTAACTCTAATAAACAGAAATATAAATTACACAATTAGTTTCCTAAAATAACTCAATATCTTCGACACTCCCCCTCAAGCTGGGCTGAATATGTTGTTCATGCCTAGCTTGGAACTTAGATCTTCAAAATACTTCCTTGGTAGGGCCTTGGTTAGAATGTCTGCAACCTGAAGACTAGTTGGAGTATACATGACTTGAATTTCTCCTCCTTCAATTTTTTCTTTTATAAAATGTCGGTCAATCTCTACATGTTTTGTCCTGTCATGGTGAACCGGGTTCTTAGCTATGCTGATGGCCGATTGATTGTCACAAAACATCTTCATAGGGCTGTCTAGAGACACATTTAGCTCCCCTAGTAATCTTCTTAGCCATATGCCTTCACAAATACCGTGTGCCATAGCTCTCAATTCTGCTTCTGCACTACTCCTGGAGACAACTGATTGTTTCTTGCTTCGCCAAGTAACCAAATTCCCCCACACATATGTGCAATAGCCAGAAGTGGATCTCCTGTCACTAATTGAACCTGCCCAATCTGCATCACTAAAGATTTCTACTCCTCTGTCTGGAGTTTTCTTGAAGAATAGACCCTTGCCAGGAGTTAACTTGAGATATCTCAAGATTCTATAAACAGCCTCCATGTGAACTTCCCTTGGATCGTTCATATATTGGCTTACAACACTCACTGGAAAACCAATGTCCGGTCGAGTGTGAGCCAAATAGATGAGCTTTCCTACAAGTCTCTGATATCGGCCTTTATCTACCGGTGCACTTTCTTCTTCTTTGCCAAGCTTATTTGTAGAATCCATAGGAGTATCTGCCGGCTTACACCCAATCATTCCAGTGTCCTTTAGAAGATCAAGGACGTATTTGCGTTGTGAAACTGAGATGCCGGTTCTGGATCGAGCCACTTCCATGCCTAGGAAGTATCTAAGAGCTCCCAAGTCCTTGATTTCAAACTCCTTGGCCAAAATCTGTTTAAGCTGGGCTATCTCCTCATCATGATCGCCTGTAACAACAATATCATCCACGTAGACAATGAGAATCGCAAGTTTACCTTCAGAAGAGGCTTTGACGAACAGTGTATAGTCGGCTTGACACTGAGTGTATCCATTCCTCCTTACTACTCTAGTAAATCTATCAAACCAAGCTCTGGGAGACTGCTTGAGCCCATACAATGACTTCTTCAGTTTGCAAACTTGGTTGGTTGTAGCTGAAGTCTCAAACCCGGGTGGAATAGTCATGAAAACTTCTTCTTCAAGATCTCCATTGAGGAATGCATTCTTCACATCTAGTTGGTGTAGAGGCCAATCTAGATTTGCAGCCAAAGATAGCAAGACACGTATTGTATTTAGCTTGGCTACTGGTGCAAAGGTCTCCTGGTAGTCAACTCCATATGATTGAGTGAATCCTTTCGCAACCAGCCGCGCCTTGTATCTGTTGACACTCCCATCCTCGTTGTACTTCACCGTGAAGATCCACTTACAACCTACTGGATGTTTTCCAGGTGGAAGAGGCACAATTTCCCACGTGGTGTTCTTTTCCAAGGCATGAATTTCTTCAAGAACTGCAGTCTTCCATCTGTTTGACTTCAGTGCTTCCTGTATATTGCAAGGAACCTGTATCTCATTCATATTTGCTACAAGAGCCTGAAAACGAGATGAGAGTCCCTTATATGAGACATAATTATGTAATGGGTGCTTAGTACATGATCGTACTCCTTTCCTCAAGGCAATTGGTAAACTTATATCATCTTCTTCAATTGGATTGTTTAGAGACTCAGTAATAATGTTACCTTGATCAGTTGTTGAACCCGGATTGGAATCTTGAACAGGTCTAGACTGTGCTCGTTCTTCTAACTGATCTTGAGTTTTACTTCTTCTCGAATAGACCCTGAGTTCACTCACTGCTGGTTGAACACCTTGGGAAATGGGAGATTCGGGCTCTTGGCTAGGAAGGCTAGGAATGGTTTCGGATTCTTCTTGGTTGGGAAGGCTAAGGTTTGGAACTATGGTGACACCCGAATTTTGATTAGAAGTTAATTCTAATGAATCCCAAAGTTGATATTCCGACTCATAGTTTCTCTCCCCCTGAATATCGGATTTGGTGTAGTAAGGGTGATTCTCAAAAAATGTTACATCCATAGTATGGTAGTAACGTCGTGTGACAGGTGAATAACACTTGTACCCCTTTTGGTGTGGAGAATACCCCAAAAATATGCACTTGATTGCCCTAGGATCGAGTTTCCCTCTATTTTGTGGATAGATGTGGACAAAAGCCGAACACCCAAATATTTTTAGGGGAATATCTGATATGATGTGAGTGTTTGGGTAGGTTTTGAGAAGTGTTTGGCAAGGTGTTTGGTGGTTCAGTATACGAGAAGGCATTCGGTTTATGAGATAAGTGGCAGTAAGAATTGCATCCCCCCAGTGGTGGTTTGGTACTTGAGTTGAGAACATGAGTGATCTGGCTACCTCAAGTAAATGTCTATTCTTCCGTTCAGCAATCCCATTTTGTTGGGGTGTGTCTACACATGAACTTTGGTGTACAATACCCTGACTCAATAGATAATCACCTAAGGCAGTTTTGAAGTATTCTTTGGCATTATCTGTTCTGAGGACCTGAATTTTTGTGTGAAATTGTGTTTGGATCATAGAATTGAAATTCTTAAACACTTGGCCCACTTCAGATTTGTCTTTCATAAGAAATACCCAGGTAAGTCTTGTATGATCATCTATAAAGGATACGAACCATCTGGAGTGAGTTATGTGTTTAACCCGAGATGGTCCCCAGACATCACTATGGATCATGGAGAAAGGGTGTGACATATGGTAAGGCTGACTTGGATAAGAGTTACAAGTATGTTTGGCAAGTTGACAAATATCACATTGAAAAGAAGTCGGCTTTTTATTCTTAAATAATGTAGGAAACAACTTTTCAAGGTACAAGAAGTTTGGATGTCCTAGTCTAAAATGCCATAACATTACTTTATTATCATAAGGATTGGAAACATGAAAAGAACAATTTTTAACATAACTATTGGATTCACCAGCCTTGTAAACTTGTCCATGATTAGAAGTAGTCCTTTTGAAGAGGTAGAGTCCCGAGCACACATCAGCACTGCCAATCATCCTCCCCGAATCCAAGTCCTGAAATTCACAAAAGTGTTTGTAGAATTTAGTAACACAATTATGATCCTGAGTTAATTTACTAATAGACAGTAAATTACAATCCAATTTTGGCACTAAAAGGACAGATTTAAGGATTAAATCCTTGGAGAGTACAACTGAACCAGTTCCCGTTACTCTTGAGAGCGTTCCATCGGCTATCTTTACCGACCAATTGCCTTGGCAAGGATGCAAATCTGTGATGATTGTTGCATCTCCGGTCATGTGGTCTGAAGCCCCTGAGTCTATAATCCAAGGACTTGTGGATTGCTTCACAACATTTAGGGCATAAAAATTGGTACCTTTGTGTGCCATTGAGCTGTTTGAAATAACAGTGGGGCTGAGTGATTGCTGACCGAACAGTTTCTGCAGTAATGCTAACTGTTCTTGGCTGAACAGGTTGGTTTCGGCAGTAGTCGTTCTTGGCTGTTCCTCGGCTGAAGCTTGATTCCCACGGCTTTTTCTCTCCCAGGCAGGTTTCCAATCAGCAGGTTTGCCATGTATATGCCAGCAGGTGTCCTTTGTGTGACCAGTTTTTCGACAATGATCACACCATGGTCGGCTTTTCTTCTGCCCACCTTGTTGTTGTTGTTGTTGTAGTTGTCCCGGTTGTTGTTGATGTCCACGAACAAAAAGGGCAGAATTTTCTCCACTTGTAGTTGATCCATGAGAGCCCAGCATGACTTTCCTTCTGCTTTCCTCCCGACGCACTTCAGAAAACGCCTCTCGAATGTTGGGAAGAGGCTTCATACTTAAGATTCTACCTCGAACCTCATCGAGGTTTTTATTGAGTCCTATCAAGAACTTATACAGCCTCTTCTTCTCAACAATCTTCTTGAACTTGACTCCATCTTCAGGACATTGCCACTCGTAGTTCTCGCAAAGATCGAGTTGTTGCCAATATCGGTTGAGGGCGTTGAAATACTGGGTCACCGAACGATCTTCCTGCCGCAGGTCATCAAGCATGCTCTCAATCTCAAATAGTTCAGACGTATTTTCGATATGAGAGTAGGCCTCTTTGGCTGCCTCCCATATGTCCTTCGCAGTCTCATAGAGTAGGAAATTTTCTCCAATATCATTAGTCATGGAATTGATCAGCCATGACATAACTTTATTGTTTTCGAGTTTCCATACTCTATACTTTGAATCCTCCTTCTTCGGCTGGTTTGCTGCACCAGTCAAGTAGTCTTCTTTTCCTTTCCCACAGATGAACATCATTACCGATTGTGACCATTGTAGGTAATTATTTCCATTCAGTTTGTGACCAGTAATGGAGAACAGAGAGGTATCCGAGGCTGTCCCACTATTCTGGTTCTGAACTGGAGTGATTTCTGTGGATGGCAAGCTTCCTTCGGCAGCCATGGTGAATAAGAACTTAGGGTTTCAGAGACTGCTCTGATACCATGAAGAAAATCGAGAGAAGGAATAATTTTCTTCTTATTATTCTGATAACAATACACTGCCTTTAAATAGAGAAAATAGGGAAATAACTAGACCCACTAAAACCGGAAACTAACCAAATAATACCCTAAATGAGATCGGGAATCAAGCCCCAAATCTCCTACAGATTAACTCTAATAAACAGAAATATAAATTACACAATTAGTTTCCTAAAATAACTCAATATCTTCGACAGAAATTAAACAAAGAAAAGAGTATCAAATCAAATATTATAGAATAAAATAAAGACAACGTGGTAGAACAAATTTTGAGGCAGTAATTACTAAAATAAATATATCTTTAGTATGAAAATTGTAACTCTTTGGGGACTATTATATTCCAAGTCAAAAAGCAACAGATTCGGCAACATAGATCTCAGTTTTTTGAGGGCTTAATTATAACTGAACGAAAAGATGAGGAGTTACTTGGATTTCAATAATGCCAACGGGAAAATATCAAATTTAAAAAAAAAATAAAAAATTACGATAATATTTTTAAGGTGGCTAAAAAGCTTCATCAAGAGAGAGAATCCTCTTAGGTTAGATTACAATAATCCTTGTAACCAATGAGATTCTCAATTAGGAAAGATATTTGTATATATATCAATTACCAAAGAGAAATCCAATCGTGAAACACAAAATGTTGGAAAAAGAAAACTATATGCACATTTGAGTCATATATTTGAACAGAAATTTTAATTTTCATTAGAGAAAATACTGTAAAAAAAAAAAAAATAGAAATGTGGGTTAAAAAGAAAAACTTACAGAGCCAGTCGTCCAAGTGAAAGCGCTCGTGAGAGGACCAATCGGAGAAGTTGATATTAGGAGCCCAAGTGTTCTTAGCACCTCCCACGTAATGAACATCGGCTCTTGCTTTCTCTATCTTCATGCTCATTCCTAATATTAATGCCATCATCAAAATCACCCTTTTCCTTCTCATCAAACTCAAACCCCTCTCCATTCTCATCACAACAAAATCCCTCTTCCTCTCTCTCTCTCTCTCTCTCTCTCTCTCTCTCTCTCTATAATCTATATATATAAATATATATACATATATATATATATATATTCTTTTTTCCCTTGTAGAAAAAGGGCAGTAATATATAGACAGAAGGGAAGGAGAAAAAAGAAATTAAAAACAAAAAAAAGGGGTGTCAGTGGAGGTTACAATTTTTGGTAAGAATAGTTGGCAACGCTTCATCACTTTAAGTGCATGTTTGAGGAAACGGCTATGTTTGTTCTCCTCACTGAGATACACCTTTGCCCATTCATACACGTGTATAAGTTGGGCCCCACTATGCTAACTTATTTATGGGATAATTAATCGGATGACGTAATTAGGAAACACAATATGTAATTCAATCCATACTTTTCAAGATTCGGAAAATTTTTAATATCTTTTCTATTCATCAGATCTCTAATATGGTCTAATCGAGTATATAAACATCGAATTTTGCATAATGAATTTTGCAAATTCAATCCATAGCCTTATCTAGACGATAGGCAAGAGGGATTGTGGTTATTGGGGGTGGCTTCTGCACAAGAATTGTATGTAAATATTATTATTACAAATAATTTAGAAAATGCATATATGGTTAGGATTATGAGATTTTACAAATTGGAAAATCCTTAATTCATAATCTAATTCGTAATCATCATATTATGAAAATCAAAATTACCAATATGCAAGTCTCTTAATCTAATATAATCCAGTAAATTGGATTGGATTTGATTGAATAGATTGGATAGATTCACAAATTTGATAATTTTTTTAGACGTGTGAAATAATGGTACTTCTGTAATTTATGAATGCAATAACCAAAACTCCTATTTACCTTAACCTAAGCAAATAAACTTGTTAATTTTTCGTTTTCTTTTAATTTGTGATAGGAAATTTGAACTCTACACCATAAGATATAATAAGTGTAAAAGTAAAGATAGACTAAAATCCATTCACAACAAATATAGTTGTAACTATCTTATATGCTTATCCCAAATAATTCTAATACTGACAAGTTCACTTCTAATCTAAGACCAAATGCAATGCTGTTCATCTCCATTCTCCCAATATTATGTTTCTCAACTTATATTGCATTCGAACGCTTATTATGACTTGAGATAGAATTTTGTATCTACAAACTTTCGGGCACCGTTTAGAATTGTTTTAGAAAGAAATCTCATAGTTTCTACTAAAGGTATTTTGGAAATGGATGTTTGTTTTGCACAAAGTCAGAAAACAGAAATAAAAATAAAAAATCATTTTCATTTTTTGTTAAGAAATTTAAAAGATGACATAAGGTCATTTCCCATTTCCTTTTTCATTTTTTATGATTCATAAACCCAATATATATTTTAGAAGCACACTCAAATAAAATTTTAATTTTACTTGCATTCAAACCAATTTTTCTAAAAATACATCAGCACGATTTTAAAAAATATCTCAAAATAATTTTCAAAACATTCTCATTTATATTTCATAACTAAAACAAAATCATTATCAAAATACTTCCCAAAAACCTATAGGCCTTTTTGATTGGTTGTTTTCTGAATTTCTCGTATTTGGTAAATCAATCTCAATTAAATAATAAAAAAATAACAGTTTCACTTTTCAATTAGGATGATATGACACCAACGTATTAATTCATGCAATTTAGGATGCTAGAGAGGAGACCCACAAGATCCCAATCTCTCTTTTGGTAGGATTTTTTTTTTTTTTTTTTCATTTCTCTTCTTTTGAAGTTCTTATTCATATGCTTATTTACCTAGATTTAGATCTCTAATGGATTTCCCCATCTCTCTCGCTCTTTTTTTTTTGGCTAAAGAATGGATTTTCCCATGTAAATTAGGATACATACACACATATAGTGATTTAATGTACTTTTTTCCATTTCAAAAACTTGGTAACTAATACTATAACCGAAAAACTTTCTTTGGATGGTTGCAGACTTAACGATAATTTTACACCTGAATCCACCATCCACTTTAAATGTGCAGAGTTTGAATCCCCTTATTCCTAAATTTTTTTTTTTTTGGAGGATTATTTGAAAAGACAAACAAGCTACGTTAGTGGAGGAAAAAAAATATTTGAAGGTGTTCAACATCATAATTAAAAGAGAGCATATGTATGGTATCTGGATAGATCCGAAAAACGTGACTTTCTAATAAACAACTGATAATAAGTAGTTGATTTATTTCTAATTATATAAAATTGTATGAAATATGACATTAGTAAGTGTCAACTTGCATATAAAATTATATGTAAAATGATGCTAATTAGCAACTGATATTATAAAAAATAAGTATCATTAAAAACTGCTACAATGAATTCAATTGATTGATATAATAATTATATTAACTATCGGATAAGAGAATATATCTATATATATGTGTGTGTATAATTAAAATAACTTTGACAAAGAATGGATCGAAAGTTAAAAAAAAATTCTCTTTTCATAAATGATTTAGGTTAAAGACGCCAAAATTAGAAGACGTAGAGTCCTTTTTGAAACTATTTCCTTCCTTTCTTTCAACCTTTTTCTTTTCCTTTTAACGCATATCGTCTTCAATTATACTCTTAAGTTGGGTAGGTCATTCTTAGTTTAGAGGGAAGGAAAAAAAAAAAAAAAAAGGAAAGAAAAAGTAGTTGGGTAATACATTATGGGAGCAATCTTTCCTTGCATCTCTATTTAATATGAAGCTTTCACTGAAATCAATAATAATAAGATGGGTAAATTACTCGTCTGGTCCTGACATTTTTATGAAGTTGTAATTTGATTCTCATTTTTTTAGTTGGCTAAAAAATTACTAAACTTTTTACATGGGTGTAATTTGATCCTTTTTCTACTAATAAATGTTTAAAAATGGATGAAATGGATCACATGTATGGCATATGTAAGTTGAATTACGTTAAAAAAAATCTTAACTATCCTTAAATAAGAAATCATGTGTGATTAACGTGACATTTTCTGTTAAATTTTCACTATTTAATGGTAGTTAAGAAATTTTTTTTATATAATTCAACTTATATGTGTCGTCCATGAGATGTGTTCTATTCAAATTTTAATCTTTATTAATAAAAATAACCTAATCGCATCATTTTAAAGAGTTTAGGGATTTTTTTATCAAAAAAAAAAAAAAAAAGGATGAGTATCCATACATCCTTTATCAATATATGGACAGTTATCTCTCGAGCACAAGTTTAGGTTCGGCCTCAATAGGAAAATAAAACAGAACACCTAACAACTTATCTTCACAAACCAAGAACTATTTGAGAAAAAGGCATTCCCCAATATATGTGAAACCTTGTCAAATGAATGAACCATATCTCTATAAGTTCTATATACCTACAAGAAAGGAATGATTCTTCTTAGGCTGAAACCAATTAGATCCCAATACCTTTATCAATTATAAGGAACGCTTATTGGCATTCAAACTATCGTATCGGCAATAAAAGAAAAGGTGGGCTTGCAAGGTTTTACCACTAGGGAAGAATGAAAAATGTCAACTTGAGATATCTCAAGTGAAAAACGACTTGCAAGCTTTGCCAGCTATATGGAGATGTTGATTTAATGCATTAAATGGACCTCGATTTACCTCAAACAAGTTATCCAATTTGTTGATTCGCTTCAAACCTATCCTTCTATTCTCAATGGACGGGAATGACCAAACAAAGAAACGAAGTTAAGACCAGTCTTGCAGGGACCAAACGAGTTACGAGAAAGCTACCCGCCCAAAGGTACATTACTGATTCAAAGCAACCCAGCAGAGTTGTTTATGACAGTCAAATACAATCCTAGCTCTCTTTTTTTCCCCCGAAAAGGATAAAGTAAAAAATGAAACTTATAGATTGAAGTTTTGTTATGTTTGTCATCATATTTTCAGAAGTTACCAAACCACAAATCATAGTTTGAAATATTGGCATTTGAAATTTTTTTTACCAGAATTTTTAAGTTACCCCTATCTTTACCTTGACTTGTTTTCATACTCTAATGTCGAAGATTTAAACTAATCAGGAAAAAAAAAAGGATATTTACTACTACAATGTTATTTTTGTGGATTGCTCGCTATCAACCTTGTGGACTGGTTAGCCTCTGAACTTTGTCACAACCTCAATGATGAAGTACTTAACTTAGCTAGTAGGATACGCTTAGGGTGTGTTTACTTACACATAATTGCAGTGGACATGAATCGGAGTGAGTAAGATTTAGAGTGGACATGATTCGAAGTGAGAATTCGGAATCCGAATAAGTTGTTTACTTAGTTCTAGGATTCAGAATTGGAGTCACTATGAATCCCATTCATGCATTTACTTGAATCCAGAATCAGAATGAATTATTGTAAATTTACTTATATACCCCTTTATTTATTGTGTTTTCAAAAATAATAAAAAAAAGATTAATTTTCTTTTTATTATCATTTGATTCATCAAAAGTAAAACAATCACTATGATATTAATGCAATAAAATTAATTTGTTTAATTTTTTATTTTAAAAAATTAAAAAGAGTAAAAAAAATTAATTAAAATAAGTAAGGTAAAAAATATATAAAAATAGAAACATAATAATATATTATGATAAAAAAAAGTTATTTATTTACTCTAATAAAATTAATAGTAATTAGGATAGTTATATATTATTAAGTTAATAAAAATATATTATATTTAGTTAAAATTAAAATAATTAATATATTTTTATTATTTTTTAATACAATATTTGTTAATAGTAGGAATGAGAGTCATAATCCGGAAGGGGATATGAGATTGTCAATGCCATTCCTAAATTCTAAATTGGTATGGAGCTCACCATCCTTCCTCCCATTCCAAGAAAAAAAATGAATAAATAAATAATTGATTGATTCATATTTCCAATCTCATTTCTTACTCTGATAAATAAACATGCCACTAGCGTAGGTGACCTCACAAAAAGTGCAGTTTGTGGGACATGCCATTCTTGAGTAAATTTCATTGTTGCACCCTAAACTTTCCATTTTTTGGATAATGCACCCCAAAATTTTTAACTTTTGTGAATTTCCGTTGAACTTTAAAATCAGGAGAAAAACTCCGGTTAGTGGAATATGCCATTCTCAAGTAAATTTGACTGTTGCACCCGTTAACTTTCATTTTTTTTATATAATGCACCCCAAATTTTTAAATTTTTGTGAATTTCCCCTGAACTTTAAAATTAGAAGCAATTGGGGTTAACTGTTAACCAACGCTATCAAATTGATGATCTAAGACAAAGATTCGCACATGAAGGGTCATTTTTCAAACTAGATTATGTGTAAATCTTGTATCCCAAACTGTCAGTTTGATAACACCCATTTGCCGTTGAACCTCAATTGCTACCGATACTAGAGTTTGGGGGTGTAACTTATCAAAAGAAAAGTTTGAGATGCCTTTAAAAAAAATTTTTTGAGAGAGAGAGAGAAGAGAAGATGTAACATTGACGCGCCATTTCATACCCTACAACTTTTTCATTTCAATAATAATAATAATAATAATAATAATAATAATGGTCATTTTTAAAATTAACTAACGTTTGGTTTCGGAGAAATAAACCAATTGTTGAGATACATGAATCTATGATCTTTAAACTTCTCGCCCACCATCATGCTTTCGAGTACAATGCTTTCTAGTTTTTGAAAAAAAAAAATTTACAGATTTTTGGTGTGAAAACATTTATAGTTACATACTCACCATGTAAATTCATAATTGTTTTTCTCGTGGAATCCTATTTAACTTATAGATTTATTCCTATATATGTCCCAGCACTGTAAGATCACTTTTATTTTACCACTAAACTTTTAAAAACTCCACTTTGTCCCCTTAAATTTTGAAATCACCACCACTTTATCCATTTTATCAGAATTTTAGTTAAAAAAAAAAACATTGAAAAAAATGAGTGAAATACAATCACGTGATTTCTTTCCCTCTATTTTTACTAGAAATCCTAATAGAATGGTCTTTTTCCGCTTATTTTTAACAGAAATTCTAACCAAATGAGTCTAACTATACAAATTTCTCTATTTTTCTATCGGTTTTTAATTGAATTATAATAGAACAAGTAAAATGATATTAAATTCAAAATTCAGGGACTAAGTAAGAGTTCTTAACTTTAAAGGAGAGAAAGTGTAAGTGAATTTAAAATTAAAGTTATTGCATGAAAACAATCCCAAGTAATATTATAAGTTAGGAGTTGGAGGTATCTCTATGCTCTATGAACCTCATATCCATCCTTGAAGCAATGAGCATATTTCAGCTTTGGCTATATTGCATAACCATACCTTCTTGTTCCAAGTCCATGGAAATTTTTGTTTTCTAGATTTTATCCTTTACATTAACTCAGCATTGTCCGTCCAAATTGACTTCAATCTTTTCCACTTCTGATCATCCTTAGAAAAATGCAACCCACCTACAAAAACCTTGTGATGATGAATTTGAGAAAGCAACACGATGAAGCGACGGACATTGGACTGTGCAAACCTAAGCCAACCAATATAAAACCCGAACCAAGGTAACATGAGGCGCAGCATTGTTCGAGTCTGATATAGCTCGGAAAGACTCAAATCAGCCACACCCATCATCCAATTCGGCTCCCAAAGAAATTATGAACACAAAAAATGCAAAGATCAACTAGGTCTCTTTCCACCTACTTCAATTTCTACTCGGTACCATCATTCTAGATCAAATCCTTATCCGAGTCAGCAAATTTAGGATTTGGGACAAGGATGATACCTGTCTTAGAATTTTACTAAGACATGGTAGCCGAAACATATTCAACAAAGTATACTTGGAAGCACGAAAATGGCATCGACAAAAACAAGCGGAAATAAATGAATTAAATCGTAAAAACAACTTTCATTTACAATTTGACAGCAGCCAGCAATTTATGATGTAAATCACAAAGGGGACAAAAAAAGATAACTGCTGAATTAATCAAAACAAATTAGATTCTTAATCTCTTATTTCATTTTCACAATGTCTAAACTACAAGTCTCCTTTTTCTTCTTTTTTTTTTTTTTCCTTCAAATTTGGTATTTACAAGTTATAATCCAAAGAAGTAGGATCAAAGTGAGTAAAATCATGATCTGGTGGCAACTCTCGAAGCTCGGAGATAACTCGGACAAAAGACATACCTGGGAGCAAGGAAAACCTTCAACAAAAAACTCAGCAGTCAGCAGCTCTCAAAGAGGGGAGTAAATAATCCCATCAAATCTATACTTATATTACAAAAACCGTCTTTCGCTTTTGCCTCCGAATCAAAAAAAATAGGCCGTGTATACTCATCGAGCTGGCAGAAACTGTCTCTCAAAATTTGATTCCATCGTTTTCAATGGCACCACAGTAGAGGCATAAGCAGCTAGCTAATGGGTGTCCTCTCTTGAGGCAGAATTTCTCTCTTTCGCACGGAAGTCATCCAAGCACCGGTATTCTTCCCTAAGCAACTTATCTAATTCTGGGTGCTTCTCTAGAGGCTCTTTTTGGCCGCGTTGTTCACGGTAATGATGAAATGCCCTGCCGTGATAAAGCAACATAAAACAGCATAAATTTACATTAGCAAGTTAAACCTAGTAGCAGATTTAATTCATGCTGGTTACTCTAATTTCTCGAATAATTACGGTCCAAATAGGACCAAACAAAACTATGAGTGCTATATACTTCTTTTTGCATGTGCATTACAAAAAACGTGTTAACATCAAGGATCACCAATTGAATATCCGTTCTCAGTTGAGCAGTCTCCACAGCGATTATGATTGCCGGACTTTTGTCCCCTCTTAGATATATTCATGATTCTCTGAAAGTATAGCAAAAGAAAAAAAAGTGCTCGACAAAGAAAATAAACTGCTGTCAATTTATCAACTCATCTCTCTAGATTAACAATTTTCGTTCACACATTGTCTCAGATTCAATTTTATTTCATAGTTGGATATGTCTACGCTCTTTTAGAGCTAATTCCTCATCAACAAATTGACATTTTGTTGATTGTTTTAAATACCACAATCTTTTCCAGAGCTAAAAATACATAAAGTCATATATCCCCTGTATGTACACAAAGCAACAACGGAGGAAGTACGAATAAAGGAATAGTGAGAGAAAATAGTTACCAATATTTTTCGAGGCCATAAAGATTGCCTTTATGATAAAACTCTAGTGCAAGCTGTTCAAAGTCCTTGTACAGGTCCTCCTTAAATTCTTTTTCCAAACCATAACTGCAATACCAAAGAATTTCTAATTAACAGGCAGAATTTAACGATTTGATAGATGACTCATCCCGGCATTGCAAACACAAGATTTTATTCACATCCCTGTTATTTAGAAAATGCAAAAGAAGTTTTTCGTGGTTAAATAAGAACATCTCAGAACAAAGGACACACATAACAAGAAGGTTTCTGTTACACATACCTATAGAACCTGAAAAGGCACTCTATTCCGTAATTATAATTCACAGCAGCATCTTCTCTCGCAAATTTCTGAAACTCATTATACATTGAAAGGGAGAAATTGTCTCTAAGGAAATAACACCAAAACCGATATATAGTATTCATTTCCTGCATGCAAAGCAACAAAAATTCACATGTAACTGAAAACGTCGCACAACAGTGTCTTTTAAAGATTATCTACAGCCAGTAAAAAAATAAAATAATGACATTTAAAAGGCTGTCCAGTGTCCCCACTGTACATAGGTTCACATTTTCATGCAAGCGAAATGGAAAGGACGTTTATACAGTGCAGTTAATGTCAATACACAAAACCTCGAGGATTAACCATAGGCACTAAATTTATAACCAAGGGGAAAGAAAAAAAAGAGAGAGAGAGAGAGAGAGATTTACCAAGTGCAATAAACTCTACATCAATATAACAGTTTCACGATTTACTTGCACAGGGGAAAAAAAAGGTTTTTTATGCCCTTGAATATAAAGATAATTGATAAGCATAGCCAAAGACATCAATTTTAACATAAGTTGTCAGATAAGGGAAAAAAGGACAAAAAATATATTGAACGGACGCAGTCTACCTCACTGCAACCAATGCCCAACTTCTTCCGGTCATTTAGGCATCGCTTATGGTACTTCAGGTACCTGAAAGTGAAGGCAACCAAGTCAGCACAAAAACAAATTAAGCTCTCCCTTTATGTATAAACACAAGATACACCATTTTCCTTACTTTTGCTGTTTAAAACCACTTTCCTCGAGAAGCTGGTGACTTGGATGCTGAAATGGTGGAAATGACTTGGGCATGGAACCCACTGGTGGACTACCGCCCGAGAGAAACCCATGTGGAGAAACACTCAACTTTGAAGACCTAGGGCTGAAGAGACAAATTTATATGAGTATTAGACAACGAAACTGTACAAAAAAAAACCCATATAAATTGTTACCCGGCCACTCAAAATGATATTCTTGCCATTAGCTTTGATTTTGGCTCTTAGTCTCAGAAGAAAAGTACCTCAAAAGGCTAGCCAAATGATACGATTTCTGAGAAATAAGATCAACAATGTCAAACACAAGCAACAGTCTCTTCAAACTAACCCATAATTTTCAGGAGGTGTGGAACCAAAGAAATATCCAACTGATTTACTTGGTGGGCTTTCTGATACAATGCCTAGAGAGTTCCGACCACTTCCGTGGTTCCTAAAGTTGCTGGAAAAGAATCGCTGCTTATGGGATGGTTGTTGTTTCAGAAAGCTTTTACTCTGCTTCTTTCTAGAATTAGAACTTCCAGACTCGTCAAGAGCACTGTTTCGAGCAAGGTTTTCTCCAGGCTTTAAATTTGATAATCCTGCAGTGCTGCTAAAGATCTCGATTCCTTCTTTATTTCATAGCTAGAGCTGTTCTTTTTACGACCAGACGCCTAGCTTTTAGTTCCTGCAAATAATTTGTAAATCAGAATGGTCTGCTGAGTACAAATAATTAAAATATACAATGGAATCCATTTCTCAACCTGCTCATAGTAATAAAGACCATCACTGATGGTAGAAGCTTGCTCCTTGGAAATGGGTTTTGATTCTTTATCTCCGGTTCTAGATCCTTCGCTGCTCACACTATTCTGCATGGTAGACCCAAATAACAATCAGTCAGAACTCCACAGCACAGCTTTCTTTTCACAAGACCATAAAAAGCACAGTAGGCACTTATCCACAAAGTCCAGTTATCTAACACAAATTTTACTCTTAAGCAAAACAAAAACAAAACACAACAAAAACTTGACTCCATTGCAATCAAGTAAAATATGTTTCTCAGAGTACGACTGATTAAGAATTCAACTTAGAATATTGAAGTTATAATTGTATAGTTAATTATTAGAATATCTTTTACCTTTGGTGTTTAATTTAAAGTTCGATTTATGTTTGTATTTTAGAATGATTTAAAATATCTAAAATTATGTTAAGTTCATTTTTTTTTTTAATCTCTACAACAGATGAGTGATTCTAATTGTATTCCGATAGAGAACCAAGAACGAGAACTCTAATTCGCCTAGTGTAGGTGTACAATCTAATTCGTCTAGATCGCCATGAGTTTGCTGAACCATTCATAATCAAAACAATGTCTAGTGGAGACTTTTTCAAGCCATATTCAAGTATCGAAAATTTTCTATATTTCCTCGGGGGGCAAGGATATTTCTACGATCACATCTCAATTGCTAGAGGCTTCCTTCAAAATCAAATTTTGAGATTTAAGATTTTCTTACTTTCCATCTAACTCACCGAAGTCGAGTTCTTCAACCTCATCAGTGCTTGCCTAACCAGAGGTCCCCTTCTCTATTGGGTCCCCTCACTCAAGTGAAACCTAACTGACTAAATTTCCTATCAGGGGTGGCCAGCCCAGGGGTTACCCGCAACTGGTAATGGCATAACCAGATGAGGGATAGGAGATACAAGGTTAAGCATTGGATAGCACAAAACATCTGTTTCGGGTACAGAAGCGACGAGGGCTGCTAACTGGGCCACCCAACGTAGCAGGCCAAGGGGCACGCCGAAATCGAGGCCAAGAACATGGTGTTTTATAAAAACGATCGAAATTAGGAAGGGAAATAGTTTATCCCAATAGTCTTAGAAGTGTCGAAGTCAAACATGTAAATTTAGAGACAGGGGAAGTTAGAGACTAGAGGTCAGGCGTAAGATGTTTAGCTTTTACGGTTACTTAAAATATCTAAATTAAGATAAGTTTATCTTTTTGATAGTTTTGATCTCTATATATAGGTGAGTAATTGTAATGGTATTAAGAGAGTGGGTTGATTTCTAGTTTCATTCTCTTGAGTTCTCGTTCTTGGTTCTATTTCTCTCTTTTAGCTCTGTTTTACCTCCTTAATGGATCTATTCTCTTCATGATACTGTCTCTTCTATCTAGATTCTCCATCTTCTACCCACTTTCTGAATAAAAGTACACAGCCCGTTTGTACAAGGTCATATTTGACACAAACCATGAAACTGTATGTATACGTACATACTGTATTTGGCTTAATCAAATGACATAATATTGGATAAATCACATTAATTCTCATATATATCGACATCAAATGCACTTGATTTAAGATTTGTACAGTGTATATTGATGCAACATAAGTGTAGACATATAATATGTTAAATTAATTAGATCCAGACTTCTTTTGCATCAATCATAACCAATGAAATTTGCAGATATGCATGTGTGCTTTCCTGAGCAACATTCAACCAATAAATCTAGATGCACTAGATTCATGCATTTAAACATGTGCGGCTCACAAATGTATTTACATATAGAAAAGGATGAAGCAAAAAAAAAAAAATCAGAGCGGTTCTCCATAATTTGTGCACGAGTTTGGTAGAACAAAAAACTAATCAAGGCTAGTTTGAACTCGGTTTCATCACTGGTAACCGTAGTGTAATGAAGTGGTGTTTCTATACCCCAACATAGGCAACAAAGGAAGAAGAAAAGATAACACTTTACTAATTCAAAAACACACTACTCTGTGTATTCATGAATGTGACAGATATAAGCTTGCATGCATATGAGCACATAGAAAACCATGCATCCACGTCATGGTGCTTGATGATTTTGACACTCTTTAAATCAACACACAAAACAGCCAAAAGAAAAAAGAGAAGAAAAAAAACTGAAAATTGAGGTTAATGTGACAATAAAACAGTATTGGCTTAAACTATAAATATGGTATTAAAGTAAATGGTCATACCTGGGTGACAATTACAAGTCTTTGGACATCCTGATCATTGACTATAGTATCATAATCTTCGTCATCCATTCTAGGGCAACAATACCATGCCAAAGGACAGAGACAAGTTATTAGATACTTGTTTATGGCATGGCATGTAGATAAGAAATAGCCAGTTAAAACATGCATTTCATATGGATAGCACAATCATGAAATTCCAATACCAACACTGTAAATGAGCCATAAATAAATACAAAAAAGAGAAATCGTCCATGCTCTTGAATATTTAAGCCTCAGGTTTTTTTTTTTTTTTTTTTTGAGATTTTTTAAAGGAAAATAATGTATAAACCAAATGGCCAAAGAAAGATTAAATTACAATAAGGAAAGGAAGATCCATGGATTGACATATCTGCCCAGAACACACTTAAAAATATCAAATATCCTTTTCCAATGAATAAATTTATCTCCTACCATCCTATAAAGCGCAGTTGTCTTTTGTGGAAGTGTTCAAAAACTTCGTGATCCTTGTAGTTTGTCGTTTTCATTCCCACCTTTATCACCCATTGTCATTTTCCGTTTCTTCTTCTATGTTTCATCTTCTTTTTTCTAACCCCAAAAATTATATTTTTTTCGAATGTATCCTTATTTGAACATCTCTATTTTTTTTTGTAATTACCCCCACTGAAATTATATTTCAAATGCATCCTTATTTATACATTTTTTCCCTCATTATATGCCCCTTCAAAAAATAAAAACAAGATTAGAACCTGACTTTATATATGAATAAAGTCCTTTATTTTAAAATTCAAATCTACCAACATTCAAGTTTCAAAGAAAAAAAAAAAACTACCAACATTCAAATCTACAAGCCTAACTTCCTAGAAAATAGGAGAACAAACAACGCCTTATGGTGTTCAACTAAACCAAACCGCTTATTTTAGTTAGAGTGCAAACCAAACCAATATCATTTGGTTTGGAGATTTTCAAACCAAACCAAACCAAACCATTTAAGAGATCGGAACCAAACCAAACCAATTGTAATTGGTTAGGTTTGGTTTTGTAATCGGTTTGAACTTATATTCATCAACTAAGCCATAAAAAAATAAAATAACAACATTTGCTGTGATAAACATTCATGTACTTCTTAACCATAAATATCAAATTATCAATAACTCACAAATCAAATATCCAAATCATAATGAAAATAAAGCATCCATAATAAAAATAAAGCATCCAAGGAAACTAAGACATTCAAATCCATAAGAAATAAAATACTAAATTTGAGAGTTTTAACATATTAATAAATATGTCAATAAATACATATACATATAATTTCCCTCAGTCAAGATATACCTATGTATGAATATTGGATGCATAAAGCAAACGGCAACTTACAGAGTTTGTATCTCTGTCGACAAATTGGATATGGCAATATGTAATCCTCTCTCTTCTTATGTGGAATGGAGGTGCAGAGGTGGAGATAAGAGACTAAGAGTCTATATGACGTGAATGACTCAAAGATTATATGTGTGAGTTATAAGAATGAGGTTAGTGTTAAATAAAACCTTAGCATATATAATTCAAAATTTGAAATATAGATTTACTTGAGAAACATAAAGATATACGTATAGTTTTTATATTTGTGTATCTAATTTTCAAATTTTAATTGTATACGCATTTCAAATTTCGAATGTATATAATTTTCAAACATAAACATATAAACAGAAATTGGTTTGGTTGTTTTAAGGGTAAAACCACAGACCAAACCAATTTAATTGGTTTTTTAAAAATTTAAACCAAACAAAACAAATTGGTTTGGTTTGGTTTTTAATTGGTACAGTTTGGTTTGGTTTGGTCGGTTTGATGAACACCCCTAGTTCTGCTAATAACTGAAATATATCTAATTAGACAAAAACTACATTCGCCTACACAACTATTTTCTCTAATATGCCAGTACCAAATCTTGTTTTTAATATACATAAAAAAGAGGTTTTTTTTTTTTTTTCACTAGTAATTCTTTTTCTCCTGTCTATTTGTTGTTTTCTCCTCTTTTTTTTTCTCCTGCTGAAGATTTTTTTATCTTTTTTATCTTTTTTTTTTTTTTTTTGTATTTTACAGTTTACGTAAATATTTTTTTCTTATAAATCCTATAAAAAAATTATGGGGAAATTGAAGCAAACAACATATTTTATAGGTACTTTTGAATTTTATAACAGATTTTTTAAACGATGATAAATTATAGCATATATTTTTTGGTGAATCCTTGGATTTTCGGACAACAATTATGGGAAATTTATAGCAAATAGCATTTTATAGGTACTTTTGAAGTTTATAGCAGATTTTTTAAAAGATGATAAAATATAGATATATTTTCTGGTAAATCCTTGGACTTTCTTGGATTTTCTATTAAAAAAAATAAAGGATTTATGGTTAATTTTTAATAACAAATATATGTGCATAGTTTCATGTTAGAGAGAGAAAGAAAGGTGAGAGAGAGAGATAGAGAGGGGAGGAAGGATGAGGTGGTTTTTTTTTTTTTTGATAATAAGTAGTCATAAATTTGATTATGCTATTTATTACTATGTTTAAAATTTTATTCTATAATATACTATTACTCTCCTCAAAATGCTATTTTGCTCTTTCTCCTAAAAAAATGTTGTTAGATGTAGCCTCTATAAACACATTTTCCTTTTTCTTTTTTTTTTTTCTTTTTCTTTTAATTACCCCGCTAAACTGTTCTAGTCAAATATGATCCTACATAAACATAAGGGAAGTTACCAAATTAAGGGGGGAAAAGAAAAGATGTAGCCTCTATAAAAACATTTTTCTTTTTCTTTTTTTCTTTTTAATTGCACTGCTAAACTATTCTAGTCAAATATGATCCTACATAAACATAAGAGAATTTTTTTTTTTTTTTTTTGAAATAAACATAAGAGAAGTTACCAAATTAAAAGAAGAAGAAGAAGAAGAAGATCTAAACCTTTTGAAAATTAACATCTATATACCAAAAATTTCAACAAATTAAACTTGCACTTGAGAACTTCGACAAGTCATAAAATAAGTACGATGCAATGAAAGGCCACAAATAAAGCCAAGAAAGCTTGCTGAGTATGTAAGTATATATATAATTCTTACTTGCTAATAAGCAATCTGACTCAAGGGTCCCTTTTCAAACAAACCAATACTGAGACAGAGAAAGAAAAAAACTAAGAGAATGTAAACTAAAGACGATCAGAAAGTAGAGGAACTTTCAGTACCTTCTAAGTGATGACAGATCATCCTTCTTCTTCGTTTTATGCTCAAACTCCAGTTCTTCATCGAGCATAAACGTGTTTGCAAAATCATTACATAGATCATCAATGTTCTTAGCAGCAACATCTGATGAGATTTGTCTGCTTCCAGTGCCCCGTGAGTAAGCAGTACCAGTAGAATACTTGGTGGCATGATCCGAATACTTGCTGTTTGATTCAGAATTTAATTTCCCAATTGAATCACCATGTTCACCAGTAAATACCGGAGAAACTTCATTAATAAGGGAACTATTACTCTCCCGTTCGATGTTGCTTAAAGGCAAGTGCTCCATTTTCTTATCGTTTCTTGATAAATCAGCATTTTCTTTGGAAGTATCCTTTTTATTATTATCATGGCCAAAATCACCATGAAAAGCTGTCTTCTGTGAATGTTGTCTTTGGAGAGTCTCAGGTTTCGAAATTGACGTGGAATCTGCAGAAGCCGGAAGCCACTTAGCCCACTCATCACGCCTCCGTATCTTGTCACCCTGATAGCAAACACTCGTAAGTGAAATATTTGGTTGAAAGAAGGAAAGCATGATGACGCACGCTAAATATGTCCTAATGTCAAAATTCTCGAATCCCTATTTCACACTAGACACCAAAATTTGAATTTTTGCAGTTATTTCTAGTCGAAAGCCTACTCCTAACAATCTTCTGGGAAAAAAAAAAAAAAAAAAAACGAGAGAGAGAGGGGGGGTTGGGGGGCGGGAATCGACAACACTGACACAAGCAACAAAATTTCATATCAGTTTAAGGAGAATTAACCTGCACTTCTACAGTATTCGAAGCCTGCAGCGCATCAAGGATAAATCGTATGTCTGTAGTCATTTTCTTTACCTGCACCAAAGACAAAAACAAATACATAAACGGAACGAAGTAATATTGATAACTTACAGTATTGCTCTCAATTAGAAATAATAATGACAACAATAAGAATAATAGTAATAGCAATAGCAATAATAGTACAAATACTATTTCATAGCATCCTTGCGCATCAATCATTCTTTTTTTTTTTGACATCCTCAATCATTCTGAATATGCATTACTATACATTTTCAACAAATTTTGGGGGCTTAAAAGGGGTCTTTTCAAATTAAAAAATAAAAAAATTAATGGAGAAAAATCTCATATATTCATTCCAAATAACAAACAACCCACTATAGCTAATAATAAAAAAATAATAACGAAAATAATATTACAACAAGGTCACTGTAATCTAATATTAAAGGCAATATTACCAAGTAGATAAGAAATGAGTAAGAAAATCTAACCAAGAGATTTTATTAAGAAGAGAGTAGTAGTTGTAGTCTTGCAAAACTTAGAGAGAAGGGATTTTATTTTTGTGAATGGGAAGAGATAGTAGGCGGAGAAGGAGAAGAAGAAGAAAGAGATATCACATTTCAGGCCTTTTTTCAGAGAATGAATATAGATTATTGGAACGTTGTGCCTCCCAAAAAATCTCAACCTCAATTTAATGCATCAGAAGAGAAAAACGGTAGTTTAAGGGGACCTTTTTTTATAAGGGAATATACAAGTCACCAGAAAATAAAGAGAGAAAAGAAAATTTTCATGGGAATATATTATTCGGGGACATTGGGCCTTCAAAAAAGAAATGACAACTCGTACATCAGAAAATAAAAAGAAAAAAGAATCGCAAGGGAATTTTTTTTTTTTTTCCGAGGAGAAAGGGAATATATTATTTGGGGACATTGGACCTTCAAATAAGAAATGATAACTCGTACATTAAGGAGAAAAAGTAAGTCCCATTGAATTAATTATATTATATATATATATATAATATAGGGCTCTTCTACCATCCCTCAGGTGGGATGATCCCTCATTGTAACTTTCTTTTAAACAACTTGTAACAAACAGTTGACTTACTTGTAACTTTCTTAAGAATTATGTGTAACATAACAAGTTAGTAACAAATTACAAGTAAGTTAACTGGTTGTTACAAGTTGTTTAACAGAAAGTTACAATTGAGGGACCATCCCACCCGAGGGACAGTAGAAAATATACGTATGTTTTGAATGGAAAAATACCTTTCATTGTGAATTATTTAATTTTTAAAACATGATAATAAAAATTTGGGGCCGTTCCTAAAAAGAGGCCATAAGCAATTGTTTAACCAGCCTAGACGTCAAAACGGTATTCTTTAACCATACACTTTAGATGTTATTACCCAAAATAAATAATAAATAATTAAATAAACCATACCCTTTTGAAGTCCGCAATTTTAGATATTGGAGTCCAGCCTTGGCCATCCATCAGTGAGATTAGATAACGGTCATTCTGCAAATTTTCATCACTGTCAAAACAAGATAAAAATAAAGAAAGTCAGTGAATGTTTAAGTCGTTGTGTATCTCGTAAAAACAGACAGATAAAATTCATAGATTTCATAAACTAAATCATAAAAAGACTGAATTCGTCTACGCTTGAGATCTCTTTTCAAGTTATCCAAAGTGTCGAGAAGTTGGGAGATTTTTTAGGTGTTAGTTTCTGTTAAGAAAATATCAGAAACAAATTCCAATATTAGCTGTTCAGCAAAAGATTCCAATATTAGCTGGTGTTATCTTTTGTGTTAGATAGGTTGTTTCTTGTTCCTATATTCAGGGGAGATTTGTTTTATCTCTGCATATTTATTTGTAGTTTACTATCGACAAACGCAAGTCACAATATTGTTCTTTTGTAGTTGCAGACATAGCCTAGCAGTAATTACACATAGGACTTCACCATAAGGTATAGAGTTCAAAAGCCCCCACCCAAGTTCCGAAAAAAAAAAAAAAAAAAGCAAAAACTTTCAAAAAAGTTTCACGGTGGTTTATCATTAATTAGTCAGTTGAAAGGGCCGTAGAAATCAAGGTTTTGAAAAAAAACATAAAAAAAAAAGACAAAAACAAAAACAAAAAAGGTTATATGAATAACAATAAACATGTTACTTGTTCTCACCAAAAGTAAGTTAATAATCCACTGCTGTCATAGCATTTGTAATGGTTCAGAGCTTATTTTTTCTATCACAGTCAAGAGCAAAACAGATATCTATTCTGTTTTACGGGTAGAATTAGGAGAACTACAGGTTTAAGTTTTTGTTGAAAAGAAAAATATATACATGCACAGTCCAAACTGCAAAACAAGAAGTTTCATCATTTCCACATTAGTTGGCTTACCTGAAATAGTACTCAATTTGTTTTACTATGCTAGCCCTTAAATTTGGTGTCTCAGGAGGTACCACTGGAGGACCTGGGCTTAAAGGAGGATATTGAATGATATACGGAGCTCCCCTGATAGCACCAGGCGGTGCAACTGGTAGATAGCATACTGGTGCAGGTCCTGCAAACTATACGAATCAGTTTCAAAGTACTTCATTTAAAAGAATATAAACATAAACAAAACGAAACGAAAAAAGTGCAAGAGCACGACAAAGTAAAAATGCAGAAGGCAACCAGAACACTTCACGAGGGTCATGAAAAGTAACCAAATTTTATCTTAAATTGTTGCAGATTGGCCGGGTGATAGTATATAATTACCAGAGAAGCTTGGTCCAGCCATAAACCCTGGACCTTGAGAAGGGCCAACAAACGGAGGTCTTACGAAAGGCCTTGGTCCAACACCTTGTTGCATGGGAATGTTGTCCCTCGGACTGTATCCTTGTTGAGGATGCCAATAAGGATTCCATTGGCTCGCAGGTTCCTGTGCATTAGGTCTTCTGGCACCAAAGTTGAAACCCCGAGCTGGTGGCACAAAATTTTGCACCGGTGTCTCAGATCCAGATTTCCCCAAATGAGGCTCGACATTCGGCACTGGTCCAGGGTATGGCTGATACGCATACCCAGGCACTAGCATGTGCTGTTGTGGTACCATTGTGGGAATAACATGTGGCATTGACGGTGGTTGATGAAGAGGCACGTGTAAAGGAAAAGGAGCAGGACTATTTGGGGTGCGCTTAGACCCTGATCTTTGATGTCGTGATGATGGATGCCTATGTTGATTACCGTTTCCAGACCCAAATGTCTTTTGCTGCCCAACTGGTCCCTGCATGACCAAACAAAACATGTACAAATAATGAATACAGTCATCACATTTGGATTTCTTTCCTCTCTCAAAATGCGATAGGAAAAGAGAGAGAGAGATTAAAGAAGCGACATATATGAATAAGAAGCATGTATCCATACTCTTATTAAATCCATAAATGAACCACACTTCCCGTCCATCCAAAAATTATTACCAGACATCCGTTCCAGTTCGTTTTAACAGCAGTCTTTATTATATGAGATAATAATAAGATATTTATAGTAATAATAACGACAACAAAAATAATGATAGATGATAATATGTTTGTTGTTGTTGTTATAATCATTATTAGTAGTATTATTATTAGTACTATTACTATTACAACTGCCACTATGTTGCTGTTGTTTATTTTCTCAAACACCAAAACAGAGCCTTTAAACTTGGGTCTTAAATTCATTGTCAAAATATTATTCGAAGTCCCCTTAAAATGATACAAATTCTCTAGCTTAATGTAGCAGAATAACCAGGAGTCAGAGATTTTGCACCAACTAAAGTAACATTTCGCATTATTTTGTGGGTCTTTGCCGCTCAAGGTTTGTTTTGTAGTGCACAAGTGGGAAAGGCCGGGGCTTTGAAGGCTGCAGCTGATATTGTTATGTTTATGCTGTGACTGCAGTGATCTTTGCAAAAGAACAGTCCGAAAAGCATCCGTCTTGTCGTGTCTAAGCCCAGGTCTCACTTAACGATTTGCTGGCTCTTCTTCCCTCTATTTTATAAGATCGCTCGTGGGTTAGAAAGGCGATTAACGGTTTAACTTATAACAATGCTGATTAGTTTTTTGGTTCTAAACTTATAAAACATTTGGCGTTATTTCTGTTTATGATTTGCCTTCTTTGGTTTTTGGGCAGAGAACTTACTTCCCTGTGGTTTTCCCATCCCTTGCTTTTGGCCGTAATTGGCCGTTTTCCATATTCAAATAAAAAAAAAAAAAGAGAGAGAGAGAAAGAAAAAACCCTAAAGTAACCAGGGACACAGACATGGCAAATATGGCGCATCTATGGCGGTTGAGCGCCTTTTCGGAATCAAATAATCAAACACCGAGATCGCAATCCCAACTGATCAAATACTGATTTGATGTTCATCCCACAAAATATTGTAACTTCCAAACCTTCCCATTATCCTTCTCAACATATTTTAACATAAACGAAACACAAAAACGCAACCGAAACAACAGACATAACCAATACCAATCCTAAATAACAAATGCTTGGCGTCTCTTCGCGTAATAAAAGGAACACAACCAAAAAAAAAAGTCCACAGTGAGGGAAGAAAGAAGAAAGCCAAACCTGCACGGACGGCGTGGGCGGCGCTTCGGGATTGGGAGGCGGAGCGGATGCCGCCGTCGCCGCTAAAGGGGGCGATTTCGCAACCTCCGGATTGCTCTTCGGCCGCTGAGCATCGGCGAGGGCAGGCCAAGAATCGGCTCCCATCACCGGGGTGGAGTCCGCAGTGACCGTGGCAACGGGCGCGGCGACCGGAGTCTTCCACGGGGACTTGGGCCCACCACCACCACCACTGAGGTCCCTCCCGTCGTCGCCGCCAGCCTCATTCTCCGCCACCACCATCCCTCCTCCCCAATCCGATCTCACCAAAACCCACCACCACTACTATCAACAAAATCAGCAAAAAGAAAAAGAAAAAAAAAACGGCGCGAAAGTGAGAAATCGGAAGACTGAAAAGATTGAAAGATCTTTCTTTAGGTAAAATTTTCTTGTCTAGGAAAGCGGAGGAATCGAGCGAGTGATCATGGCGAAAAGCGAGGGTTTTGTACGTTTTGGGGACATTCGTTAGAGAGAGAGAGAGAGAGAGTAGAGAGAGAAAGAGAAGACTAGGGTTTTAGTTTAGACAGAGTGGAGAGAGTTTAGAGAGAGAGAGAGATTGACAGTTGCAGACGCCAATAAGAGAGAGAAAGAGAGACAGAGACAGAGACTGTTGGAAAAGGCGCAGAAGTGGGTTTGAGTCCTATTTATAGCGACCCTAGTCCAACACATGCTTACTGCTACTACTTAAAGAGATTCCTTTCTTATTAATTTATCTCCAAAAAAATAAAAATAAAATGAAATACTCTTTTATTTATTTAATTTTAAATTTTTTTTAGGATAAGAAAATAGATAGAGAATCATATCTCATCACGTTTGCAAAAACTAAACATGTGTTTGGTGAATGAGTTGAGTTTGAGTTGAGTTGAAATTATTAAATTTAAATAGTAATTTTTGTTGATTTTTGAGAAAAAATAAAAAAATTTCAGAAAAGACAAAAAAAAATACAGTTTAACTTGAGTTGAATTGGAGAGCCAAACTTCCCCTTAAGTCTCCGTTTTGCATTACACTTGGAGTTAAAATTTTTAAATTAGATTGTTGATTTTTAAAAAATTAATTATAATTTTTGTTGATATTTTAAAAAAAAATAAAATTGAGATGAAAAATTTAAGTTTGAGTTGGTTTACTAAACTAATCTAATTGATAGATAGAATTTTATAAGAATTGGAATTCTTAAAATGTTTTTTTCGCCGGTCAGAAATTCTATAAATTTCGAATAATTTTTTTTTCAAATAGTACTAGTTATTGTTAAACCATAATGTTTTATCCTCGTGAAAAATTATATCAATTTTTAAGATTTTAATACTTTTTTTTTTTTTTGAGAACAAGTATAAAGAGTTATTGTTAAACCTTCAAGGAGTGAGAAGTTCTTTATAGGGTAAAAAAAAATTAGATGAAAGAAGTAAATTGCATATTTAACATTAATAATTAAAATAAATATCAGGTTTTAAAAATATTACAAGTAAATAGCAATAAATAACCTAATAAATAAGTTATGTATGTAATAAATTTGTTATGTATTTTAAATATTTTAAAATATTGTTATTTACTTCAACTATTTTGTAAAAATAACATTTACTAAGGTTTGGGTGATAATTGGAGATGTAATTTTGGATGTTGATTTAAAAAAGTGTGTTTGGGAAGACGCAAATTGTAAATAAACTGTAACATAGAAAATTATGCAAAAATTTAAAATGTGTTTGAAAAAAATGCAATATTGATCTTATTTCATTCATTTCGTGTTTTTTTTTTTTTTTTTTTGCGATTTTGAAAAAAAAATATCTCATTTCTAATTAAAACAAGAACGTTATGAGCTTTAAAGTTTCAGTTTAATAAATAATTAAAAATAATTATAAAAAAGCACGAGAGAGAGAAATGAGATATATGTTTGAGAGTTTTGGAGTTGAGTAGTGAAAATTTCATGTGAAATTGTTGTACCAAACACGGGCTAAATTTTCCCCAAAAAAAAAAACAATAATATCTGTTAGTTATATTTAAAAGGGTAAATGCATGAATGTCATTGTTCTTGGACTGTCACATGTCAGTCCCGTCATCTGTCATGTGGTGGTCATCAATTGCTTTTGCTTTTGCTTTTATTTACTTGTCTACTCGTCAACTAGTTAATATACAGGGTAAATTATTAGGTTGGTCCATAAACTTTGAACTTTTTATAATTTGGGTCCCTAAATTTTTTTTTTTAGCTGGAATGTCCCTAAACTTTTAAAATATTACTACAATAATCCTTTACATTAATTTTTAGACGGAGTCCGTTAGCTAACATCACTTTTTGATTAAATTACTAACGATTCCATTTAAATATTAACAAAAATGATTATTGTAGCAATATTTTAATAGTTTAGTGCATTTTCTGTCCCTTTTTTTATAGCTAAACTGATCATAAACTATTAAAAATGTTGCTACAGTAGTCTTTTTCGTTAATTTTTTTAACATAATCCAAGGTTAGCATCATTTTTTGAACAAATTACTAATAGATTCTGTTAAAAAATTAACTATTATAGTAATATTTTAAAAATTTAAGGGTATTTCAACTATGAAAAAAAAAACTCAAATACTAAAGTTATATAACGTTAAGAATTTAGAGATTAAATGAGTAATTTACCATAATATATAATGAGAGCTGAGAATGAGGATCACCTAATCTAGCCCATGCAGACTTGGAGGGAAAAGTGAATCGTACCAGACAAAACCATATAATTATATGAAAAAATAATTGAAAGATAAAATCAATTATATGGGCTAGATAGGCCAGCCTGCCCGATGTGTTTACGATGAGTCGGCCTGGTCTGTTTAGTATGATCAAATAATTACATCTCTAGATATAGCTTTGAGTTAATTTCATTTTTAGTCATAAATAATATCAGAGATCTCATTTTGGTACCTAGATTTTAAAACATCTTAAACATATAATTTATTTATCTAGTTGTCCTAAATTAATTATTTTCTCACTCTAACTGTTAAATTTAGCACTAATAAGTTTCAATTATATTAAAGTTTATCAGGCAAAAATAAAAATTTTCAAGTCTTTAATGGCTAAAATATGAAAGAGTATGTATTTTTGCTAACGGTTCAAAGTTTGAGTAGCATTCTTGCTAACAGTTTAAAGTTTGAGGGGTATAAACACTAGTTTTCAAAGGTTAACGGGTAAAGTTCCAGGAGTATTAAAGTTCATGGGGCAAAATAAAGTTTGTCTTTATTAAATTATATTTTAGTTGTTGTCATGTCAACAATAACATCATTTTTAAACAGATGGAAGCAGCAAAGACAATAATATTTTATAATTCAAGGAGCATTTATTCCAATTTTCAATGTTCAGGGGGTAAAATTACAAGAGCTTCAAAGTTCATGGGGTAAAAATAAAATTTGTCCAAAAAACAAAGCCAAAAAGATAGTCAAGACAACTACAACCAGGGAGCACTAAAAAGGCCTCCACTCGAAAGAGTCAATCAGAACATCGCTGGGCACACAACTAAAAACTAAAGTTACAAAAACAAGAGACACTGCAGCCCATTTGGTCAAATTATTGAATAAAAAAAGTTAGAAGTCTCTAGAAAGACATTTTCCAATGAGGAGTATTTTTCTACGGCAAAAGAGCACTCTCTAGCGACTCCGCAAAGGTTCAAGGTGTGCGGTGACAGGCTGAACTGAAGCAGATTTGAGAGCGGAAACAACCTTAGCAAAGTCCGATTTAAGAATAACGGCTTCCCAACCAGCAGAGGCAGCCATCTTCACAGCTATGTGCATGGTTCCGGGGTACAAACTTTGATTTTCTCCGCACTTAAATGAATGACATTGGCCTTCGAATCACGAGCAACAACTGCAAGCAAAGGAGTATTTGGTATTGCTTCATGAGGTTTGGCGATTTCTCTCACAATAATTGACATGAAAGATATGAGTGAAGTTTCTCGTATCATAAAACTAAAAAGATTGATATATCAATTGAAAAAATGTGTAACACATTTAAGGATTATCCATCAAGTATTACATCGAGCATAAAAGGAGATAAATTCAATTTGATAAGAAAGAAATATATATATATATATTTAATAATAAGTGATTTTATTTATCTACCTAATCCCTCTAATAAAAATTTCTCTTTTATCCAATTATAATATCTATCCCTATTTTACCTATATATATATATATATATATATCCCTTTTATACGCTGACCCTCCTCTTAAAAAGTCTCTCTTTTGCTTTCTAAATATGAAGCAACAAACAAACATAATTAATTAAAAAAAAAACTTTTTCCCCAAAAAAAAACTTAAAAACCCAATACAATTTTCTTTTTAAATTATTGCCGTGGAAACAAACTCTCTTTATTGCCTTTGTTATTCTTATTATCCCTTTCTATCAAAAAATTTTTTTTTGTTAAATAGTGAAAATCTGAAGAAGTTTGATATGAAGAACAAAGAAATTCGAGAAAAAATGCGAAGACGTAAATTCATCTTATTTTAGTATTTATTATAAAGAAATAGCTCCGGTAATTATCATCTCATGATGAGCATAACACAAATAGAAATCGGACAATATAAATTGCAAAAACAAGATGTCGCACCACATATAGCAGCTGAAAAGAAATTCTCCCTTATCGTCTTGGTGGAAATATCAATTCCCTTGATAGAAAAATACTTTTGCGACGACACATCAGTCTGCTATTCATGAAATGTGAGGATATGACTTTTTTACTTATTTTTTAAAATAATTTTTCTATATTTATTTACACTTTATGTGGTCTATGTTTTATAGAGATTTTTTTTTTTTAAGACGACGATCAGATTTTCTCCAAGAAGTTTTTAAATTTTTTTTTTAATTTATACATCCTACATATTGAGTTTATCAAACAAACACAACATGTATTTTTGATTACAAGACATATTATACTTTTATTTGACAATTGTTTATTATAAATGTGTTTACATAGATGAAATTTTGGTATTTTTACCAAAAAGACCAAAATGTCCCTGAAGGAAAAAAAAAAACTAAAACACAAACTTAAAAAAAAAAATGAGGGACAAAAAAAATCAGGATTCTCCGTTATCAATGTCCCAGAGCTTCGCTGTCAACCCCCGCTTCGGAGTCTACCACAGCCCCGCCGAAACCCTGCTCCTCCGTTGCAACGACACCCTTATCAGCTTCTCCATTATCCCCTTCATTCTTTTTCTAATTTTTTAATTCTTTTTATTATTTTTCTTTTGATGATATTTTAGCTTTTTATCAATCAATATAGAAGTTGGCCAAGAAAAAAAAAACAGGTTTGAGGTATAAATGTGCTCACTGCAAAAAAAAAAAAAAAAAAAAAAACAACAAAAACAAAACCCAAAAAAGGGGTATGACAATCCGAAAACCTCAAAATACAAGGATTAAAGAAAAAAATAAAAGTAAAGACCTTTTAAAAACGATAATTTCTACAATAGAACCTTGGAAGAGAAATTGATGAGTTCACAAACAAATAAAGAGGTTACTTATATATATATATATATATATATATATATATATATTTTTTTTTTGGGGTGATAATGAGTTTTAAGGATTTTAATGCATTTTAAAAGAAATTTTCATTTGCTCCCATAACTTAATTATGTCTATAAAACGGCCCCGCTTAGTGCTTTGATAACGTGAGAGTCAACTTGAACAAGAGGAAATCATAAACTCAAAACTACCCCTATTATGCTAATATCTCACGATTAAGAGAGCGAGAGAGAGAGAGAGAGAGAAAGAGAGAGGGAACAGAAAACAAACACACACAGGAGAATTTGGGCACAAAATCAAGCAATTCAAAATCCCTATTCCAAGCCTAGAACGAAATTCTATTCAAAACGACATCTGAAAAGCAAGCAAAGGCCAACTTTGCCCCTGCAAACCGGGTGAAACCAGGATTTATCAGAGCCCTCTCGAGTCTCCGGCATCACCAACTTTTGAACATGAGCTTTAGTCACTCATCTACAAAGATGAAATCACAGCTTTTTTTTTTTTTCTCAGCAGCATATCTCCATATCCCAGCCACCGCAGCTACAACCACAAGAGGAGCCGAGCTTCTTCGTTCTTAAACTCTTCAGACAGAGAGAGGATGATGCCCTGTCTATCGGCAGCTGCAGATCCCACGGTTGTCCTATAAACAGGGTCTCAACGGGGTTCCTTGCCTTTACACAAGCCAGATCAATGGTTTGATATGCATATGGGAAACGAAAATGCAAAGTTAAAAACGCTGGTCTAGTGTTAGGGAATGATTTGAAGCCAACCAATTCTGTCATTGAGAAAAATACGAATAATCTTGTTGGTAGGTGGGAGTGAAATTTGTTGAATGCCCAATTACAGTGGGGAGAGCAATTGCGAGAACAGTAAAAGGAAATACCGTCGTTATTGAGTAAAAAATTTCAAGCCAATAAAAATGCACTCTTTTGTTTTCTTCCCATTTGAAAAGCATGAAGAATAGAAACTGCAAAAGAACTTGAAAAACATTGACTGACCAAAAAAGAAAAAATGCTTAAACATAGTGTCAAAATGGTTTCTGATATGAAGTAATAAAAAGACCCACAATTCCATAGAAAGACATCACAATTCCTTGCCGGAAAAAAAATATTTGCTGAGATCCCAAAGATTCAAAATCCCATTTCGTGGAAACGATACTCTCAACCCATGCCACTCAAAAACAACGAGAATATGAAATAATGAAATCGGCATAAATTTATGCAACTCAATCTGCATGCACTGAATTCTGAATATGGGTTAAAATGAGGTAAGATATCTGATGAAGTAACGGATTAATGATTACCAGACCGAATGCCCAGATGCAGTCATCATCTTCATAATGCTCGTTCTACGAGCGCTTGCATCAATTAGCAGAATCAAAACCTATACAGGTGAAGGTTAAACAATAAAAGCAATATATGATAATCCACGCAAATCATTGGACAGTTAGACGTTAACATAAATATACATATATATGGGCATAGTTGTATATAAATAGTTGAAAACTGAAAACCAAAGTTTATCCCAAAATGTTTTCTGCCAACAGATCTCGATAAGTGAAAATAAATCAGGTGCCTAAGTTAGTCCATGGACCATTACTGGGGAAAAAAAAAAAAAAAAGCAAATGTTGAATAACATATCTAAAAACCACTACGGCACGGAGTTCTCACACTCAAAGTTCTACTTTTCCCCCAGCACTTTTTCAAGAAAGAAGATAACGAACCAAAAGTTTAAGTACTACAATGTTTTTGAAAATATGTGCTGGTAGGGAAAGAGTACTATCATCAAAAGAAAATACAGTTTCAGAATCTGGTCTTTTGAGTAGGCAAATAGTAACTTTTGAGTACAAATTAAATTACGTCGTTTGCAATAGTGCCTTGAACTTCAGAAGAATCACCAGAGTCCAAAACTAAATGATTGATGCATCTATTGGAGATCTGCACAATGAATACATAAAGCATAAAAAGACTAATTTCAAAATCTAGAATATTTATATGGTTGAAAAGTCACGGAAACACAAAGATAAGCTTAAGAATCAATATCTTTGCTACTGGAAAACGTGTTTTTAATCTTACAACATTTCGGTTCCAAAACATTGTCTAATATAAACTTATGGTTACTCAAATTGTAAGCCTAATGAAAGGTTTTAACAATATGTCGGATTGAGTCTCACAAAAGGGAAAGTTCTAATAAAAAGAGATCATTCCGATAAATATCTGACCATCTTCTTTCGCATGTTGAAGTAACTAAAAAAAAAAAGTGGTATTGTAAAATTTGATTAATAAAGAAACTTCAGTGGCTTAGATGCCGAAAGGAATATTAACAGAACAAACTCCCAAGATATGTAAGCAACTGCTATAGGATAGAAAATTACTGCTGCTGAACTAGCAAATCCATAATGCAGATAAAGAATGAAGGACAATACAAGAAGCCGTTACAAAATATTTATGCATCTATAAGGCAACAAATAATGTGAAACAGAGATGTACCTATCGGAGGAAATTACCACTAATAAGAAAAGAAAGCATACAATGAAGTTTACAACAAGAAACAGAAGATCAAAAGACATAAAGTCAACTTACCGTGTTTCTTGATACATCATCCTGAATCCAAGACATTACAAGTTTATTTTATTTTTTATTTTTATTTTTATTTTATTTTTCCAAAATAAAGATTGCTTGCGTTAACTGCATATAAAAAGAGATTGCTTGCGCTTGAAAATTGAAAGATAGACCTCTATCAGACCCTAATAAGTAAGTACATCTGCCCTAATGAAGCTAAAAGTTACAAAACGAATCTGCAACAAAGAGAGAGCATTTTATCACTCTTAGTCACATATGAACGGAAGTCTGCAATAAATAAATTAATCACCAACAGTTAACCCCAAAATGTCCCCGAAAAAGAAAACAAAAACCTTGAGCAACTTAAAAGACATTCCCAAGAGGTTTCCCAGAAAGGAATGAATCTTTGAAAAACAGCAAGGATGCTCCATAAGCAACTTAAGATGCAGAACAACCAAAAAGTCCCGCCAAGTTAGAAAGCATAGCATTAAAAACTAAACTGCAAACAACAAAGTGAATATTTACTTCCTGCTAAACTGCGACCAGAAGATGAATCACAAAATGCATTCTTCCAACCATTCACTATTTGGTCCAACAACTTCTTATGACGACCTCAAGCTTCAGTTAAGTTGCATAACTACACATGTTTAGGAAGGCCATCAACCTACAGGCTAAAGAAGGTTATTGTAAGCCGTCAAAATAACTCTTGGCTTTGCCAGTTTGAACCACCAAAAGCCTTACTTCATTTTCTTTTCCTTTTCCATTACTCCAAATAGGGAAAGATTAAAAGAAAAGAAAAAGGTTTTAAATCGAACCATCCTCATCCCATAAACAATACCCCATTATCAGTTCACTCGCCTTTGACAAATTACACACACACCATACTAAGTAGCAGTTTCTCCTTTGTAAGGCACGGCTAATTAAGTTCCTATATGGGTATCTACGTGTCTTATCTTTTTCCTTCATCAATGGAGTGCAAGCTCAACTTGACCAATAAATCACGTTCACCATCTAATTTCATAACAGGAGGCATTTCACTTATAAAAGATAAATGGCATAAATCTAACTGAAAAAACAGCATTAGATATATTACTTGAATACTTTATTTTTATTTCTCTCTCGAATACCGACTCATAAAGGTCATAAAATTCCATAATCCATAGAATAAGATAAAGTAAACTAACCCAACTTAGTTATCAACTCTGACCCCAAAACCAGATGAAGAGACTCCACAACAATTAGTTATATATCTAAATTGTGACACAACTACCAGTTTCAGCTAGAACAATCGCCATCTCTAAAGCAACACAAACTAACCAACTGATATAAAAATTATAAGTAAATAAATAAAACCGAAATTGATAAATAAATAATCAGAGAAATTGATGATAATAAGTATACAGAAAACTCACCTAATGACCCATGTAAGGCGCACCAGGGCCATGAGGCCGAGCACCGCTCTGCCCCATTTGCGGGTTCTGGTAGCCACCCTGCATCCCTGGCTGGTTCCCATATCCTCCCGCAGCCTGATTCCCGTAACCCGCCGGAGGCCCAGCCTGGTTGACAGGCGCGCCGCTAAGCCCTCCAAGCAGATTCCCAATACCCAATCCGGCCCCCTGTGTAGTGAGCAACGCTGTCAACGCCTGCCCCAGAACCGGGTTCAGCGGGGGAGGCCCACCCGCGCCTGCCGGCACTCCTGGGTTGAACCCCATCGCAGCAGGAGCTGGACCTGAAGGAGCCATCAAATGCCCCGGACCAGCCGAGTACTTGTTCTTGTCCTTCCTCGAATGGAATTGCTGCTGAGGCTGGTGAGGCTGATGGTGGTGGTGGTGGTGATGCTGCTGATGATGGTGATACGGCTTGTTCACTTTCGGACCGTCGATGGCCTTCTGGCAATGCAATGTCAAGCCCTCAAAGCTCTTGTGAGGCTCCTCGAGCGCCCTCTTTGCGCTCTCCACCGATTTGTACACGAAAAGCGCGAAACCCTTCGGCTTCCCGGTCTGCCTATCAAGCCCCAAAGGACCTTCCTCAATTTCCCCGAATTGCCTGAAGAATTCGAGCAACTTAGCCGGATCGACCTCCGTGGACACATTGCTGACGAAAATCTTCCTCTGAGTGTACTCGGAAACCGGCGCTGCCACCGGGGGAGGCGCGGGGACCGGCCCTGCCGAGGCAAGCTGGGACGAAGTAATCCGATTCCCGATCTTTTTCTGCGGCTGCTTCAGCGCCTTCCGAGCCCCGCTCCGGCGCTTGAAGAGGATGAAAGCGTAGCCCTTCGACTTCCCGGAGACCCTATCGGTTACCGCCTTGCAATCCTCGATCTCTCCATACTTCACGAACTCCGAAATTAGGGTTTCAGCAGTGGTGTCCCACCCGAGGCCATGAACGAAGATCTTGCGGTGGGCCGGGTCGGCCTCGGCGAGATCTCGAATGTTCGAGATGAAGTCCGGGTACTTCTCCGCCGCCTGCTTAACCAGAGCCAAGAGCTGCTCTCTCGAGAACGGCTCCAGAAGCTTCTCCACAGGCTCCTCGTCATCCTCCTCCTCCTCCTCCTCCTCATCCTCCTCGTCTTCCTCATCCTCTTCCTCCTCCTCCTGCTCCTCGTTCCCTCCTCCGTTCGCTTCCACAGAAACGCCGCCGTTTTGGGGAGCGGCGGCGTCTGGGGTTTCGCTCTGGTTCTGCTCATCGTCTTGTTGCTGCTCTGGCTCACCCTGGTTCGAGTCGTTGTCGACGGCCATTTGTTGGTGGTTGAGGTCATCGCCCTCGTCGCCAGCGACTTCCGTTTGAAGTGGTGGTGGTTGTTGTTGTTCTTGGGGTTGGGGCTCGGGGGCCTTGGAGGTTTCCGGCTCTGAGGATCGGAGCTTGCGTTTCTTGGCCATGGCGGTCCTGTGAGTTAGGGTTTTTTTTTTTAATTTAATATTAATTTTTCTGGTTCGGTTAATTTGTGGTTGGTAACAGAGAAAGAAAAGGGGGTTCGTTCGGTTCCGGGAAAGAAGGGTAAACCGTAGGTCACTCGATTTCTTTTATCGACTAGATTGTGGGGGAGGGGTGCGAAATAAACGGGGCATGCAGCGGGGTTTTTTTAATTTAAATTATGTTAATAAAATTTATAATAATTTTTAAAAATAAAAATTTAAATTTAAAAATTTATTTATTTTAAATTCAATCTAAATATTAAATAAATCTTAAATTTAATGTGTGGTTGAAATTGAATTTTTTATATTAAAATTGAGTTGAATTAAATGCGGTTTGGTGAGGCATTTGAACTATCAAAACTAGACATTTGTTTGATTCATTAGTTAGAGATGAAATTTTTAAGTTTTAATTGGTTGAATTTTTAAAAATTAATTATAATTTTTATTAACTTTTAGAAAAAAATAAAAATTGATATAAAAATTTTGAGTTCAATTAAAATATAAAAAAAAAGCTAAAAAAATTAAAGACTTGAAATATGTTCGAAAAAAAAATACTATGGATTTGTTTTGTTTGTTCTAAGTTCTTTGTATTTTTTTTTCAAAAAAAAAAAAATCATCCCATTTGAACTTTATATACAAAATTATGGATTTTTAAAGTTTGAGTTTCAAAAACTGTAAATAGTAAACTGATATTGATATTTCAGATAAAGACAAAATTAATTGAGTTTTTTTTTTTGTTTGGATTGAGTTAACCTGTGCACAATTGGGCCCTTAGACCCCGTTTGCGATCATGTTTGGAAAACTTTTCCAAACATTTTTTTTGTCTTTTTTTTTTCCTATTTTACTATACACTTTTCAAATATTTGTAAAAACTTAAATTTAAAGATTCATAACTTTATCATTTTAAGTCAGGATGAGATATATATATTTTTTTGAAATTGCATATAATTTTAAGAGGAACGAAACAAAATTCGTATTGTTAATTTTTTTTTTCGAACACATTTTAAGTTTTTACATTTTTTCAGTCCAAACAGTTTGTTTTCACCAAACATACATTTTTAAGATTCAAATCATCTACAACCTCCAAAACATCATCTCCAAACGTATCTCAAACAGGCCCTTAGATGAGCACTGTAAATATAGGTCAGGCATGACTCGTTTATTTGATTTGATTCAAGCATTAAGCATATTGAGTTGGGCTTCGGTTTCTAGTATGCAAGTTGAATTGAGTTGAGTTGCGGTTAGCCATATACTTTTTTTTTCTTGGTTCTTTGAGAAATACCCCAAAAAGAATATAATCTGGAATATTATCTCATGATCGAATTTTTACCTCTTGGCTCTTAAAATGCTAAATAAAAAATTAATTCAGGATAAAAATCTGAATTATAGGACAAAAAACTGAATCATAGGGAAAAAATATCCAACCATATATACTAAATGAGTAATTCCCACAAATGTTCTCTCTCTCTCTCTCTCTCAAATTGAATTTACGAGCTAATAACTTGATACGTATTTGGTCACAAGGGTAAGGACTCGATTGGGCCTCCGTTTGTCTTTGTCGATTTGATACACTTTCTAATATGAACCAATCTCGTATTTACTTTTAGGCCCGTATTTGCAGCATTGACATTTAGTGGGTTGTTTTGTTGCTCGCTCTCTTCAACAAGATATAAATTCGAGTCAACTCTACTGCGATAGATGGATATATAGACAATAAATATGCATGGACAGAGCTTACTAAAAAGTTGCTTTTGAATTTATGCGTCCATATATATATATATTTTGGAAGTATCTGGATGAATTTTCTAAGAGTTTTAACCCTCTAGAGCTTTTGATCAAAGTCATAAATGTGAATTCTATAAAAAAGAATCTCCTAAATAGATTTTGAAACCTAAATAAGAGTTTTAATGAGATATTATAAGCTTCTTTCTAATTTTTTATTGCCTATTAGAAAAGTTTAAAATTATTTTGACTCAAAAAACAAAAGCTCCGTGAAAATGGGTGTACACACTCCTTTACCCTTATAAATCACATTTAAATAATAATAATAATAATAATAGTGGATAAGGAGATAGTGATGATGATAATAATAAGGGGTGACTTTCTCAAACGGCTTAATTGGGCTCTCTACTAACTATAGCAACTTATAGGCCATCTTTTAAAACGTTTTTAAGTAAATGCCTTGGCAAGCACACGCTTTACAATAAAGAATATATAAATAAAATAAAATAAAAAAAAAAAGAAAAACAAAAAGAAAACAAAAAAGTGTGGTGAATGGCACAACTTTTTAAGAAGGAAATACCATAATTATAGAAGATCATTAAAAAAAATAGCACAATTTTTAAGGTAGAAAATTTTATAGAATTATTTGACTTAAGATTTCAAAAATATCCAAAAAAAAAAAAAAAACACCCACATTTCATCCCTTACCTTTGTCCTCCTTGTCGTTGTCACCCTCATTCGGAGTTCGAAGTCATCGACGATTGAGTAGCCGTCGATCGACATCATCGCCGCCATCCTAACGATTCATCGGGCTTGGGCAAGCTCGTCATCGACGATCGAATTGCAATGGATAAGAAAAGCCTATGGCAATCTCGTTTCTCCCCCTGTTGTGATCTTCGATGCCACGAGTCCATCTTCTTCGATGACGTTGATTGTAGAGTCGGCTGCGACCTATCAGCTGTGTCGTGATTCTCTCCGGGATTCATGTTAGAGAGATTGTAATATCTCTTATATTACATTGGGTAATGGAAACAAAGTCCCACATTAAAAAGCACAAGCAAGCATAGTGGTATAAAATAAAACAAGTGAAGTGTAAAGATTACTAGTATATAGTAGGGACTATGCTACTACGGTGCACCACCACGCGCGCGCACACAATAGCTATTGGGCATTTAGGGCGCTTATTAGGGCGTACTTTGCACTTCGCACGTACGCATCATCGCAAGGAGTCAATGAGCAATCTCTTTTTCAATGTAATGTTTTGTCCAAATTAAATCTGGACCGTTAATTTGGTTGGACACGATCTAACGGTTGGATTTGAGTGATTTTAGATTAATTTAAACTGTTAATTGAATTATTTCAATTTAACGGTCATAATTAATTCTGATGACCAACAGGTATGTCTATTCAAATAGATACGTTTTTTTGACTGAAAAGGCACCTTTTAATTTAAAATGTGCGATTATTGCATCTATTACGATTGTTGAGTTAAAAGGTATGATTGTTGGGTTAAAAGGTACGATTGTTGTATCTGTTGTAATGCTTCATGAACAGACATATCAAAGGCTATAAAACTCCAGTTTCTGATATTAGTTTCATATCTTGTTCTGAAATTTAATAAGATTGCTACTTATTAAATTCGTGAGTTTGTTGTATCTTGGAGGTAATTTGTCAAAACACCCGATAACAAACTGTTTATAATGGGGACAAATAAAACCTTAAGGAAATAATTCATACGCCTCAAACCTTCTAATTTCTCCATTCTATTCCGTTTCTATACACCAAAACAGTTTTCCACCACCCATTTTTTCAACAATCTTAAGGTTTTATTTTCTATGGAGGTCGAAAAGATGCTTCATTTTGACTCCTGATATCAAACTTGATCGCTTTGATGGGACGAATTTTACTCGTTGGAAAGGAAAACTGTTTTTCCTTCTCACAGTTCTGAAAATTGCATATGTCCTGGACTCAAATCTTCCTCCAATTCCTAAACCGAAAGATGACGATTCTAAAGCATTGACGGCCGAAAGGAAGAAGAGGCAAGAAGATGAAGTGATATGTTAAGGACATATTCTGAATACTCTGTCGGACAGGTTGTATAACCTTTACAATTCAATGGAGAGTCCGAAGGAAATTTGGAATGCACTCGAATATAAGTATAAAACAGAGAAGGAAGGTACGGATAAATTTCTCATATTAAAGTATCTCGAATTTACTATGGTTGATACTAAGTCTGTTTTGGATCAAATCCATGAGTTGCAAGTTCTAGTCACGAAACTTAAATAATTGAAAGTTGAGATTTTGAATCATTCCTAGTGGGGCTATAATTGCTAAATTACCCCAAAGTTGGAATAGTTACAGAAAAAACTCCTTCATAGGAGGGATGACATAACTTTGGAAGAATTGTAAAAACATTTGAGAATCAAAGAGGAGTCTAGGTCTCATGATCCAAAGAATAATTCTCATGATTCTTCTAAAGTTAATGTCGCTGAAGCAAGTAAATTCAAAAAGAACTTCAAAGTCAATAATGATTCGAAGTTTAAAAAGAAGTCGAAAGATGGTTCAACGAAGTTTGCTGGAAAGTGCTTTTTCTGTGGAAAGATACGTCAAAGTGACTGTAGATTCAAGAAAAAGAAGGAAGAAAACAATTCCAACAAAGTCAATGTGATCGAGAATCAGTCTAAAGAAATCTGTGCAATGGTTTCTGAAATGCAAATAGGCATGATTGTTGAATTGAACATGGCTGCTGCGACTAAATCCTCTGATCGGTGGCTAGATGCCGGTGCTACCATACATGTTTGCAATGATAAGGCATTGTTCTCTTCATATGCAGAAGTTAAGGATGGTCAATCGGCTCTCATGGAAAATCACAATGCTGTCAAAGTTGTTGGAAAAGGAAGCGTTGAACTTCAATTCACTTCTGGAAAGAAACTAGTTTTAAACAATGTATTTTATGTTCCAGAAATTAAAAAGAATCTTGTATCTACTCGTCTGTTATGTAAGAATGGTCTAAAGGTTGTATTTGAGTCTGAAAATTGTATTCTCACCAAAAACGGGGTTTTTGTTGGGAAAGGATTATCATACGATGGAATGTTCAAACTTAGTCTTGATATTAATAAAATTATGAATTTTGTTTATATTGTTGACTCTTTTGATACTTGGCATACTCGTTTAGCACATTTGAATTTTAGATCTTTAAAATATATGTCCAAGCATGGTTTAATTATATGTAACAATGTCAGTCATGAAAAATACGAAATCTGTATTCAAGTAAAAATGACTAAGAAACATTTTCCTAAGGCAGAGAGAAATACACAAATATTAGATTGGATACATTCTGATATTTGTGAATACAATGGTAATTTAACTCGAGGAAGAAAAAGATACTTTATCACTTCTATAGATGATTATTCTAGATTTACATATGTATATCTATTGAGAACAAAAGATGAGGCCTTTGATAAGTTTAAACTTTTCAAGGCTGAAGTGGAGAACCAAAAAGAAAAGAAAATTAAAATGGTTCGAAGTGATAGAGGTGGTGAATATTTTTCAAATGATTTTGATGCCTTCTGTTAAGAGCATGGAATTGTTCATCAAAGATCCACTCCTTTTACCCCTCAATAAAATGGTCTGGCTGAAAGGAAAAACAAGACCTTTACAGATATTATTAATTCTATGCTTCTAAATGCTAGATTGCCAAACAATCTGTGGGGGGAAGCCTTACTTACTACATATCATGTTCATAATAGAATTCCTTCCATGAAACTGATACACCAGCAAAAACACATGTATCTCCATATGAAGTGTGGAAAGGTAAAAAGCCTAATTTGATATATTTAAGGGTCTGGGACTGTTTAGCCTTCTATAGATTGCATGACCCTAAATCTTAAAAATTAAGACCTAGAGGGATTAAAAGTGTTTTCGTGGGATACGCAGAAAATTCCAAGGCATACAGGTTGTTGAATTTAGATTCTAATGTAATTATAGAATCACGAGATGTTGAGTTTATTGAAAATAAATTTAATAATGATTTTACATGTGAATTTAAATATGATTCTAATTCACCATGTGACTTAACTCCTGGTTCTTTCACTAATAACAAACGAAAAGAACCCGAAATACAATTTGAACTAAGGAAAAGTCAACGAGAAAGGAAGGAAAAACTATTAGTTCCTGATTTCATTTCATCTCAAGTCTTATCTTTTTTGGCTGAAGGAGATAGAAACAATGTACTTAACAAAATACCCTTATTACTTAATATAGAAGAAGATCCAAAAACATATGGTGAGGCTATGTCATCTAGAGATGCTTCCCTTTGGAGAGAGGCTATAAATGATGAAATGGACTCAATTATGTCAAATAATACATGGATCTTAGTAGATCCACCTATAGGATCAAAACCAATAAGTAATATGTGGGTATTTAGAAGAAAGTACAATACGGATGGGTCTATACAAACTTTTAAAGCTAGATTGATAGCGAAAGGTTTCAAACAGAAATAAAATATAGACTATTTTGATACATATGCTCCTGTGGCTAGATTAACATCCATAAGAGTGTTAATGGCTATTGCATCAATACATCACTTGTATGTGCATCAAATGGATGTGAAAACAGCTTTTTTTAATGGTAATCTAGATGAAGAAATTTACATGGAACAACCTGAGGGTTTTTTTTGCCTGAAATGAGAAGAAAGTTTGTAAGTTAATCAAATCACTTTACAGGTTAAAACAAGTACCAAAGTAATGGCATGAAAAATTGATTCGGTTATATTATCACATGGTTTCAAACACAATAATGTTGATAAATATATTTATTCTAAGTTTGTAGATGATTTTGGTATGATCATTTATTTATATGTTAATGTCTTACTTATCTTTGGAAAAACATGCATGGAGTAAATGATACTAAGAAGTATTTAACTTCACAATTTAAGATGAAAGATCTTGGTGAAGTAGATACTATCTTGGGTATCAAAATTAAGAAAAATAATGGAGGTTACTTGTTATGCCAATCTCATTACATTGAGAAAGTGCTTCTTAAATTCAAACATTTGAAATTTAAAGAAGCGAATACCTCATTTGATTCTAGTATTAAGTTACTAGAAAATTCTGGTAGAGTCGTTGTTCAGCTTGAATATGCAAGTATAATTGGAAGTTTGATATATGCAATGCATTGCACAAGACCAGATATAGCATTTGCTGTGTGTAAAGTGTCTAGGTATATGAGTAACCCTAGCATTGAGTATTAGAAAGCAATGGGAGGATACTTGGTTACCTCAAAAGAACCATAATTTGGGTTTGTTTTATAACGACTATCCAGTAGTACTTGAAGGGTACTCTGATGCAAGTTGGATAACTAGTGCAAGTGATAACAAATCCACTTCAGAATGGATATTCACTATTGGTGGAGGGGCTGTATCTTGGGCATCCAAGAAACAGACTTGCATAACTCATTCAACAATAGAGTCTGAGTTTATAGCACTAGCAGCTGCAAGCAAGGAAGCAGAATGGCTGAGAAACTTATTGTTTGATATACAATTATGGTCACAACCGATGCCATCGATTTCTTTGTACTGTGATAGTGAAGTTACTTTGTCTAGGGCTTATAATAAGGTGTATAATGGAAAGTCTAGACATATTATCTTGAGACACGAATATGTGAGACAATTAATAACAGATGGTGTTATTAACATTGTATATGTTAGGACAAACAAGAACCTAGCAGATCCATTGACAAAAGGCCTAGCAAGGGACCTAGTCAATGATACATCTAGTGGATTGGGACTGAAGCCTATCTTTGAAAGAATCACCGATGATGGTAACCCAACTTTGTAGTAGTATTACTACTATTCTAAAGTTTAATGGGTAAAAACAAGTTACTGTTAAGTGATCGGTCGAGCACTGAAATTTAAGTTTGTGTCCCTTCCAGGATGTTCAGTGCAAATAGCTACATGTGGAGGATGAGTATAAACTCTTAATAAAGTTCAAGTCTTGAGGAGCTAAGACATGCAATAAATTTCACCTAAGTGAGCATAACAAATGGTACCGTTTCTAATAAGAGTTTGGTTTACTCATGTAAATGCTCATGAAACCAAGATAGAGTACATGGCCGTAATAGTGCTATTACAAATGGAACATAATTTTGAAACTGAGATAGCTCATATGTGATATATTTTCAGTACTGACATAAAAGACGAGGTTTAATGCTTTGCACACCTTTATCTTGTGAGTATTTTGAAGTATAGTCACTAATTGAAGGTTTAAATCAAAAGATACCTTTTGTAAGTATGAGTATATCAATAAGAAATTAGAAAAATATTACAATCTAGTAGGGGATTGTTAGAGAGATTGTAATATCTCTTGTATTACCATTGGGTAGTGGAAACCAAAGTCCCACATTGGAAAAGCACAAACAAGCGTAGTGATATAAAATGAAACAAGTGAAGTGTAAAGATTACTAATGTATAGTGGGAACTATGCTACTACTATGCACCACCACCCGCGTGCGAGTGCGATGGCGATTGGGCGTTTAGGGCCCTTATCAGGGCGTACTTTCAATTCACACATACGCATCGTCGCAAGGAGTCAAGGAATAATCTCTTTTTCAATGTAGTGTTTTTTTCAAATTAAATTTGGACAGTTGATTTGATCAGACACGATCTAACGGTTGGATTTGAGTGATTTCAGATTTAATTTAAACTGTTAATTGAATTATTTCAAGCTAACGGTCATAATTAATTCTGATGACCAACAGGCATGTCTATTGAAATAGATACGTTTTTTGACTGAAAAGGCACCTTTTAATTTAAACGGTGCGATTATTGTATCTGTTGTGATTGTTGCGTCAAAAGGTACGATTGTTGCATCTGTTGCAATGCTTCATGAACAGGCATATCAAAGGCTATAAAACTCCAGTTTCTGATATTAGTTTCATATTTTATTCTGGAATTTAATAAGATTGCTATTTATTAAATTCGTGGGTCTATTATATATTGGAGGTAATTTGCCAAAACCCGATAGCAAACTGTTTATAGTGGGGCAAATAAAACCTTAAGGAAAGTAATTCCTACGCCTCAAATCCTTCTAATTTTCTCTATTATATTCCGTTTCTATACACCAAAACAGTTTTTCACCACCTACTTTTTCAACAATTTATCCTCTCCGATTATGTTGTTTAGGTCTGTCCTCACAACCGTCGGCGTTGGATCTCCTGCCTTCCTGTGGTGCTTTCTCCGATTGTAGCCTGGTTCAACGTTTTCTCAATGTGCTCTTACATGCATGAAATCTCCTCTATACTCATCGGAATCACTAGCTCGTCGTATTCTCGGCCTCACAAATCCGTCAATCTTCATTAATGGTGCTTGGAGAGAAAGAAGTGTGGTCGGAGGAGAGAGAAACGAGAAAAAGAGTTGATAAAGGAGGGGGGATAGAGAGAAAAATACAAAAATAAAAAACTTATTATGTTTTAAAACATAATATGAACAATGATATTGAAATTTGCTATTTATTAATATTAGGGATCAAAATTATTATTTGGTATGATTTCTGTAAATTAAAAAAAAAAATCAACTGTTGAGGGTTATCATATTAATTAATAACATAAAATTATATTTACTAATAAAAAGTTGATAGTTCAAAAAATTGTGAAACTGTAAATATTTTTATCTAACAAGATTTTAAAATATTAGATAAATAGAATATTTATTTGGTAAATGACGTATTTATAAGAAGTAAATAAATCATTATATATACAAAATTTTTATTTATTATTATTTACTTTAAATCTGGATGGGAGGTTCAAAGTCTTCACTTTTTAATGAAATTAGACATAAAATTACTATTAAAGTATACTTTAAAACTTTCTATTTGCATAATATTATTTACTTCTTTTTCTTTTTAAAATTGATATAGAAGTTGACATTAGAGTTTGTGTGATGATAACACAATCCCTAATTTACGTAACAAATTCATGTGTTCATTTCATATTCCTTTAATAATATTATAATACATCAATTAAAAATATATATTAAACACACGTTATTGTAGGGATAGAACCAAATCCCTAATATACTCGCAACGCACAGGGTATTCGCAGATATTGGGCTGGGCCTTTCTTAGGGGCTTTCAATGGGCCTCTCATAGCAGGCTGGGCCTCACATGAAGACAAAGAAGAGTAAAGTCTGAGGCACGAAAATATAAAACGAGAGAAATTCCCTCAGCCGACTTGGCACTGATGCAGTGGGCACTGCGAAGAAAAAGGCCAAAAAAAAAAAAAAAACACAATTACAGACGGGCAAAAAACAAAAATATTTACCAAAAAAACCCAATTAAAAGAGGAGAAAAAGAAAGGAAAAAAGAGAAAGAAAAGCACTATTGTTTCTTCTCGAATTCTGATCACAACAACAACAACAAAACATCAGATTGTTTTCCCAACGTTGTTGTTTTGTTGGGTTTTTTTTCCTCCCCCCCTCCCCCCCTCGCCAATTTCAGCAACAAAATCTAATGTTCGCCTTGTTTTGATCTTTCGTTCTTCACTTGTCTGCTTTGGATCAGATCCTTAAAACCGGTAAGTGTTTTGTTATTTTACTCTGTTGCTAATTTGAAAAGCTAAAAGTTTTTGTATGTGAAATCGGTTTCTGTTGCATTTTTTTTGGTGCCCATTTTTTGCTTTTTGTTTGTGTGTGAATATGTCTGGAAAAAATGGTTCAAAGTTCTTGTTTTTTGAAGACCTGAAATGGGTAGATGGATTTTTGGGGTCTTCTCCTGATTTTTTGAGGTGGGTTGTTGTTTTTTTATGCTGAAAACTTGAAAAAGCATCTCTTTTATTAGGTCTCCAAAGGCGAATACATATGGATTTTTTTTTTTTTTTTTTAAATTTATGCTTTGCTTGCGTCAGTTTTTTTTTGTATTTTTTCCCCTTTTCCTTTTTAAAGTTGAGAGAGAAAATGGTTTTGTCTCAAGGAAAAGTAAATGTGAAAGAGGACAAATTAGAGTCCTTTGCTTGTCCGAGAATCTTCAACGAAGGGCATTAGACTTCTGGGATGATTCTTTTTTCTTTATATAAATATTCTGTGTTGACATGTGCATGTATTTATGTATTTCTAATGATAGTGCTCATTTGATAATGTTAGATTAGGTTGAAATATAATGAAAATTTTTTGATATTTGATGAAAATCTATTAGTTTAGAAACAGAGACTACTGATTAGCTTGTATTTCTTTTCCTTTGTCTATGAGAACAAGTATTTGTGTTGTATTATATTTTTAAAAACATAGGTTAAAGAATTAAATTCTGCATATATGAATTTAATGAAATGCACTTGTTGGGTTTTGCAAAGGTAAGGTTTGTAGGCTGTGAATGCTTGGTGAATGGGGATTCAGACAATGACATCTCAAGGTAATGGTCAACAGTCTCATTTTCAGCCGTCCCCGTTGACGAGGCAGAACTCATGGTATAGCCTGACTCTTGATGAAGTTAATAGCCATCTGGGTGACGTGGGAAAACCGCTCGGAAGCATGGATCTTCATGAGCTTCTTCAAAATTTATATACTTCTGAAGCAAAGGAAGTCCCTGGGAGGGAGGTGGAGAGTACTTCCGTGTCATCGTCACTCCAACGACAAGCCAGTCTAACATTGGCTAGAGGTTTGATTGGCAAGACTGTTGATGACGTGTGGAGGGAAATCCAACAAGGGCAGAAGAAGAGGTACAATGACGATGTGAAAGTTCAAGATAGAGAGCCCACGCTTGGTGAAATGACTTTAGAAGACTTCCTGGTACAAGCAGAGCTTTTTGCCGAAGCTTTCTCAAGTCCAGCTGTGGCATTAGACTCTGTCAATGCGATGACCCCACAGAGTTATCATAAATTTGGGTTGTCATCATCCCCTTCCATTGGTGCATTATCAGAGCCAACTACGCCGGGACGGAAAAGAGATGCATTGGAAGCGTTCGAGAAGACCATGGACAGGAGGCTCAGGAGAAAAATCAAGAACAGGGAATCAGCTGCGCGTTCACGAGCTAGAAAACAGGTATCTTCCATTCCGTGTGTTTGTTTAACCTTTGCTAATTAATTATCTTTATCTCTTTGTTGCTCGTGTTAATCAAATTGTCCTTTTTGCTACATTTAGGCATACCACAATGAGTTGGTGAGCAAAGTTTCACGCTTAGAAGAGGAGAACTTAAAGCTCAAGAAAGAGAAGGTGAGGCATATTTCTTACATTTAATTTGTTTGTTTTATTTAAAGAATCTTTGAGTGGCCAATCTCTCGTGGTTATGGCTTTCCCGTGAGTGATAATCCCGTGAATATTTAGCTTGATAAGGTGATTCATCTCTCATTGTAAAAGACCCGCTCTTGATCATTTGGAGCGCATCCAATTATATGCATGTATCAGGAACATTTGATGGTTAGGTTCATACGAATGCACTAACTGAGATCAATTGAAGTGCTGAACAAACTCCCCGCCCCTCCATTTTGGAGCTCTGTTTTTAAAATCTTTTAAGTGCAAATAGAAACAAAACTACAATGAAATGCGTGCGTCTTTTGGGTCTAAAAGGATAATAGTAGGGTTAATGAAAAATAGATCAAGCTTAGTAAATACATGTTTGGAAAAGTATTTATGGACAAAACTGAATGCATTCGTATTGTGAAGCTAATAAGTTTGTGGGATTTTGGAAACAATATGCTCTCAAGGACAGTCGTTATAGTTATTGGCTTGACTCTTTACCTTTTTATTTTGTGTGCACATCCATGGGCGTATAAAACTTTCTACCGATGTATTTTCATTAGCTAACATCTTACCTTTCAGGTTGAGTTTACAACTCAAAGACACGGGGCTGCATGGTACTCCTTCTTGGTAAAAAAACAATTATTGTTTGCTTACAAGAGAAACAACTATAGTCTGAGATCTTTTTAAGTAATACCTGTTTAAGCCTTTTCCTGCCAGAGGTCAATATTTTCTGTACTCAAACAGATTAGTAAATTCTTTACCCATTTGCAATTGGAGCAACTGAAATATAATGTGAACCATCCAAAGAGTCATATTCTTTCATACGCACTTGATATTTTAACAGTTGTAGGAGATTGTAGAGCAAGTGATGGGATATTTTTACATTCTAGTTGCTGGTTATGCTTTTAGGAATGCTTGTAAGCTTTTCATTAGTCTCAAACCTAGTACTTTGAAACAAGATGGTCTAGTTCAAATTTTTTGGAACGTGGGAAAACTACGCCATTCTAGCTTATGCGCATGCTAATTTGAAAAAAGTCGGAGTCTGTAAGTATGGTTAGTAACGCTCTTGTGTTTCTCGGCATTTCTTTTTTCATTTTGTTTGTTGCATATGCTTAGCATTGCCTTCAATGAATTGATGGACCTCGTTTTACAATTATAGATGGCAGTAAAGTTTCTCGGTTATATGATATGGCCGCACATATAATTTCCTTATATATGGGAAATTTGAAGCTTATTGTGTCTATTTTGTTCACTTTATCTTGAAAACTTGACCGACAACAAACGACAAACAAGGAATGCAAGTTCTTTGCATAACTCTTGCTAGATTTGTCCACTATAAGTTTATAAATTATAACTACGTTTTTCTTCTTCTTTGTTTCTCCTGTATAGGAATTTGAGAATAAGTTCCCATGCGAATCCTCTCATGAACCAAAATACCAGCTTCGGAGAACAAGTTCAGCCTCTTTTTGACTCGTGGCTTGCACCGATGTGTTTTAAAATCTTGGAATTATCGGAACCGGTATCTTGGCTTAGTGTTCGGTTTTGACATCATCGGGTTGCCTGTTCATTATGCTGCTGATATGGTTCTGCCCATGCACTTATGCACTAGTTAGGGTTTCAGGTTTTCTGTAAATCTATGTTTAACCAGGTATGTTGTATACAGCAGCAAAAATGCCATGTTGATAGGTTCTGGTTCTGTTTTGCTGAAAAAAAAAAAAAAAAAAAAAAAATTTTAGGAAGGACTGGAGTGCATGGTATAAGTTGGTGCTTTGTTAATATTCTAATATTGGGTTAGCCATGATAATATAGTTTAATCTTCAGTTTCCCCTGGACAGTGGCTTCCCAAATTGGAAAAAAAAAAAAAAAAAGAAAAAAAAGAAAAAAAGAAGAAGAAATCTAGAATATTTATTTTAAGGCTTTTTATTTAATCATCTAAGAATGTTGTTGTTGTTATTATTATTATTATTATTTATTTTTTTATTCTTGTCAGGCCCTATCATCAATTTCATCAGACAGGAGTTTCATTAGCCTGGAAACCAAAATTATAGCGGAAGAAATAATAATTGCAATTTAAGTTGAGAAGAGGTGAATTGACATGAATATATATATATATATATATATGTATATATATTTTCAATATTCCAATCTCCCATGGTTCAATTTAGCAAATACATTAGGCGAAGCAAATTTGGATCACGGTCGTAGCATATCATGTCAATGTGTATGTGGGCGTTTGTCTTTAGATTTTAATATCACTCAACGAGTTGGGGGACAGTCTGTAGAAAAGTAATTTATCACAATTTAAAGATCAGAAAGCAACTTACTAACTCAGTCGACGTTTAGAGGATAAAAGAGAGGATATAAGATGCAAATTTGTTTTTAGGGTTCTACAAAATGCATGCAATAAAATCATGAAAAAAATCTAGTTTAGAAGATATGAGGAGATGAAGATTAAACAATGGCATCTAAAGAGATGCCTTTTCTTTTCTCTTCAAGAAATCGGAATACCAACGAGCAGAGAGTTTAGGTTGTCTCTTCAAATCTGGATCGTCCAAATCCACATAGTACAAGCCGAAGCCGGATTCATAGCCGTCCAATATCTCGAAATAATCCAACAAGGACCAAATGAAATACCCTTTAACGTTCGACCCATTTCTTCCCAAGTTTCAAGGATGGGAACCCAAACACAACGAGGAAAAAAATAAAATGTCAGCTCAATTCATGTAACTAAAAAAAAAAAAAAAAAAAAAAAAAAGTACTGCAAAAATAAAAAAGGAAAATTACACAAATAAACTTCAGAGTTTTTCTTCTTAATAATTACAAAGGAATCACATGAATCTCATATGTTAAGAAATTCCTCATTCAAAAATCTAAATTTTTCATATCATTTTTATTTTTTTTTTTTTTCCCTGAAAAGTCACAAAAATGATAACTAGTTTTTGAAAATTTACCAACTTCAACTTAAAAATTATATTTCAAACTTATGTTTTAAACAGAAGTTAAGATGTCAATTTTTATCATGGCAGTTCTAGTTATCACTCATAAATTTTCATTTAGAAAGGTTGCATAAGTCTCACTAATATCTATTATTAGAATTTTGCGTTGTTAATCCCGAACTATTAACATAGCGACAATCCGTTCTCTATTTTTTTTTTACTAATTTTCATTTATTTGATTATTTTTTTATTATTTTTTTTTTTTTTTTTTTTTTTTTTTTTATCCTAAGCATTTTAAATAAACGAAGTAGTCACACATATATAAATTAAAATTATAGAAAAAAATGACTAAATTAAATTGTCTAATAATAAACTTATTGCAAAAATAAACAAAAATTAAATGCTATCTTATATTGACAATTACTCATATGATTTAATTAGAAAAATCATATATGTACTCCTACATCAATATTTCAATTAAAAAAAAAAAAGATTGTAATCCTTTTTTTTTGTTATACGATAGACTACAAATTAAGATTTTTTTTTTTTTTATTATTATTTTTTTTTTTTTTTTTTTTTTTTTTTTTTATCTCTATTTTATATTGATTTTTTCTATTTTTTTTTTGTAAATCATTCCTGATCAATATATTGACCTGTCCTCACTACATTGACCCAATCATTAGTTAGGATAGTACCTCTACTTATAATATGGACCAAATCAATAATATTATTAATAATAACATGGCCATTATGATTTAATTATGAAATGTTATTTGAGGAATAGTTTTATGGGATGTGATTATGGTATATGCCCTTATGGTAGTTTTGTTCATTATGAAATACTCAATTTCTTCCAAATGATTCAATCATCATCCTTGCAGGTTCTAGCAGACATAATTACTAGTTCGAAGACTCTCGTGACCATGTAATACCATGACTTGGTCATAATGTTGTTATTTTTGAAGGTCAACATAATACTGACCTTGTTATTTAATTATCATATAATATTTATTGTAAATATAATATTGCTGACAATTGTATGCCTCATATTATAATCATTTTATTAAAATATCACCTGATGATTATGTTTGTTTTTATTGGTCAATATAACACTGACATGATCATTTTGTAATTTTATGCAATCATTTATTGACAATTTATTTCAAAATGATCCATATTATAATGACTAGAACTACAATATAACTGACGTTTGAACAAATGGCTTACGACACAACTTAAAAAAGAGAAAAGAATTGTTCAAGGAAAAAATTTTTGCAAAACAGAAACGATAAAAAAAAAAATATATAGTTTTCTTTCTTTCTTTCTTTCCTTTTTTAAGTTAAAAATGCAGTTTCTCTTTATATTAAATCTAATTATATTCAGAAATTAGAAGGCGTAGACTCTGAAAAAAGAAAAAAAAAGGAAAATTAAATTTAAAAAAATCCTCTAACTTCCTTAAAAATAGGATCCACTACGTGAAACAAATATATATATATATATATATATATAAAAGGATAAATTGCTAGGTTTCCTTATTGAATTTTTAATTTTATGTAATTTTGATCTCTAAACTTTTTTTTTAGCTGAAATATCCCTAAATTTTTAAAATACTGCTACAAAAGTCCTTTACATTAATTTTTGGATGAAATTCGTTAATTAGCATCACTTTTTGACCAAATAACTAACGGATTCCGTTTAAAAATTAATATAAATGACTTTTAGCAATATTGCTTGGAGCATTTTCTTTTTTTTTTTCTGATAGCAAATGATCATAAATTATTAAAAACATTACTACAATAGTCTTTTTCATTAATTTTTTGATGAAATCCGTAATTAGCACGACTTTTTGATGAAATTACTAACAGATTCTGTCCAAAAATTAACAAAAAGACTATTATAGAACATTTTAAAACTTAGAGGCATTCCAGCTATGCAAAAAAGTTCAGGAATCAGGTTGCATAGGTTAAAAGTTTAAATATTAAATGAGTAATTTACCTATATAAAAAAAAAGCTTAATAACGTGTTTTCAGATTATTAACAAAAAAAAAAAAAACCTTTTCCCTTAAAAATGAAAGAAATTGTCTAAAATAACTAAATTAGAAAGATTCCTTAATTAAAAAAAAAAGCCAGAAAGATAAGAAGTTGACAAACGTAGAAATAGGAGAGAATCAAATATGGAGATATTGAGTTTTTTTCCATGAAAAACGCCAATAAATAAAATCAACAAACGTGAAACACGGAAGGGCAAATCTGGAACAAGAAATATTAACTTTCAAATTTTTGTTCAAATATGTAAATAAATTTGGAAGAGTTTATTTTTTAAAAGGGGTATCTAAAAATGACCATTTAATGTAACTGTTTCTTTAACCATTTACATGCTTTAGCCCCACCTAGCCAACATAACTATTTCACCAATTATTTGGATAGACAATTTGATAATCAAGTAGTACGAATTGTACCAAACTTCTTGTTCCTATTTTCTAAAGGGAAAAGAACAAAGATCTCATATATATTTTATCGAAATATTACGTTTCACTCTAATGTTAAAAATGCTACACTTATTCTGGTCCTGCATGACATATTTGAATAGTTGAAAATTATAATGAGAATCAATAAATCACTCTCTGTGACGTTTGAGTTTTTTTTCCCTACTTTTTTGTTTTTGGGATCTACTTTCAATTAACGAATTTTCCGAAAAAAAATAATGAAATAATGTCATGAGAATAGAGAGAAAAAAGAAGAAGCAAGATTATACTCTTACCATTTTCGTGGATATAAATAAGAGGATTGTTATAATGTTGCTTTATATATTCCAGAATTCTGGTCAGGCCCCAAGGTGTGATTTGATACTGCATCAAACTAGAGAATCAATGACATCCTAAAAGGATTCCAATTCATAAACCGACAAAAAACGATAGAGCATTCTATCACTACTAGTAATGTGTATTTTTGAATGTTATCAAAATCAATATAACATGTAAAATTGACATAATTGTATAAATATTAGTTGGTTCAAAATGATATGTTAAAAAGAGGTTAATATTTTCTAGCAAAAAAATATTAGAAAAAAATTATACTTGACTTTTTTTTTACCTCAAATATTGATGGGTCTTGCACAGCTGCCACAAAAAAAAAAAAAAAAAAGGTCAGTTTAATTGAACGCCTGTTGAAATTAAAGGACATTTGAATCCCAAACTGACTGATTGATTTAGTAAGAGAGTTTTGCTTGGTCAAAGCTAACGCATCGTTCATAATATTGAATAGAAAGTTTAAAATTTTTACGAGAAAAAACACTAAAAAACACTAAAAATAAAAGCTTGGATTGTAGGTTCAAACCCATTTACCACACGGACTATAAGTGTAACTATTGGATGAAGTTGTAGCCGTGTGAAGAGTGTAAAGTTGGCTTTGTAAGCTCAACGTAGGTGAGATCTGTTTGATAAAAGCCTGTCAAATGTTGTGACAACCTTAAGAGTGCAAAATAACATCTTTGACACCTTTTTTTTTTTTTTTTTTTTTCTCTCTTTATTCTATTTATTTCGGTTGTTTTCTCGGACAAATATTTCATGTCATCCAAGTTATAAATCTTAAACATGTAAAGCTATGAATGTGAAGGAGGCATACGGAGTAGTTGCGCTGCCATGTCTGCAGCAACATCCCTGTTTTCCAACTGAAGGGCGCTCGATTTGTCCTCGGCGTACAATGTAAGGTAGTAATTCAGTCAAAAAAAGTCGAAGGAACCCCTAAAGTCATCGGATTCTTGGACGGTGAAGGCCGGAATCCTTGAGCCTACATTCTTCTTCATTACGTCAGGGTAATCTCCAAATATTAAGGGATTACAAATCCTATAACGCAAAGTGGAGTAAATATTACTCTTAAGGCAACAAAAGTGGCAATCTCTTTTTCCATACAAGAGAGAGAGAGAGAGAGAGAACAATTTGTGACTTACCAACCAATATAAAATTCATTTGCTCTTTGAGTAGCAATTTCATCTTCAATGCTGTCTGTTAGCGGGACAAGATAGTAAGAAAATATATTGATTCCTATAAATCCATGCTGCTTGTCCTGCATTGACCAAATATCTCTCTCAAGTGATCATCATATATGACACGTTTTTCTTGGTTTTTAAATTTTCAAAATTCTCGCCTTCAGTTCAAATATTGTAAACTAAAATTGGGCACCTAAAATTCTCGTATCGTGGACAAGACGGTAGAAGATTTGTTGATCAAACAATTTTCACGGTCCAAGCACTAGACATGAAAGAATCTTAAAGTTTAACTTGTAGTTTTTCTCATACAATCTAGCAGCTGATGCGTGTGCCAACAACATATGATGAGCTGCAATGTATGGCTCGGTTGAGGAGTTGCCTGTGGAGCATTCGGTATATCCAAATGGACGCGAACATCGTTTAGGTGGTATAGCTCCTGAATCATAACCCCCCATTGCAAAAACATTGACCTCGTTGATAGTAGTCCAGTGTTTAACTCTATCACCGAACTCTCTGAAGCACACATCTGCGTACTCGGTGAAGTCTTTTCTGCATCCATAAATGTCATCCGATAATCTCAATCTCCCGGTTTCGTACTGTCAGTGTGAAATTTACTAGTACTACTACTCAACGTGCGGGCTGGACAACGGTAAAATTGTATGATTAATAGTAATTGGACGGATCCAGTACATGATATTAAAGTCCGAATTATATTAAAGAACCAACACGGTGTTGGTCTTTCGAGAGTGCAATCACAGGAGTTTGAATTTAAAACCTCTTGCCATACTATGTTAATTCATCAATTCTCCCAAAAGCTTAGCTATTATGAGATGAGCCTTGTTATAATTCCGCCATTTACTAGTGAGAGGTAAAGAAACATACACGATCTTTCGACTGATCCATCCTCCATACTCATCTTCAAGTACCTGAGGGAGATCAACATGGTGTAACATTACATGTGGTTCGATTCCTGTTTGATGAGAAACAAGTAAGTCTTTAGTATTATATCTTCCTTATCTTAAGGGGAAAATAAATTTAAGGAACTAAATTCATGTATGGTCTACTGGTAGTGACCGTGGCTGGCTAATTCATTGATAAAGTTGTTGTAAAATTGTAACCCTTGGGATTTATAGGTCCTCTTCCATCTGGAAAAACATAGAATGATCAAAGCTTTAGAAGATGAAGCAGAAATTGACTAGGTTTTTTGCTTTCTTAAAGCACAAGTAATCAGTTTGGGGTGATCATACTTGGGATAACTCTTGACCATGAAATGGATAATCTAAATGCATCTAAACCTGTCTCCACCATGAGTTGGACATCTTCCTGCAAGAATTTCTATGAACCTTTAGGCCGTGTTTAGTTCGACGGAATGAAAAAAGAACGCGGATAAGAACAATAAGTTAAATAGCTTCTTTACAGTAATACATTAGTTAGTTAACCTTAATCTGTAATTAGGAAACGAAAAGGATAATGATGATAATAATAATGACTAAGCAAAGAGTCGAGGATTCTGCAGAGATTATAAACCTTGTATTTGTGATACGCATCACATGCTAAGTCTCCTGTGGCTCCATTCATGTACCCTGAAAATGTAAGTTCAAGCGTCAACAGAGTACATATAACAGAAACCCCGCTGGGGTTAGCTTAGTGGGTGGGAGGGGAGAGGTTTAGATAGGAGCTCTCGGATTCAAATCTAGAATATAATAATTATACATGTGTCCATATATTAGAAATAAGTGTTTGTTGATAATTTTAGTCTATGATGATCAGAATTAGTCAAGGTAGTGAAATCTATTTCTAATATAAAAATTCACCTACAGAAACTTTTAATGACATTTTTGAAGTGACAACAAAACTAATTTGTAGTAGCATTTTTGCTAACTTTGACTGCATTTCATGGATAAGGAAGCAGAATAGTTTCATCCTGAAAATTTTCCTTTAAATTTGAATTAAAATATCTATCTTAGACTTTAGCCCAGGGCCCGAACCAAATTTTTCTTTGCAATTTGTCTTAGTTTGCCACCACTTAAGGTTTCCAATTACAAATGTTATATAATAATTTTATTTCAAAGTTTAAGTCATATTCCAAAATTTTGAGTTTAAATATAGTTATATTTCTGATTTTAAATGCCACATAAGCCAAACGATAATATAAATTCATGATCCTTTGGACTCTAAATTTTGAAAAGTAAAGTCAACTCAAATTACATGTTTAGTGCACTAGGAAAAAAAGAAAAAGAAAAAGAAAAAGATACACTTAGATAAAAGAAATAGGTAAAATCAGACAAATAGCTATAAAAAAGAAAAATAGTTTTAACTCTTATTTTGAACAAAAATTCAATTTATGCCTCTAAAAAAAGTAGAAAATAAAAAATTTCTAGCTCTCATAAATTGATTTTATGTTACAAATGAACTAGAAATTAGGAGTTCTGTAGCAAAATAAACTAAATTACCAGAATGGGCGAAAGTGTCCCATATGCTTGGAGTTCTTCCATCTTCTTCTGCAGCTCCCTCCATCTGCTCAAAACCAAACCAAACAAAACATGAAAATGACCAAAAACCCACATCCTCAATAATCCCAAAAACTCACTTGAGGAAATACTAAAAGTTGTAATTATTTAGTTCATTGATAGTTTGTTCATTACCATTCATTTTCTCTCCACAAACAACCATAATTCCTATTCCCAAGCTCATCATCATTATAAGAACAAATTCTGAGAAATTAGACATATTCTTCAACTTTACCCTCATAGTGTCGGGAAAAAAAAAAAAAAAAATCTTTTAGTAACCCAACAAATGACTAAACCGTGCTTGTTAACAAACTCTGGATCATAAATCGAGAGAGAGAGAGAGACTGAAAACTTTTTTTTTTTGGCTAGAAAGAGACTTTTTGCTAGAAAGAGACCGAATACTACAAGTACATGCCTACCACATATTTTTCAAGTTTTCTCTCTTTTTCTATTTGTTTTTTATATATTTGTTTTTTTTTTCTATACTTATTTATAAACCAGCATGCATGGATTTAGTTTATTACATATAAATAAAATGAGCAAATCAAAAATATTTCTCAAAAAGTCAAGAACAAAATAAAAAAAAATAAAAAAAATAAGTAAAAACTTTTCAGTCTAAAAAATAAAAAATAATAGTGAAAAATGATTGCATTAAAAAACAAAATACATCAAACGATTTCATCCAGAAACAAGAGAAAAAAAATTGAAAAAGCCCACAAAAAGATAAAATAGAAAGACCAAAGTTTTGAATAGTAAAAAATTTGAGCTTTATCTATTAGTAATAGATCTTCAATTTTAAGGTCATTTTTACTTTATTTTATTATCTTTAAAAACTTTCATTTATCTCATGAATTTTGAATTGAGTAGTGTTAGAGATATCTACATTAATTTTAACTTTTTTAATATTAACTCACGTGTAATTTTTTTATTGGTAGAAATAATCAATTGATGTGATAACATTTTAATTATTTATTAATAAAAGAATGACAACTCATATGTCATATAGGTTAGTATTCAAAAGTTGGGAATAGAATTAGTATCCCTAGTATTTTTCTTTTGAATTCAATCTTACTTTATTTATTTTATCAGAATTTCAGTTAAAAACAGAAAGAAAATTAGATAATTAGTCTTTTAAACTCCATTTTGTTTTTTTTTTTAATTATATGACTGCATTTAACTTATTTTTTTATGTCAATTTTAAATCAAAATTCTTTAAAGTTCACAGAGTAAAATGATAGTTTTAAAGTTCTAAATGTATAATACAATGTAATGATTAATGGTATATATTTTCTAGATGGGCTAGAAAACACTTATTTCAATGTAAGAAGAAAAAAAAGTTGAATATATTAGATGATGAAATTTAACGGAACATCATTTTAGTTTCATTAATACTAAATCTTTTAGGTTTCTGAAAAATTAGATAATAAAATTGGTGAGAAAATTATTTCATTAAGATGATTATCAAAATGTATTTATAATTTTTTTTAATGAAGATGCATTTATAATGATCAGTTTGATAAATATTAAATTGAAGTATTGTAATTAAAACATCTAGATATGAACATTTTGAAAATAAGTTCAAAACAAAAAAGGAACATTTTTAAAATTATTTTTAATTATGACAAATTAGAAATAAAAAAAGCTCAAGAAAAGTAGAACAGAAAAAGCATTTCAAATACATATTTGAAGATATATAATTTTAGGGAAAAATTTAAAAAGTAAGAAAATAAAAAGAAGCAAAAAATAAGATGTGCGAAAGAGTAAAACAAAGAACGGGAAAAGAATTAAAAATAAGATTTACTATTATTATTATTTTTTTTTTGAACTTATAGGATTTGTATTTTTAGAGATATGAAAAAATTAAAAATAGAAAAGTTAGAAAATGGGGGATAATAGGAGCTAGAAACAAGAAAAAAAGTAATAATAATAATAATAATAATAATAATAATAATAATAATAATAATAATAATATAAAAAATAACTAAACAAGAATCAAAACTAGAATTATTATATTAGTGTTACATTAGCTTAAAAACAAGAATTGAACCAAAGAAAATAAGAATAGCAATTCAAGCTGATAGAGGTGAATTTGGCGTGAATTTTTATATTCCACTCTTCTATGTACAATTAGCTAGCTAGTGCATTTGGCCACAAACAAATTGGGGAGTTAATGAAGATTTGACGTTGGGAGTAATGTTTTTATATTATCGGGTCTAATATTGAATATTTCAAATTTAATGAAATGTTGCCGAGTGCCTCCAAATTGTTAATTTGTTTAAAGGAATAGACTGAAATTTCGGAAGACAATTGTAATTTTATAACATAACATGTCCTTGTGTATGCGGTCGTTTCTCCCTAAAAAGTTTAGAAAGCAACTTACTAATTCAGTCAAAGTACCGACGACAAAAGCACCGAACCCTATGTTAGATTAGCGGTTCTCTCAAGAACTCAAAGAGTCCTTAAGAGATACAAATCTGTTTTTAACATTCTACAAAATGCATGCAATAAAATCATGAAAAAATTCTAGCTTAGAAGAAATGATGATATGTAGATTGAGGCATCTAAATTGATGCCTTTTCTTTTCTATTCAAGAAATCGGAATACCAATGGGCAGAGAGCTTAGGTTGTCTCTTCAAATCTGGATCGTCCAAATCTACATAGTACAAGCCGTAGCCGGATTCATAGCCGTCCAACATCTCGAAATAATCCAACAAAGACCATGTGAAATACCCTTTCACGTTCGACCCATTCCTCCCCAAGTTTTAAGAATGGGAACCCAAACACAAGGAAAAAATAAATGTCAGCTTAACTCATATAACTAAAGAAATGAAAAATATTATTAGGAACATCAACTTTAATTCTAATTTTTTGAATATCAACTTATATAACATATGTGTTGTCATTATTTTATTAATAGATATATAAAAGATTGTAACATCAATTGACTGTACCTACCAATAAGAATATGACAACTCATAGACTTACAAGAGAATTTCTACAGTAAGACCTCATTTTGTACTACTGACAGAAATTATTGTTTTAATCATTAGATTAAATTGTTAATAGTTTAAACTATAATTAGAACGGTTCTATATCACTAATTTTTTTAAAGTGGGCATTCATAGATCATACCGTTCAAGCTCTCAAAACTTACATAATCATTTAGAAACTCTAGTCTTTTTTCCTTGATAATTATAAGGGTTGGACACTGCAATTATTAAATTATGTATAAATCTATGCAATTAGTAATTTTCATGCTTAGTAAATAAGATGCAGTTCAAATGCTAAGCAAGACAACAAATGTTAATTTGATTGTGGACTGTTCTAGTTTCCACTTGTGAATTTCCGGTTACAAGATATTTACTTTTTTATGACATTTTGAGTCCTAAGTACAAAGTTGACAATCAATTTTTTAAAATATAACGGAGGAAATCATATACTCATCACATGAGTTGAGATTTAATAGAACCAATAAAATTAGGTGTAACTCGCGGTCTTATAATCTTGTTATGATAGCACAGAGTCAATTATACAGCTTTTAGTATTTATCAGAAGAGCTTCTATTATCTAGAAGATATATACCTTATAGTATCAAGTAGAGTCCCAATATGTGCCTGCAAGTATTCCACTCTCGGCCGGTCTTCCAACGTTGAATTACGCTGAGTTCTCTGACCTGTTGGACAAATTGCCTTGACCACCAGTTATTTGGAGAGACAATTTCATAAAATTGTGAAAGATTACCCAACTTCTCGTTTCTATTGTGTAACGGGATAATAACAAAGTTCTCTTGTGTTTTATTGAAATGTTACATTTCACTTCATATTCTCTAGATTTTTAGTATTATTCATTTCATTTTAACCATCTTTTTGTTTTTTAAATTATCAATGACATGTTACGCGACACCGTCTGATTAACACTAACCCGCGCAATTTTGACATCAATTTCTAAATAGTTGACAAATCAATAGCGATAATCACTAACTCATCATCTCTGACGTTTGAGTTTGGTATTTTTTCCCCTATTTTTCTTGGTCTGTCTAAAACAAAGAATTCTCCCCCCAAAAAAAAAAAAGATAATGTAATGAGGAGAGAGAAAAAAAAAGTGAGATTATATTATTACCATTTTCGTGGATATAAATAAGAGGATTGTTATAATGCTGCTTTATATACTCAAGAACTCCTGCCAGACCCCAAGGTGTGATTGGATACTGCATCAAAATTCAGAATCAATGACAAACTAAAAGAATTCTCATAAATTAACCAACAAAATATGTGAATTAGAGCATTTTATCGTTGAGTTTCACTACTGATAGTGATAGTACATGTTTCTGAACATAAGATTTGGTCAAAATCATGTTAAAATAAATAAAAAATTAACAAGACCTTATAAACATCTTTTGGTTCAAAAACCTAACTAAAAATACGTAGAAAAAAAATACATTCGACTTTTTTACCTCAAATATTGAAGGGTCATTTTGCACAGCTGTCAAATATAAAAAAAATTTAGTGAGTTATTTGTCAATTTAATTGAAAACCTGTTGCAACAAGTTTAATGTTAGATGTAAGACAATAGCCCTGCGAGTGCATTATAACATCTTTGACACTTTTTTTCTTTTTTTGGGTCCTTTAATTTCTTTTTTTTGGGGTGGGGGGATGGAAAATCGAAAAGAAAAATGCTAAAATGTTCGAAAGAATTTTTTCAATCAAGTTTGTTTGTCTGATTTTCTACAGTAATTTCATGTCATTCAAGTTATAAATCTTAAAAATGTAAAGCTTTTTACAGCGAAAAATGCTTACAGTGTAGTTTTATTGCAATGTCTGCAACAACATCCCTGTTTTCTGACTGAAGGGCGCTAGATTTGTCCTTGACGTACATTACATTGTAATAATTCAGTCCTAAAAAGTCGAAGGAACCCCGAATGCTGTCGGATTCTTCGATGGTGAAGGCCGGAATCCTTGAGCCTGCATTCTTCTTCATTATGTCGGGGTAATCTCCGAATATCAAGGGATTCCAATACCTATTACACAAAGTGGAGTCAACAAGAACTCAAAGACAACACAAAGTGGTAATCTCTATTTCCCGCCAAAAAAAAAAGGAAAAAAAAAAAGCGTAATTTGTGACATACCAACCGATATAGAAGTCATTTGCTCTTTGAGTAGCAATTTCATCTTCAATGCTGTCTGTTAGAGGGACAAAATAATAAGAGAAAATATTGATTCCTATAAATCCATGCTGCTTGTCCTGCTTTAGCCAAAAGATTTCTCGCAATCAGACCAAACATCCTACTCTTACAAAAGTCATGCAAGTAAATCTAAGCATGAAGTTGTCTTTGCATTTGTGTCATGGACACGACGATTCAAGATTTGTGGATCAAACTATTTCGATGTTCCGAGCACTTGACACGAAACAACTTAAACGTTACCTTGTAGTTTTTCTCATACAATCTAGCAGCCGATGCGTGTGCCAACAACATATGATGACCTGCGATGTACGGCTCGGTCGAGGAGTTGCCTGTGGAGCACTCGGTAACTCCAAATGGACGCGAACATCGTGCAGGTGGTTGAAACCCCAAATCATAACCCCCCAATGTAAACACATTGGGCTCATTGATGGTAGTCCAGTGTTTAACTCTATCACCAAACTCTCTAAAGCACACATCTGCATATTCAACGAAGTCTTTCCTGCAATGATAAACGTTATTCGACAAGTCAATCTCGTCGTTTTGTTTTCTTAATTTATCAATTCTCCTAAAAACTTGAACTTTTAGAAGGTAGACCAACATTATTTTTTTCATTCTAGTACTACTCTTCAACATGTGGGCTAGATAATGGAAAACTGTATGGGAAAAATATAAATTGAACAGCAGTCCAAATAATGTTAAAGGCATAATACGTGATGGAAATTTTAGAGAATACATGTACATAAGTTTGAGCTCAAAACCTCTTGTCATACTATGTTAATTCACCAATTCTCGTGAAAGCTTTTAGCTATCAGGAGGTAAACTACTATTAGTTTCGTGTTCCAACTTTTGCCAGCACGAGCTAAGGAAACATACACAATCTTTCGACTAATCCATCCTCCATACTCATCTTCAAGCACCTGAGGGAGATCAACATGGTGTAATGTGACATGTGGTTGGATTCCTGTTTGATGAGAAACAAAGAAGTCTTGGTTTTATGTTTTTCCTAATCCCAAGGGAAAAAATTAAGAAATAAATTCATGTATCATCTATTGGCAGTGACCATGGCTGACTAATTCGTCGATAAAGTTGTTGTAAAATCGTAATCCCATAGGATTTACAGGTCCTCTTCCATCTGGAAAACAGAGAATGATCGAAGTGTTAGAAGATGAAGCTGAAATCAGCTCGGTTTTTTGCTTTCTTAAAGCACAAGTAATCAGTTTGGGATGATCATACTTGGGATAAGTCTTGACCATGAAATGGACAATCTAAATGCATCCAAGCCTGTCTCCACCATGAGCTGGACATCTTCCTGCAACAGTTTTTATGAACCTTAATTTAGGTGGTGTTTAGTTTGATCGAAATAAAAAACAAAAATAAGAACAATAATATATACTTTGATTGAAACGTTAACCAATACTGTTAAAGTTATGTTCGCTTACTGGTTGGAATGAAATGGAATGAAAGTACTGTTAAAGTTATCGGAGAAACATTTAGGATGTAAACATTTGAATGAAAATATTTTGGATGAAAATATTTAGCACCATAGAAAAACATCCAAATGGTCAAAATGATTCTGCCCTTAACATTTAGAATTTGCCTGAAAATTGTAAATGACAAGATTTTGCAATATTTCATATCATTTCAAATGGTACTTCCCAAATACTCATTTGAAATGTTGGGAAATGACTGAAACAAACGGAAGGTAAAACATTTGAAGGGGTAACGAATACAAATCCAAGCAATCTGGTATATCAACTTCCTTGGAATGGCATTTCTAGTTCTTTTTGCTCCACAAAATAATAGAATGATTGGATTTAGGAATTGTTATTTAATCAAACCAAACGTGCCCTTAATAATGCATCGACCACTATTCCAACTACAAACATGAAATTTATTTCGAAACAAATTAGCAACTAGGGGTAACACTAGAAGTTAAAATATCTTCTATATAGTAATAAAAAGGATTAATTAATTAACCCGAATACAGAACAAGGAAACCAAAAGGATAATGACGATAATAATAATAATGATTAAACAAAGAGTCAAGCATTGTGAAAAGGTTATTATAAACCTTGTATTTGTGATAAACATCACATGCTATGTCTCCTGTGGCTCCATTCATGTACCCTGCAAATGCAAATTCAAGTGTCAACAAGGTATACATACCAAAATCCCCGTGGGGGCGAGCACAGCGGTTGAGAGCAGGGAGGTTTGGGTAGAAACTCGAAGTTCGAAATTCGGGAGGGTTTCCATTTATCTTTAATAAGTGAGAGTGATGAACTACATTTGATGAAAAAAAGTATATATATCATACAAGCAACCATCAACATTGTCTAATTTTCTTCAAAAAAATTTAGTTTTTCTTCACAAATTATTATTATTATTTTGTTTGCCTTCCCCTAAAGTTTTCTAATTACAATATTTCTATAAAAAATTAGACTATAGGTAGCCTTTTTTAGTCACTTAATCTAATACATAACCTAACTTTTTTTTTAATTTAGAAAAATGACCGTTTGTCATTTTTCATATTTGGTCAACCAGTGATTCATTATGAAATTTAGTGATTTACGGTATGGTTAATCAATGATTGACTGTCAATCACTGATTAACTATCATGCGGTCGATCACTGATTGACCATTTAAGACAATTGATTAATCATTTTTTTAAAAAAAATGACATTTTAACTAATTTGTGAAAACTTTGACTATTTATTAAAAAAAACTTATTAAAAAAGACTATTTAACTATAAATCCCTATTTCTATAATATCTATATTAAAATTTTTTTATATTGAAAATTTGACTTTAACTTCACTCACATTGAAATTTAAAATGCCAAATAAACCAAATATTAACCAAGATATTATATAAATTAATTCATGATTTTGTTGAGTGTAAATTGTAAAAGTAAATTGAAACTCAATTACATGTGCTTCTTCACTTCAAATAAGAAACACAGACAGAAATAGATGAAAGAAAAGGGTAAAACAAGACAATATACAACATACACATTAATGAATTATTAATATAATCGACAGACGACAAATCCTACATATAAATAACTTAACTAATATCCCTTTTTCAAAAAATAAAATTAAAAATTAAAAATTAAAAATAAACGAAATCTAGTAAGATGAACCAAATTACCAGAATGCGCAAAAGTGTCCCATATGCTTGGAGTTCTTCCATCTTCATCTGCAGCTCCCTCCATCTGCTCAAAACCAAACCAAAAAAACATGAAAATTACCAAAACCCACATTCTTAAAAACCCACCAAAACTCACTGAAAACTACTAGGTAATTATCATTATTAATCAGTTAAAAGATGATGATATTGCAGTTTGTTTGATCAAATTAACGGACCTGATAAGCTGAGGAAGCAGCGCCAAAGACAAACCCAGATGGGAAATCATATCTGCTCACATTTCCATTATTATTCTCTCCACAAACAAGCAATATTCTTAGTCCCAAGCTCATCATCATTATAAGAACAAATACTGAGAATTTAGACAAATTCTTGATCATTTTTATCCACAACAGAACAGTGTCAAGAACTTGTTTTAGAAACTGATCAACAAATGACTTTGCTTTTACAGAGTATGAATTTATGTGGTACATGCTTTGCCTACCACATATATTTCTATTTCTTTATTAGTTTTTTTTTCTCCTAAAGAATTTCTTTATTAGCTTTGTGTGGTCGCAAAATTTCTAACAAAGCAATTGTACGGTCAAAATAAAGTGGGGCATGCGAGGGCACCAAAGGCAACGTGAAAAAAAAAAATGTTGTTGCTGTCACGTATGATTTCCTGGATTGAACACTGAGTCTTATATTGATATTTTAACTTTTAATTTTAAATGTAACGTTATTTTGAACTTTTTTATTATTACACAAATATTCCTATTTTAGTATTCCAGTATTTCATTTAAAATTAAATAGAAATTAATTATGTTCAATTCACATAAGTTTTACTTAAGATTAAATTCGTAACTAAACATTTTTTAAAGAGAAATTATACTTCTAATATATCTTTAATTAAAATATAGTTTACTTTCAAAATATTTTTAGAGATACAGTTGTTATCTAAAAAATGTTTAATTACGATTCTACCTGTAAATAGAAATAACCCAAAAGTAAACCCACGTGAAGTGCAAACAGCATAATATTTTTTAATGAAAATATATACTAGGTTTTTTTAAGAAATGGGCCTGAACTTATTATACAACTAAAATTTACACTTTAAATTTTTGATTTTGACAATTTATAATATAAACTTATAGATCTATAACAATCTATCCCATTGATAAAAATATTAATTTTTTGAAGGAAGTTAACACGTGACTTGTGCATGAGTTGCCAATTAATAGCATGAATTATCTTTTTTTTTTAAACTATATTAATCCAAATTTATTGAGATTGAGATATTTAATTTTCATCAATATACCAAAATGTAAATTAACTTTATTTTAACTATAAGTTTGGGTTAACATTGATTATAAAATATCTTTAATACTCTTAATTAATGATCTATGTACAAGTCACGAATTAATTATTATGAAAAGAAAATTTATTCTAATTATAAATGGGTTGTCAGTTGTTATATATTTGTAAGTTTAGAATGTAATTTGTCAAAATAAACAATTTTGATACAAATTATAATTAAATGATAAGTTCAGGAATATCATTATAATTTAGCTTATATAATAAGTAATTCTTGAGTTTAACGAAGATAGAAGGGCCCAAGTAATGTCACAAAATCATGTCTTGGATTGATTTTTGTTGGAAAAAAAAAACCCTTGCAAAAAAATCATAACACCACATAATACTGATTAATTAATTAATAGAATATCAATTTTACTCTTAAATTACCAACTAGAACAAGTTAGTATCCATGTCGACACCATCCAGTTATATTCGACCGCAAACTACAGCCTTTGCCGGATTTTTCAAGTTTTGTCACCGGAGTATTAAAGCTAACACCGGATTTCAACAACAAATTCAACTACTAATCACCAAAAATCCAAAAAAATCATGAAAAATTTCAGAATTTACCTATGACAATATTTTTTCCAACCAAAACACATCATAATACTTAAAAAGTAAATAAAAAAAAGGACAAGAAATTGCGATTGGCGGAATGGCGAGGGGGCGGTGACAGGCAGAGACTGCGACTGTGAGTGTGAGGTAGAGATATGGAACTATGAGGCGACTGTGATCCGTCTGCCCTAATTAACCCTTTTTGTTTTCTTTGAAGGGTACAAAGGCCCAGGTTTTAATTAGCTAGTTAGAAAAGGACCACGAGAGATTATTAAAAAGAAAAAACAAAAACAAAATATACATTATATGGAATGTTTTTGACACCTGAATTTAGCAAATCTTTAGTTATTTATTGGAGGAAGGAAATTTTTGGAATTCTCTTTTTGCCTCCAGCCTGGTTATCTTTTTTGAACAATGGCATTTAAAGTGATGCCTTTTCTTTTCTCTTTAAGAAATTGGAATACCAATGAGCAGAGAGCTTTGGTCGTCTCTTCAAATCTGGATCGTCCAAATCTACATAATACAAGCCAAGGCCAGATCTATTGCCGTCCAACAGCTCCAAGAAATCCATGAAAGGCCATGTGAAATTCCCTTTCACGTTTGAACCATTCCTTCCCAAATTTAATTAATGGGAACCCAAACACACCATTGAAAAATATGTCAACTCAACTCATATAAATAAAAATGAAAATCCAAGTAGTAAATCATAAAATAACAAAGGAAAACATTTTTTTTAATAAAAAATGCCCTTATCAGAAGCTTTTATTTATTTTTTTTCTTTTTTTTTTATTACCAACAATTTTGTTTGGGATTGTGCCAAGTTACCAATTGTACATAGGAGCGGAGCCAGAAATCTATTTCCGTGTGGGCATACGGCAAAATTTTTTTCAAGACTAAATAAATTTTAGTAAGGACTATGTTAGAAATTTTAATTTTAGCGGATTTATGTGAGAATTTTTAATTTTAATAGGGGTAAAACAGTAAAAGTATAAACTTTTTTCTTGTAGTATTAATTTGAGTGAGGATTATATGAGAATTTTTTATTTCCAATGGGACAAAGTAGGAAATATATGAGAAATTTTTTTTTTTTTTTAATTTTCAGTGGGGTAAATTGTCAAAATTATATAATTTTTGAGGTGAAATTAAAAAAAAAAAAACAAAAACAAAAACAAAAAATTTCAGTGCCCCTTCTGGCACCCCTCTAAATCTGCGACTGATTGTACATCATGTGGAAAGGCTGTACAAGTCTTATATTCTATTGTTAGGGTATTTGGTCCCGCCAATCCTTCAAATATTAGCTGATTAATATTTTTTTAATATTGTTTTAGTCCCTAAAATTATAAGGAAAATTTAAATTATACCAGAGGTAATCTCATGCATTGAATGATAATTGAAGTTTTATAAAAACAATAACTTAGGGTGGCCAAAAAAAAAGTCTTTATTGCCCTTGAGACCTTTAAAATTTTGATTATTTTTCACCCCTATATAATTATTTACATAAAATCTCAAGTTATTATATATAATAGGTACGACACTATTCTTCATTAGTATTTGGAAGCTCATTTTAATTTTAAGTTAGGGATCAAAATAGCGAAGGAAAAAAAAAAACTTAAAGAATTAATCAGGTAAAAAAAATTAAGAACCAAACCAAGAGGTTATAATTAGTTAGTTAGTAGTCGTGTTGTGTGTTGGTGTAGGGCTAAAAAAAATAAAACCTTCTTTTCTTTTTTTGTGTTTTAATGTAAATGAAGGGGAGATACAAAGTATCCACTCAAATATTAAAAAAATAAAAAATAAATAAAGAAACGTTAGAATCCCGACTTAAGGCAAACCTAACAAAAATAAATAAATAAATAAATAAATAAACAATACGAAACACTTCAAAGAAGGCACATATATAAATCCCGCCAAAAATTAATGCATACCTTATAGAATCAAGTAGAGTCCTGATATGAGCTCGCAAGTATTCAACCCTTGGCCAGTCTTCCAATGTTGAATTTACGCCTCATTTTCTAATCCGTTCAACAAATTATATGGGTTGAGACAATTTCATCAAATAGTGAAAATATTAGCAAACTTCTGGCTTCTGTTTTCTACGAGGATAATAACAGAAACATCTTATGTGTTGTATCGAAATGTTGCACTTCGCTTTATATTTTTACAAAATAATGCACATGTTCTTTAAGCTTAATTTTGTTATTACGCCTTTCGTTATTAGCTATTTTCGTTCTACAATCACTCAATTATTATGCACTACTGTATGATTTTGATATCTATCTAGAAGCTACTATAAGAATCTACTATAAAATAATATCCTAATGAGAGGTTAATAATTTCATACCATAACAAAAATAAATATTAAAAAAAACAACACTTTTTTGGTACCTCAAAAATTGACGTGCAAAAAAAATGCATACGGTATAGTTTTATTGCCATGTCTGCATTAGCATCCCTATATTGCGATCGAAGGATGCTAGATTTGTCCTTGACGTACATTACACCGTAATAATTCGGTCCTAAAAAGTCGAAGAGCCCCGAATGCTATCGGATTCTTGGACGGTGAAGGTCAGAATTCTTGAGCCTGCATTCTTCTTCATTACGTCGGGGTAATCTCCGAATATCAAGGGATTCCAAAACCTATTACACAAAACGGAGTCAATAAGTACTCAAAGTGGCAATTTCTATTCCTCCCCCACCCACCCCAAGAAAGGGACGAGTTCCAAGAAAGGGGTTATTAAGAAAAATAAAGGGTTATAATAGCATAAGATCAAGATTCAAGAAAGAAGCTATTCTCAAAAAGTGTCCTAAATATGATACGATATGCTTTCCAAGTGTGGAAAGTTATATAATACGATATACTTTTCACGTATGAAAAAGTTATATGATATGATATGTTTTTCAAACATGACAAGTTATATGATATACTTGCTCAGCTTTTTATGTAGATAGTTCTTGTGATGCAATATGAAAGGAAAGTATGTAAGTATGTAAGTATGAACGTATGTAAGTAAGAAAGTATGAAAGTAAGATAGTTTGAAGTAAGAATGTATGAAAGTATGTATGAAAGAATGAAAGTATGATGATAGGATATGAAAGTAAGATTATGATTCTATACAAGAGACATGATCCATTAAAGCCTTAAAACGGGAACATGAACAAACCATTATAAATTTGTGGTGGATATTAAGAAAAGCCACCTAAAAGTATCCGAATTTCGAGGACGAAATTTTTTTTAAGGAGGGTAGAATGTAAGAACCCGAAATTGTGATGAACCTATGATTTCCTTAGAGACAAGAAAAATCTAAGACTGAACCATGTATGTTAATATGAAGCTCATACCCCCCTTAGGTGGCCGGCCATGAGATTGTCTTGGAGGTCAAGTTACTTGCTTACATCATCATACTTATATCATCATGCTTACGTCATACTTACATCATCATGCTTACTTTTCTGAAAATTACACTTTGACCCTTATGGATAAAATATTTACACTTTAGTCCCTGAAGGTGGTCGACTATGGAGGAACCACTTAACTTCCAATACATGCTTAATTATCCGCCCCCCCAACAAAAAAAGGAGTAATTTGTAACATACCAACCAATATAAAAGTCATTTGCTCTTTGAGAGGCAATTTCATCTTCTATGCTGTCTGTTAGAGGAACAAGATAAAAAGAAAATAAAATTGATTCCTATATATTCTTGCTGCTTGTCCTGCATTTACGAAATATTCGCAATCATATCAAACATCATAAACGAAAATCAAGCAAGTAAATCGGATAACCTTTCAAAGCTTAAGAGGATCAAGCATGAAGTTCTCTTTGTACTCGTGTCACGGGACACGAAGATTAATCAGGATTTATTGATCAAACTATTTCCATATTCCAAGCACTTGACATGAAACAACTTTATTGTTACCCTGCAGTTTTTCTCCTACAATCTAGCGGCTGATGCGCGTGCCAACAACATAAATGATGAGTTACAATGTATGACTCGGTTGAGGAGTTGCCTACGGGGCATTCAGCATCACCAAATGGGCGCGAATATCGTGCAGGTGGTAGAAATCCCGTGTCATAACCCCCCAATGAAAGCACAAATCTGCATATCCGATGAAATCTTTCCTGCATCCATAAACGTTTTCCGATAATATTAATCTGCCGGTTCTGTACCATAAGCATGAAATTTACAGAGGTGGGCCAATATTAGTCTTAAATTTTGATACTACCGCTCAATAATACATGAAGTTTTTGTCCAAAGCACATTAAATGCCCAATATGGTGATGAGATGACGGTTTTAGAGAGTGCAATCACACGAGTTTTGATATTAAAACCTCTTGTCATACTATATTAATTCACCAATTCTCTCAAAAGCTTAAACTATTTCGAGGTGAGTTCTTGATATAATTCCGCCATTTACTAGTGAGAGGTAAAGAAACATACACGATCCTTCGACTGATCCATCCTCTATACTCATCTTCAAGTACCTGAGGGAGATCAACATGGTGTAATGTTACATGCGGTTCGATTCCTGGTTGACGAGAAACAAGTAATTCGTACTACTATATTTTCCTATCATAAGGGGAAAAAATAAGAAATAAATTCATGTATCGTCCACAGGTAGTGACCGTGGCTGACTAATTCATTGGTAAAGTTGTTGCATTATTGTAACCCACCCTTGGGATTTATAGGGTCCTCTTCCATCTGGAAATCGGAGAATGATCAAAGTGTTATAACACGAAGCAGAATTCGACTCGGTTTTTTTTTATTTCTTAAAGCACAAGTAATCAGTTTGGGTGATCATAACTATGAAATGGAGAATCTAAATGCATCTAAACCTGTCTCCACTGTGAGTTTGACATCTTCCTGCAAGGGTTTCTATGAATCTTTAGGTAGTGTTTGGTTCTTTTATGGAATGAGAACAGAACGTTCAATAAGAATGAGAACGGAACAGATTGAATACACACACACACACATATATATATATATATATATATAAATTGGCAAATGATTGAGTGATATTTTTTCAAAGGGCAATACTGTAGTAGACTATTTCAGAGTCATTATTGATCATTACCATAGAGTTACTTTTTAGGCCGTTAAAATTTTATCTAATGACATAAAAATTGGGGTGTATATGAGTTATTGTATGTACTACCACATAGTATTATAGAGTAAGTGAAAAAAAAAAAAAGATAAAAGAAGAAAAAAAACTGGAGAAGGCAAGAAAATTGCACCCCTGCCGACCTCCCATAGTTGTCCCCGCACCCCCACCTCTGACGACCTCCTGGCACCCATCGGCCCTAGACCCGCGACCTCTACCGGCCAGAAACTCCTAGGCGAAATCCACCCCCACCCCCAAACCCAACCCGACGAGAACCCCCCTCCTTGGAAATCTCCTCCACCTAGGTAACCGCCCCACCCACACCACCCCCCTCCCCCCGGCCGCGTGGTGTGATCTGGGTTTGCCCACCCTACCCCCTATGATCACCCATTCGCGAATCACCCCCACTAATGTAATCGCCCATCGCATGACCTCTGGGCCCTTATCGGCACCCCTTCCCTAGCATCCTTCCATTGTCCCCGGCAGCCCTCTTTCAATTAAAATTATTTTTTAATTCTTAATTTTTAATTAAAAAATATTTATAAAAGAAGGAATTAAATTTTTTTTTTTTCGTTTTCTATGATCCAATAAATGAGTATTTTTTTTACTTGTTGTGCACCCTTAATATCTTGTCAATTAGATTAAATTTCAATTTATTTAAATAAAGTTTTATCGATAGAGTATATAAAAAGGACTTTACCATAGATTCTTCATTTTTCTAATTCCATAACTTTAAGCTCACTTCCATTTTGTCCGCTGAACTTTAAAAACTCTCATTTTACCCCTTAAACTTTGAATTTAACCTAGCTTTACCTCTTGTATCATAAATTCAATTAAAAACAGACAGAAGAATAGGGAGAATTTGTCTTACTAAGTCTATTCTGTTGGGATTTCTTTTAAAAATAAACAAAAAAAACCACGTGATCACATCACTTTAGTTCATGGGATAGTGACTCTAACGTTCAGATTCATGAACAAGAATAATTCTAATGACAGGATTTTACGAAATGTCATTCAGTAAAACAAACATACCCTTTAACAATGCACCAACCACAATACCTCGTACACACGTGACTTGAAATACATTTTGAAACAAATCAGCCAAGATTTTGGTTAGCTTTCAGATTGTGATTACATAGGGGGGGAGAACACATGATGCTAAATGTCGTTTTTAGAGTACAAATTAAAAAAGATTAATTAATGAATCCGAATACGTAATTAGGAAACAAAATGGATAATGACGATAATAATAATGAACTAAAGTGTAAGTATTCTTCAGAGATTATCATAAACCTTGTACTTGTGATACACATCACATGCTATATATGTCTCCCGTCGCTCCATTCATGTAACCTGTAAATGTAATTTCAAGTATCAACTTACTGTTTATACCAGAATTCATTCAGATGCACTTAAATACATGATTTTGTGGTTTATATTTTCGAAAGTATTTGAAATAAAAAAAGGACACAAATATAAAAACAAAAAACAAAAAACAAAAAAAAAAAAGAAGAAAAAAATGTAAAATTAGACAAATAATTACTTAAAAAAAAAAGATTGAGTAACCTTTTTTAGTCATTTAATTTGATAGATAACCCAATTTTTTTTTATTTAGTGGTCATTTTCTAAATTTGGTCAATCAGTGATTGACTAATGATCAATCATAAATTGACTATGCAAAGTGGTGACTAACTATTGATCAATCAGTAATTTATTATAAAATTTAGTGTTTTATATTACAGTTATCAATGATTGATCGTAAGTCAATCATTGATTGACTATTATGTGGTCAATCACTAATTAATCATTTAAGAAAATTGATTAACTATTTTAGAAAAAATGACTTTTAACTCATTTTTAAAAATTTCGACCATTTATTTAAAAAAAAAACCTTATTAAAAAAGGGGGCATGGCTGTGGTAGAGACCCTCTGAGGGTCATTACCGGTAGAGCCCTTTTTTGGACTGTTAAGATTTGATCGAACGGTTCAAATGTTGATGGTGTACGATATTTTTCATACACCTAACCTCATATAATCATTCCCACCTAAACTCTTCTCCGTCGCCGGTGATCTTTCCGCCACCGGCGACTCATCCCCGACGCAGGCGACCCAACTCCGGCCACCTCCGGCAACCCAGCCCCGGACACCGGCCGTCGGCCGCCGGCGACCCCGTTTTCTCTCTCTTCTCTTCTCTCTCTCTCTTCCCCTTTCTCTCTCTTCCCCTCCCTCCCGCAGGTCCCCACCCCCGGCCTCCCCCCACCCCCGGCCCCCACCCTCACCCGGCACCCCCCGACGACCCCCCTCTCTCTTCCCCTTTCTCTCTCTTTTCTTCTCTCTCTCTCTTCCCCCTTCTCTCGTCGGGGGGGGGGGTGCCGGGGGAGGGTGGCGGCCGGGGTGGGGGGAGACCAGGGGTGGGGGCCGACGGGAGGAAGGGGAAGAGAGAGAGAAGAGAAGAAAGAGAAAGGGGAAGAGAGATGGGGGTCGTCGGGAGGGGTGCCGGGGGAGGGTGGCGGCCGGGGGTGGGGGGAGGCCGGGGGTGGGGGCCGGCGGGAGGGAGGGGAAGAGAGAGAGAAGAGAAGAGAGAGAAAACGGGGTCGCCGGCGACCGACGGCCGGCGTCCGGGGCTGGGTGGCAGTAGTTAGGTCGCCGGCGTCGGGGATGAGTCGCCGGCGGCGGGAAGATCGCCGGCGATAGAGAAGAGTTTAGGTGGGAATGATTATGTGAGGTTAGGTGTATAATAAATATCGTACACTATTAACATTTGAACCGTTCGATTAAATCTTAACGGTCCAAAAAAGGGCTCTACCGGTAGTGACCCTCAGAGGGTATCTACCACAGCCATGCTCTAAAAAAGGTTATTTAGTTATAAATCTTAAAAAAAAAAAAAAAAAAGTTCCACTAAAAAAAAAGATATGAGATTTATGGCTCTCACTTATCGAAGAGAAATAAAGACTTTCTCAAGCATTACTCTCTTATTTCCACCGAGCTAGTTTTAGCAGGGTTAAAAAAAAATAGTTCTGCACTTATTTTGTTAAAAATTTTGGTTTAATTTATGTCTCTGAAAATATATATATATATATATATATATATATATAAATAGAACGAATGAAAGAAGGAAAAGTCAAGTTCCACCTTCATAATTAAGTAATTAAAGTTCACTAAAAGCCGTACAATATATCTTTAATAGAATAGCCAGATGACAAATCCTGGACATAAATAAATTAGATATATAAAACAAAAGAATGAGCATACCTTTGGTGTTAAAATTTTAAATGTAAAATTTGAATTTAAATAGATTATGTATAATCGAGATATTTGAATGGTTAAAGTTAAAAAATGTAAAAATTTAAAATATACGGAAAAAAATATATTAATATAGAGTTTGTTTCATTCATTCAAAAATCTATATAATTTTTCTAAAAAAATTATCTCATTTGGACTTGTCTATGTGAAGTTATGGATTTTTAAAGTTTAAATTATAAAACTGTGTGAATAGTAAAGTTGAAGGAAAAAACCAAAAATTATATTTAATTTTAAGGTTTGAACCATATTACCAAACAAATAATAAGAAAGGAGAAACAAAAGAATAAGAAAGGAGAATTTTAGTTAGGATAAATTACTTGTTTAGTCATTAAATTTTTAAATTTGTATAATTTCGATCCCTGTTCTTTTTTTTTTTCGTAGCTTGAATGCCTTAAATTATTTACAATATTACTACAATAGTCATTTCCGTAATTTTTAGGACATAATTTGTCATTAATTTAGTCAAAAAGTTATGTTATGAATTCCATTCAAAACTAATAGAAAATATTACTGTAACAATATTTTTAATAATTTATAATCATTTTAGTTACAAAAAAAGAACAATGACCAAAATTGTAAAGACTTAAAAATTTAAGAACTACCATAGCAATTTAATGAGCCAAACCAGCATGGGCAAAAGTGTCCCATATGCTTGGAGTTCTTCCATCTTCTACACCGCCCTCAATCTGCTCAACACCCAACAAAACACAAAAATCACCACAGAAACCTTAAAAATCCAATAACTCACTTAAAAAATACTAGGATATAGTTATTTACTGCCTGTTTGAGATGACATTTGGAGATAGTGCTTTAGAGATTGAGTTGGAAATATATATTTATGAGAAAACTTTTAAAAAAGTTTTGTGATAAATAAAATAGTACAAAAAATTAAAATTTGTTTAGAAAAAAGTATGAAAAATGGATATTGTCTTGTTCGTTTAATCACTACGAGCATTTTAACATAAAAAATAATCTTATTTCGAATCGAAATAAGAAAATTATGAACTTTGAAAATTTAAATTTTTTGAAAATATGAAAAGAAAAAATTTAATGTAAAATTTGAAATTTGAAATATAGATGGCAAAATACTATCTAGAGATAATGCCGCAAACATACCCTTAATGACCGTTTGTATCACTGTCTTGGAAATTGGTATTTAATATCATTTAAAAAGTTTTCTACAGTATTTTTTCTAATAAAATTCAAATTAAATTTTCAAATCTATAATTCAAACAAACCATTAGTTAACGTGACGGAATTAACTTGATAAGCCGAGGAAGAAGCGCTAAAGACAAACCCAGATGGGAAATCATCTCTGCTGACAATATGATTTCCATTATTCCCTCCAGAAACAACCATGATTCCTAGTCCCAAGCTCATCAGCATCACAAGAACAAATACTGAGAAATTAGACATACTCTTTTACTGTTACATCAATAGAATTGTTAACAAACACTTACACAAGAATTCCTATATATATATATATATATTTATTTATTTATATAAAGTAATTGACCCAAAGTCCCTAAATTCTGTAAAAGGTGACGGCTTGATCCCTGTTTTATTTGTTTTAGTCAAGAATACCCTGAATTCTTAAAATGTTTGTCATGATAGTCCTTTCTGTCCCAATCCATTAAGTTTCTAACGGAATGAGTTATATACAATGCATGTGATCAAATTTGAGATGACATTTTAGTAATTTAATAATAATTAGTGTAATAAAAATAAAAAAAGTCATGTTCATCTCTCTCCAGGTGCGTGTTGAAGAGGGGGGGGGGGGGGGGTGGGTGGGCTAGAGGGAGGGAGGGAGCAAGAGAGAGACAGACAGGGGGAGGGAGGGAGGGTAATTTAGTCTTTTAACTACTAAACTGATCATTTTAACAAGATTTCGTTAGAAATTTAACAGAGTTTCATGGAAATAACTGTAATGGTCAAGAAAATAGGAGTTTATGGTTATCTAGGTCAAAAAAATAATAAAACAACGATCAAACCATCATTTTTGAAAGAGTTCAAGGACTATATAGGCTAATTACGCATTTATATATGTAGAGACAGAGAGAGAGATTGGAGTTCTATAGCACATGCCCGCTAGAGATATATCTCCATCCTTTTTTTTTTTTTTTCTTTGGTACAACATGATGACAAAGCATCCGCGTAGTGTAGTTAGAAGAGGAAACAATTTGACAAGGTAGACATTTCGACTTTTGAAAAGTTGAAAGTTGATGAAAATGGAAGCGGGGTGAGATCAACACAAAGATGATAATAACATGAAATAAGATGTATAGTTCGAAGGCTATTTATAAAAATAACTCGGTATTACATTTTTGAACACTTAAAAAAGTAGTCCACAAAATGCTTAAATGGAACCGCATTAATCGTGCCGAACCAGTAACTGATAGCAACGATACTGTTTGGAAATGGTACATGTGTCTTTCACATTTTACAACAGAACAAAGTCCAACCAAACACCGTCACAATCTAAACTCTGAACACTAATATGCACTCGCCTTGTGAGGCTTTAAGCTGCAATCCAAAGTAAAATATTTCTAATACAATTGTACAAAGTAAATACACACCAAGCTAATTCCCTTTTCGTGGAGTATTCGATCAATATTGATGACATGGGACAACAAAACAGCCAATTCCACAGCGACAAGGGTTGTGTGCAACTTTTCTTCTATGGTTTCTGTTTTCGGCACTCAAGCCGAAGAGGACATTTTGGACAAAAGGAAAACAAAACCTAGTATACCTGGTATGCATTTGAGTTTATTGTCTTGTGAGTGTAATTGGAATGTTTGATCCCATGATGGTCCAGCCTAGAATCTTTGGCACCCGAAACGTCTCTTGATGTATGGAGCTCTTCCAGTTTCGCTAGGATCTCAACCATGAGCGGTCTATTCTTTGGATCCGTGTGCAGGCACTGCACGGCAAGTGCAGCTGCTGCTTGAGCTTCTTTTTTGGAGTACTGACCCCCCAACCTGGTGTCCATGATCCTTAATACTCGCCTAGGATCAGTCAAGAAGGGCTTCGCCCATTCAACCAGTGTTTCATCAGTGCCGCCAGCTGTCTCATCATCCGTTACCCGTCTTCCACACAGCAATTCTAACAAGACTACGCCGAAGCTGTATACATCGCTTTTTAGAGTCAAGTGACCTGCACATTCAAAACCAGATTTCATCAGAAAAACGAAACATGCATCGTGCTCATATACTTCCCAAACATTTAGAAAGGAATTTTTAGTGGCTTGGTTCTTCCTTTCTTAGTGAATTCTTAAAATACAACCCAGAAATTTCTTCTTTTTGTACTCTTTTGGGCCTCATATTTGTAGCAACTCACTTTGTGGTCAGAATTAATCAGCATATACTATATTTGGTGCCAAAATTAGCATCGACATTGGTGTTTGCATTGGAGATAGTCTAAGTATGGTTGGGTTAGGTCAGGTCTTAAAAATCCTAGGAAGCATCACAATGGACGTAACTACTTCTATTTGAAGTGTAAAGCAGCTTCTTTCGAGAATTTACCATGGTGGAATGAGCAGAATCTGAATCTTTTTTGAGAGAGAGAGCCAAACAAATACAAAAAACTGTTGCACCATGTTAACTATAGTATTCAATTGAAACATCCCGCAGATTTTATTTCCCACGGGACGTGACTAATGTTTTTATAATTGCAAAGTCGGTTCTCTCTTGTAGGGTGTTTCTATTTCTTGGTTTCTTATGTACTTCTTTCTCTGTTCTGTGCTTTATCTAGGAAAACAAAAGTCAAAGATTTGAAAGATGACACTTACCGGTAGCTATATATTCAGGGGCAGCATATCCTCGAGTTCCCACAACTCTGGTTGAAACATGAGTATTATCACCTGTGGGACCATCCCTTGCTAAGCCAAAATCCGAAAGTTTAGCACTGAAATCCTACACAAGTCATTCGCAACTCCATCAGCTTTAAGAATTTCGTATACAGTTGCTGCGACTAAATAACAGAACTTATCAATGTTCCAGTACGTACCGATTCAAGTAGAATGTTCGAAGCTTTTAAATCACGATAGATGACATTAGGATCTAAACTATGCAAAAACGACAATCCCCTCGCAACATCAATTGCAATGTTCATACGCATGGTCCAAGAAATAGGTTGAACACCTTCTGCACGAAAAGCAAAATTATGCTCAGATAATGCCAAACTTATTGAAGTTGTATTAAACTTCAGTGCTGCTTTTTTCTTTTCCCTTTCTTTTAGGAAGAGAAAAAAAAAAAAAAAAAAGAAAGAGCAAACAAACAAACAAAAAAACAAACTATTATTGCTCATTTAGAGATAATACAGATAGGAAGCCATTGGACATGGCTCAGATGGCAAACCCGGCAGAAATCTCATCCTAGTTACCTGTCTCAGATACGATAATCAAGTTTATGATATTAATTAGATTTACTATTAGGTCTTCATATCTTGTTCTTAATTTTCTATCTAGATTCTATCTCTCTTCATCCTACAACTCTACGTATAGATTATAAACATAACCAGCCTTGATAATTTCATCCCTGATACCAATCATCGGTTTAGACAATGGAAGTGAGTGTGGCAACGCTTGCTTTTCAAGATTTTTCAGTGAAGTAGAAATGTTTGACCAAAATTTTGGCAACTTTCTCAGAGAGGAAGTTTGTTGACCAAAAAGACAGACAATTTTTAGTCTACTATTTACTTTATCCCACGGATAGCAATTCATTTTTTCCAGCAGGAAAAACAAAAAACAAAAAGGTGTCAAATGCTAAGCTAGTAATTGGGAGATAACGAATTCTCGAGAAGATTAATTGCTAATAAAACATCTTTGCTCTGAACCCGAATGAAAACAGAGAACCTTTTCTGAGCCCTTTGGATGCAAACGAGTTGACAGGAGAAGGGTAGGACAAAAAGAGGGGGTGGGATAGGCTGTACCTTTCTAAAGGTGACCAGAAAATAACAAGTGCTGAAAGGAGAAGTCGAAGAAGAAAGAAGTAAACTGGTTTAGAGCCTCTCTTTTTTGTAGCAATATTTGTTTCCTATTAGCGTTTTATGAACGGAATTGCTATCCAAACTGTTACTTCTCTATATCTGCCATTGATATGAAAGAAATGTAGAAGTACAACAATTCAACTAATCAAAAAGATATTAGAAGAAAATGAAAAAGGAAATTTACTTCTACTTACTTCTAAACAAATGATTTTCCAAACTCCCCTTGGGCATGAACTCATAAACAAGAAGTCGATTATCAGACTCCGAGCAGTAGCCAATGAGTTTCACAAGATTTTTGTGTCGAAGCTGACCTAAATAATTCACTTCTGCCTGCAAGATGAAGACACGTTCAAGTTCATACATAAAAGCAGAGGAAAAACAGAAGAAGAAAAGTTCAGATCAAGAGTACACATACAAGCCATTCCTTGTGGCCTTGAAAGCTTTCTCGTTTGAGCCTCTTGACAGCCACCACTGTCCCGGTTCCTGGTTTAACAGGAGCTAGCGTGTTCTCATCGATCCACCCTTTGAAGACCCAACCAAACCCTCCCTCCCCAAGTAAGCTATCTGACCGGAAGTTCCTTGTGGCATTCTTGACATCAATGAACGTAAAGGACTTGATGGTGTTCGTGTTGGAAACAGATGAATCAACTTTTGTTGATTTAAGTCCTCGAGGTGATTTCTCCTCACTCAGTGGTTTTGAGTTCAACTTAACATTGCTACTAGTCTTTGTACTTTCTGCAAGAAAAGAATCACTAATAAGAAGTAAGAACGAAAATGATTTTACATGCTATAAAAAGATGAGTTTCAGAACAGTTCAAACTCTTCAATTAATTTTGTATAATTGCCTTAATTTAAGAAGTCTCCAACAGTTATCTGAATTGCACTCAACTAGGAATTCCGGCAATGACGAGATTCCTTTTTATTTAATAACAATATTTCTATAAGGATATAATTCCAACTAAATAACAAAGCCAATTGGTTGAAGTTCAACCCCTCTACTGGCGCTGCAATTGGGAAGTGCAACGCAGACCCTATTACATAGCACTTGACAACCCAAGCATGTTGAAACATTGAACGATTCAACTTTGCATAGTTTTCAAGGTTCTCTTACAAAATACGAATCCACCAAACAAAGGATAGAAAAATAAAGGCTCAAAAAACTTAATCGGTGTTGAACCTAGTATTTCGGGATGATTTTGAGTCGAAAATTCTCAAAGTAGACAATTGCAACAGCCCTTGAATCATTCTCTTTTAGTGAAAGAGTTTAGACAAAGGAAGACTCTGAGAGACTCCAAATCCTTCAAAATATTCCTAAACTTGAGAGATTATTGGAACACACCCTTAGAGTCCAATTCATCAACAATCAAGAACATATTAACCATAACAAAATCAAGATAAAATTAGTAAATCCCAAAAGTTGATCACAGAGAAATAATAATCAAAACAAATACACACATATTTATATATATGCATAAAAATAAAAATAAAAGAAATGGAATTTTGATACCAGAAAAGTTGACGGAAGAAGCATGGGCACACTTGGCAGGTGGTCGGAAGCAATTTCCCATGTTGGGTAAGAAAGCAAAGAAGAATTTTCTGAGAAACTAAAAACCCAAGAAAGATCAAGTTGGTGGAAAGAAATTTAAGGAGAAAGAGGAAATGTTCAACCAAGAAAAATGGGTCGTCGTGATGGGCCATTGTGGATACGACTCTCCCCTCTGCTTCGCAGCTTTTAGTCAATGGAAGAATTCAGCCGTTTGAACGAGTTTTATTAAGAATTTCTCCTTCAGAATACCATAAATACACTTTATTATTCAGCTAAATGGAATTAATGTCATATATATATATATATATTTATATATATTTATTTTTTTGTGGATAAAAGCTTATATCACCAAACCAATGTTTTAACAATCAAAACTGGAACGAAATCTAAAAAGAGACAATGGAAGTCAAACCCAAGGGGATAAGGAGAGAAACTAGCAAAGGTACGTACTTTTATCAACCCATCCACCCCTTTGAGTGTATTTATATATTTGAGTTTGACCTTTTCTTTGTCACCGATCCTCCACACAATTATAATTTACGCATAAATTTTGATTTTGGTCATTTACACTCTTGAGTTGTAAATGATGGTAAATTGTCAATATGTATATTAAATTACGCTAATGTCTCTTAAGTTATTGTAGAGTTGTAACTTACACTAAAATTTAAATTTTGATACGTGATTTATACATAAATCGTGAATAATAATATAAATTGTAATTTTTGTCTATTATAACATAAATTTATCGATATTAAGTTTTTTAATTAAGTTTTATCAAAATAGAAAACTTTAAATTAGTTATCTTATAATTGATTAAAAAGACCTTTTAGCTTTTACTTAACAATGTATATGTAAATCATGTGTCCATTGTTATAAAAAATATATATATTAACACGACTATTAATGGAGAGTAAATTGTTATAGATTATAAGTTTAAGTTGTAAATTGTTAAGATTCAAAATTTAAGATGTAAATTACAATTCAAAAGGCACCGTGGTAATTTGTTCTTATTTAGAATAAATTTCACACCCCCTCCAAATTTTAAGTTTTGTCACAAAATATCACATGAATTTTAATTTATAATATTTTTTCCCCAAATTTTGAAACATTTACAGATTTCCTCCCTCAGTTAAATTTTTTTTAAATACACTTAGCAGTAGTATTAAATATGAAATTACATGTAATATTTATTGGCAGCACAAGTGAGTAATATTGGGGAAAAAAAATCAATCTCAAATATTTACTCATTTGATCTAATTATAAGGGTTGTTTTGTAATTTCATCATTAATACTCCCAACTCATGTGATTAACAGGTGTCACGTGTATTTTTCTATCAAAAATTCAAATGATGGAGGAAATCTATAAATGTTATAAAGTATAAGGAAAAGAATGTTACAAATTAAAGTTTATGAGGCATTTTGTTACGAGACCTTAAGTTTGGGAGGAAAAAATGAAATTTATCCCCTTTTATTCAAATTCATATAGAAGTATGCATGTATTTGTTGCAATGATTGGAATTGAATTGAATTATATATTTGATTAGGCATTTGAATTATTAGAGTTAAAAAAATATAAAAACTTGAAATGTATTTAGAAACAAATATGACTACGGAATTTGTTCCATTCACTTCGAAATTTTATAATCTAAAAAATAATTATCTCTTTTAAAGTTATGAATAATTAAATTTTGAGTTATTAAAATTACAAATAGTAAAAATTTTGATTTTTCAGAAAAAATGAAAAAAATAATTTGAATTTTTTGAGTTTAGTTTGAACCAATATTTTAGTGAGTCTCACCTTTTTTTTTTAATTTTTTTTTTATTTTCAAGATTACGATTTTGCAATGACTTTCTTATTTATTTATTTATTTATTTGTCGGGGCGGAGCTTTTGCTGGATTTTCCACAAAGCTGACCAGTTTTTCTTTCAACGTTATCATCATCATCATCCTCTGTTTGTTTTTTTATTTCTTCCCTCCGGTCGCTTTCCCTACAAAGTGACAAAACCTTTAGCAAGGCTCAACTCTCTTTTGGCTCAGCATTCATCATTTATTACTTCGGTGGGATTATAACTGTCCTCTCTCGACCACTTCTTGTATTGTAATTTGGCAATTCTACCGTAATGGGAAGGAACCATATTTTAATTGTTAAATTTGCCTTGGATTAATTAATTAATTATGAAAATTTTAAATTAAAGTTAATTTATTTTTTAAAAATTAATTTAAATTTTTATTTATTTTTTAAAAAATAAAAATAAAAATTAAGATAAAAAAAATACAGTTTGGTTGGAATTAAACTTAAACGTCAAACAAATTCTAATTTTTCTTTTCAATGATTAGGCTTATAATTTTGAGTAATTTTTTGTCGTAGGTAGTAAATTTGTATTAAACACAAATTAAACTGTAAAAAAAAAAAAAAAAAAGGAACTCCTACTATTAAAATATATCGTTTTTACCAATGATGAAAATGTATATTCACCACTATAACATTTTCCTTGTGTTTTTTTTTTTGTCCCCCTAATTTCATTAAGGGGCATCCCACTTATTTGGTATTATCAATAATATGTTTCAAAAATAATTTTGATAATAGCATTTCTTTAAAAGAGCGGTTTCATTGACACATCTCTCTTGACCGGTAGTCCCCCCTCTAAACACACCCCCTTTGAAATTTAAAATGATTAAATTTGCTTAATAACACCCTTTTCATTTTCAAAATTACCCTTAATTACTATAAAATAAAAGTACTCTACCACTTCAAATTTCTTTTTATACCCACTTTTCTTTTTGTTTATTTTAATGTTCTATTGTAGATTAAATTAAGAATTTTACAAGAGAAAAAGTTTTTAAAAAAAGACAAAAAAAAAACATAACATATTTACATATATATAGATTAAAATAACAATTTGACAACAAAATTTTATAATAAAAAACGTATAATACATTCTTATATATATATATATATATATATGTATACTTAATGAGAGAACAACAACATATAAAAATAAAAAAAAATTAAAGAAAAAGCCGACGAACAACGATATAGAACCCAAAAAAAAAAAAAAAAAAAAAGGAAAAAAAGCCAACAAATAATACATTAAAAAAATACATATTTAAAGAAAATAAAAATCAACCGCAACATTAAAGTATACAATGAAAAAAAAAAAAATACTGCAACATTTAACATACCTCAAAATTCTTTAGACCACTCATTGATAATAAAAATTAGGGTTTTTGTTATTGGTTTTAAAGTAGTAATATTTATAAGTTATTTATTTAAGAATTTGATGCATAGGTGCGTGTGAAAAAAAAAAGAATATAATTGAGTTTGCTTTTTTATGATATAATTTTATTTATATGCAATTAAGTGCTTTATTGTTGTACTTTTATGTCATTTTCTTTAGGTTTTTTTTATTAAATAATTTAATTAGTAGGAGGTGTGGACTGTCTGTACCAATAGAACAACCATTTTTTTTAATTAGTATTAATGCAAAATCATTTTGACGACTTTTTAATATAATTTTGACACCGAAAATGATTTTCTAAACGAAAGTTCTCTCTCTATTTCCTTTTTTTTTTTTTTTTGTCCTTAGGGTTTGTGGTATTCACATTTTTCCATCAATATCGGAATTTGACACCACCTTTTGGTATGCCATTGGACTCCTGACCCTTTAAAAGACACCTTTGGACTCCACAAGATGGCTTTGGTGGCGGGATGGCTTCATGGTTAGGGAGGCATTTTGATATCTTTGATCAAATTGTTTGGTTTGCCACTTGGAGCTTTTTCTCATATTTGTGATAGTTGTTTATTTGAAATAAATGTTATAATATTTCTACTATGAAGGTATTGCGTTTCTTCACTATATTTTTATCTATATTTTTTAATTACGGTGGTAGTCTCCCCACGTTATCGTATTGAATATATGCTCAATCTGCTAGAGTTATTTATATGTGGTGTTGGTGATGATCTTTTTGCTATAGGTTTTTTGGCCTCAATTGATTAGAGTTTTTAATCAATTGTAGTGGTGTTATTGAAAGAGTTATCCATATGCTCGATAATTGGTATACCTTTTTGATTTCCCGTTATTAGAATTCGATGCTCGTCTTAACCCTTAATGCACTTTATTAAAATTTACTGGTGGAATCGATCTATAATTGGGATTTAGTTTTATTATGTTATTGGGGTTTAGTTATTTTTCTTTTACTAAAATGCCCATTAATTGAAGGCATGTGTAGTTCATGTGCTATAAAACTGTCATTTTTTTTTTAAGAGCCATTAAGGTTTAACCCTTTTTCGCACTTTTTTTTTTTTTGTTTTTTTTAATATAAGTTTGGGGACTTTTCAATCAAAAGAAAAAAGTTTAGAGATCAAATGACACATTGTTTAAAAGTTCAAGGATCATGATAGCAATTAACCCTTGATAAAATCCTAGTGCTTTTTTTTTTTTTTTCCCTAGGTTGTCATATTTGCTTGTTTTTCTTTTCTTTTCATTTTTTTTTTGTCTACTTGTTAGTATACATTTCATTTTTTCACCGAATTTTAGGTCTTATCACAAAATGCATATTGAATTTCAATTTGTAGCATTCTTTCCTTTCGAATTTTGAAACATTTATAGATTTTCTCTCTCATTTGAATTTTTGACCATGACACTTGTTGGCAATATAAGTTGGGAGTGTTAAGTATGAAATTACAAAGTTACCCTCATAATTAGGTCAAATGAGTAAATATTAAGACTGAGTGTCATTTTTTTTTAACATACTACTCTCTTATGTTTAACTTTGTAATTTCATATTTAATAAGATTAGTAAGTGTCATGTGTGTTGAGATTTGAGATTGTCAAATATTTATTGAAATTATTCTTTATGATTATTTCCAATTTTTAGATTGATTGATTGTAATGTAAGAGATTTAAATATATTTATATTAATTATCATATTAGAAAATAGGAAATTTCTTAGTTATAAAAGATTTGATGTATTCGGATTACTTACCCATTTTTTGTACTTGTAAACTTGTATTTATATGAGAGTCCATTCATAGTACTTTTTACTGGTGAATCTTCTTTCTATTCCTAATCCGTGGATGAAACCACATTAATTTTTTGTCTCCTTCTTCTATAGATTATTTTCTTATTTATTTTTTAATTTTAAGACTATTTGCTGTCAATAGTGTCATTTCATAATTTAAATTTAATATTGTTATCAAGTGTATTTTTTTGTGAAAAATTAATTGAGGAGGGAAAGATGTAAACGTTTCAAAATATGGCTTTGGGGGGAGGGGGGGGGGGAGGAGGGGGGAGGAGGAAGATTGTTACGAATTAAAGCTCATGAGACATTTTGTGACAAGACCATTCGAGGAAAAAAATAAAATTTATCCTAATTATTTTCCATTTTTTCTAGTTTTGGGAGACATTTTCATTTCTTTTTAATAAATTTTTTGCTTATATAAAACAAAATTTCCACTGGTGAATGGAAGCTACATTAATTTTAGAGACTTTTTCTTCTATTCTCTTTTGGTTTTAGTAGTTCGACCTTTCTAGTTTTAAAATTATAAAGCATATTTTAGGTTTTAAATCGGTCTTACATTTCCCCCCCAAAGGGAAAAAAAAAAAAAAAAAATCTGTCTTCCATTTTTATCTTATTAATTGAAGTAGAAAATGCTTTTGACCAATAATTGATGAGAGAGAAATGTATAATGTTTGAATAGTATACAACAATCTCTATTGACCATTTTGTGTCCGGCATAGCCAGGAGGGCTTCCAAGAGCTTGTTCTCGTTTTTGAGACTGGGAATGATTCTCCTTCTTTTTTTCCAGCCATCTTCATGATTAATGTATGCTAATTAAGTCCAGCAGATCTGAAAATGTTGTCTTCATAATTATCCCTTTAATTAAATAATGATATTATCAACAAAAATTTACATATCAGATAGGTAGTTTAATCCTCAGAGAGAAATTAATAAGTAAAAGCTAATGGATTAAAATCAATATGTATTTCTTTAGCCAAAGATTAAAAAAAAAAAACAAACAAACAAAAGGAACCAATATGAATTTTGACTTTCTTCTCTCTCACCCCCGTTCTTATCCTCATTCTTCTTCTTCCGCCCATGTGACCTAGGCAGGAGCGGAATCAGAAATATACTCCAATGGGAACGTGTATCAAAACTTTTTTTTTTTCAAATAAAATAAATTTTAGTAGGGTCTATGTAAAGATTTTTAATTTTAGTATATTTATATAAGAATTTTTAAATTTAATAGGATAAAGTAGTAAAATTGTAAACATAGAATAATCTTAATACGGATTATTTGAGAATTATTTATTTTTAATGGAGGCAAAGTATGAATTATATGAAAGTTTTTTATTTTTAGTTAGGCAAATCGTAAAAACTATAGAATTTTTAGATTAAATCTGCCACACCTAGGGCCCGTTTTGGGGACCTCTCCAAACATATTTCCAAAATTTTTTTGTCTTTTTCTTCAACCCAATAAATATATATATATATATATATATATATATATAGTCTTTTTCTTCGACTTAAAACTACTTTTTACTATTCAAATAAATGGTAAACTCAAACTTAGTCCATAACTTTTTTGTTTCAAGTTCAAATATGATGATTTTTTTTTAGTTTATACAAAATTTCGAAAGTAACGAAACAAGATCTATATTGATATTTTTTCTGAATATGTTTTAAGATTTTATACTTGTTCACTCTATACAGTTTTTTTTTCCCCAAATGAACATTTTTAAAACTACATCTTATTTTCAATCCAAAACCCTCCCAAACAGGGCCTGAGAAAAGTTCTTATGTATTGTAATTTTTGTATCTCTGTTTTACAAATTGCATTGCAGAGGCAAAGGCAAAATTCTGACGAAATCATATAGATTGAAGGAGAATTGATCTCTGTTTTTTTTTTTTATTATTATTATTATTATTATTATTATTATTTAGCCGAACACATTAGTTTTTGCTGATTAATTTTTACTTTCAATATTTAACTAAGAATTTGATGTGTAAATTTTTGCTGATGTGTCATTATTTAATCGAAGGAAATATTTGGAGTCAACATATGTGAACTCATGTCAATTATTTTATTATTGTTATTATCGGAAATTTGGAAAGGACAAATACAAACCAATATTAACGTTAAATTACAGAAAAACTACACAAGTTGTTGGTCATACCGTGATTCTGTATTCGTCAAAGTTGCAAACCTTTGATTAATACAAGTCAATGAAATAATTATCAACTTAGACTATTCCTCAAAATAAAAAATAAAAATAAAAACGAACAAATTAGACTAATCTAATGGCAAATAGTAATCTGTTCACATTCGAAAGGTTTATATGTTTGAATAATTATTAGAGTAAGCCCTGCCATCCGGCTTGAGGTAGTGCTGCAAATGACACCTGGCTTTTTGGCTATGCTCGGAATCAGAAAAATTCTTTATATCTCTTATCTATATTCAAAAGAATTAATAATGTTTTTGATCATGTTTTCCTTAAATGTCACGCAACTCAACAGTCACGTGATCGTCATTCAGTGGTAATATCATCACCACGTCTTTTTATTTATTTATTTACTTTAAATATCTATTTTGCACACGCAAAACGTGCCATACAATTAGTATATATATCCCAATAATAATCGAACAATGAATCAAATTAAGTATAGGATGGTGTTTTTTTTTTTTTTAACTTTATGATGGGAAGATTTGAAATCTACCCATTTGATGAATTCAGATATAAAATTATCGTTGTTTTATATCTGTAATCACATAAATGTTTAATAAGGATAAGTTAAAATTTATGGGACAGAATAAAAGTTTTTTTAAGTATAGTGGATAGAGGTAATCTTAAAATTTAAAATAAAAATAATATATTTTTTTAAATTATTATCTGTCTATTAATTCATTTTCTCTCACCTCACAGTCTCTCTCTACTTCAGCAACACTGCAAGTATTAAAAGACTAAATGCAACTCTTATCGCAATTAATTATTTAGAGAATCAACATGCATGCATAGAAATAAGAATTGATCGGTTGAAACTTCAAAAGGAAATGCAGAAAAGGACAAATAAGGTGGAAATTGTTCTTCCAAATATTCACAATTCTTTATACAAGACAGACGAGATAGAATAGATAAAGACAGATGCATTCACATTAGCCTTCTAGAAAAATGTTGGACGTATTTTATTTATTATTAAGGTACAAAAGTGTTTGGCCACCCAACTTTAGCCGTCATGTTATAGAGCATGAGCTCTGCGCTTGTGAAATCATATGAAGAATATAAGAACTTAAAATATATTCTTATACACGCACATAAGAACACCAAAAAACCACTAGTAAAAAAACAAATAAAAATAAAAATAAAAAACACCAAACGAGAAAATAAGGAATATAAATGAAAAAAGAAATGGCTGAAACTCACTTACGCAAATATTTTCACGAAACTTATTCTCTCTTTTATTATTTGAAGAATATCATTTAAAAATTAAAAATATTGTAATATCTATCTCAAATATTATAGGTATATAATCAAATTGTAATACGTAGAAATAAAAGGTTATTATTTAAAATAATCAAAACGTCGGAGGATATGTTTGTAATTGTTGGTTTCCAAAACGACCGCATCGGAAAATATGGGGTAGGAGATTAGACGATCGAATTGTGTTACATGCAGCTACCATTCTTCAAATAGGTCAAGAAGTGGTTGGTTTTTGGAATATTAAAATTGGGGTGAAATTAATCAAAGTTCAAGTATGGGACCTGCAAATTTTTAACCTTTTTCTTATAATTATTCTAATCTCTCCTTTCTCTCTAACATTCAATGAAACCTTCTCCTACCTTTGTTTGCTTCCTAATTAGCAACATAAAAAATTATATTGTCATACTATGTGAAAAGTCTATAAAGGAAGCAAATTGAAGATCGAATAAGCAAACAAACGTAAACCTATTTACATCAGCAACATAAGAGGTTCATGAATGGAGAGAATCAAAAGTAAACACTCTCCACGTTCGCAATGCTGACTTTTAGAGACACACTAGTTAGAAGCACGTGGTTGTTAAATATTTTTACATACGCGCCTTTTCCTAGACATATGCTTCGTCTGGGGTGTATATTTGAGTTGGAGTTCCGGAGATATTTAAGTAGAGCTTAGTTGAGTTTTGAAAATATGCGTTTGGTTGAAAATAAATTGTTTGGAGTTAAAAAGTTTGAAAACTAGAAACGTGTTCGAAATAAAAGCATATGGATCTTATTTTATTCGTCTCGTCATTTTATTCAATTTAAAAAAAATTATCTCTTTTCAACATGAAATAATAAAATTATGGACTTTTAAAATTTGAGTGTCCACGAGAGTTTTTCTTTTTTTTTTTTTTTTTTTTTTTTTTTTTTTTTTGCAAGGGTTTTCAAGAAAGATTTGAAGATATGAATACTGAAATTAGTTTACTTTTAGAGATAAAGACAAAAAAAAAAAAAAAAAATAAAGGTTGGAGTTGACCAACCAAACATAGTTTTTTTTTTAATAATTTTTTACTTTCTTAAAGAGTATATGAAAAAAAAAAATTATAGGTAGTCATACAATAACTTATCAGAGTGCATTTGAGAAAATATTACTACAAGAAAATCGACTTTTAGCGGCGATAAAAGTCGTCGTTAAAAATTGGAAAGTCGTCGTTGAAAGTTATTAACGACAAAAAAGCAGTTGTCGCTGTATATATGTGTCGTTGATTGTTTCAACGACGACTTTCTTACATTGTCATTGAAAAGTGTTATTCTACGACAAGTAATTGTCGTTGATTCAGTACAATCTGCATCGTTGATTACTTTGAGACGATAGTGGTATTTTGTCGCTAAAAGAATACAACGACAAGGTAGTCGTCGTTGAAAGTACAAATTTTAACGACAATGTACATATTTCGACAACCTACTTGTTGTCGCTAAATTCTTTTTTTTAACCGGTTTTAACGACAATGTACATATTTCGACAACCTACTTGTTGTCGCTAATTCTTTTTTTTTTTAACCGGTAAATATATTTTTAACGACTTACTGTTGTCGTTAAATGTCTTATAACTACAGGAAAAATGGTTTTTTGCAACCAAAAATTAGTGGCAATTTTGTTTATTTTGGTCGCAGAAAGTTTTTTTTTGTGACCAAAATCCTAGTAGCATAAACTTATTTCATTCTAATCTTGTTAAAACCTTTAATGACTAAATATTTGATTGGTAATTGTGTAATGATTTTTCATTGAAAATAATAAAAAATAAATAAACTTAAGTAGAACAAATTACATTATTTGATGTAACTACTATCAGTAATATTATAGGTAATCAATAATATTATAGGAAACTAAACTAATGCACAAATTTCATATATGCTCTATATGTAAAGTATTTCACAAAATATCTAAAATAGCTGAAATTTAATCATCACCAACTTGTACATAGGTTCTTTGGCCTAATTTTTTCCTTTTCCAATTTCGTCCAAGTTGTACTCTTGTGGAAAGTTTCTGAATCAGATAGTCATCAATTTCAGTCCAATCATCATCCATAGAAATTTGAGAAAATCTGTAAGAATAGTGTAACATTTCTTGTTAGATTATTATCACTAACATTACTTCAAAGAAAAAGGAATCACTAACAATTTTGCAAAGAAGATCTTATTAGTTAACAAAAGTAACAAAATCTATAGACAGAGACCAGAGAGAGAGAGAAAGAGAGAGGGAGGCTGAAGAAATTCTCGGCTTACTTTTTCTTTCTCCGATCTCTCACTCAGACGTTATCCTCCTCTGTTGATGACCCTTAGTCCACTCCTTCCCTCCAGCTGCTGAGAGACATGGAGAGTTTTGAATGCTCTATTCTTGAAACAAAACAATAGAATCAACTTTCAAAACTAAAAATATAGAAAAAAAAAGTTAAAACATATGGAAATTCCTGCATCATTAAAAGTTAAAACATAACATGCTTCAGAAAATTGCCACTTGATCATCAATCAAAATCTGTTGTAAACCATTATTTATGTACCCTCAAAGAAGCAAAAACAGTAGCAATGCGAGCTGCCATCACATTCAGACATGCAACACCTTTGTGTGTATCCTCCTCATCCCCAAACAGTGCCTCTAAGGCCCTCTCATTGTTGGTAATAAAACCCTGCACAAGAAAGAGAGAGTTAAGGAACAAAGATAAAAAAACGAAAACACATTCAGCATCAATAGGGAAAAGAAACAGTCCAGTGATTGCAATAAGCAATATGTATAAGAACTAGGCATTCCAAATCCAACCCCTATCCCCCTTTGAAATTTCTGAATGCTTTCCAATTCAAAAATAACTAATCGTTTGCAACAATTAACTATGGTAACAGAAACATTAAAAGGATATCTCTATTGCCTTGATTTTTTTTTTTTTTAATTCCAAGGAAATTTTGAGTTTATTTGTTCAACATATAAACACAGACAAGGCAACGTGCACAGAGGAGAATATGTTTAAAATGATTATTCAAATTATAGATAGCGATTTCAACAGTGGACCGAGTGCGACATCACATACCTGGCTATCTATGGCAAAAAACTCCAAATTCATCTGCACATTTTTACCCAAAATAAGTATTGAAAAAGTTCTTAATTAAGAAATAGAAAACAGGAGAATTTGCTCGTTTATGAAATTCATCTACACAGTTTTACCCAAATAATGATTTTAACTTTCTTCCAAATAAGAGCAACATTTACCTCTATCAATGCACCTATGCGAGGCAACACTGTTCCATCCTTCTTAATGTGAGCAATCAATTCTTTCAAAACAGGTAAACTGAAAAAAACAAATGACATTCACAGAATGCTCTGTTCTTGAAAACAAAACAAAAGAATCAACTTTCAAAACTAAAAAAATAAAAAGAAAAAAGAAAAAAAGAAACCTGAGGAGCAGCTAACACAGGGGGGTGGTGGTAGAGTGACTTTTTGATGAGCTAACACTAGAAATCACAACAAAACAAACAAAGAAAGGGAAGTTTTTGACGTTTTGATGAGCTTTAAGTCCTTACTTCGGCAATTGGAGACCTCCGACAAGATTGGAAAAGAGGCCATATTTGTCTTCGATGTGAGCAGAAGGATTATCCTTCTCAAAGAAAACAGAACACTAGAAATCACAATAAAGAAAACAAATCAAAAACAGAAAATATTAGAAAATCAAACATTATATATGACAGTGATAGAAGAAGAGGCTTCAGAGCTATGAATCAAAATAAGAATATAAAGATTATTGTTGGCGTATTTTAATAAATCAAAATAAGAATACAACCACTGTTTTCTTTAAATATTTAAATAAGAAGTTATCCCGTAGAGGTCTATCCCTTTCCATTTTCAATTTGTTTTCCATGTGCACTTGTTGTCCTGACTACAGTAAACAAAAGGAAACATTAAAGAGAATTCCAGACCACGAAGTCACCTCTTGAAGCAAACAAAAAGAAAAATCAAAGCATCCCACCGGGGGGAACCTACCTTTCAATGCGAAACCATGGTGACTAAAGTCTCTTCCATTGATTAAAACACAGAGAAATGCAAAAGCTTAGCAAACGAAGAACAAACGTACAGAGGGATCCAATATTATAACAAACGTACAGAGGGATCCAATCAATATATATGATAATCATAAGTAAAGAAACCACCTCATAATAATAGAAAGTCTTTGGGAAGAGCTCAAGAGCAAAACCGTGTAGACACGAGATTCAAAGCTAACAATATCATATAAGAGGGAAGCATGGGTCGTTGTAGTATATATATAATCTATGAGATGCAAAATATGTCCCTTTGTGTATGTGAAAACTTTGCACCTTACTAGTTGGGTTTCCCTTTCTCTCTTTCCCTTTTGCTCCTAAATTTTTTAATCGAAATGAAAAATTTTCCATTTAAACACCAACGTAAAAATAAATAGAGGATATCCATATCCATTAAAAAGAACATGTTTTACTGTTGCACTCAATCTATTAGCCAACGTCACACCAATTTTTTTATAACATTACCTATAATGTGAAGGAATTTGGATGAGTTTTCGCTCAACAAATTCAGACATATCTCACAAAATATTTGTAGGATAATACACAATTTAAAAATAGCACGAGTTCTTGATTATGCTTGTATAAACTTTTTCCATTTTATTTTCCTTTCGCTTCTCTTTTCATTCTTACTAAACAACCAACCTCATCAATTTCCTTTCACTTTTCTCTCATCCAACTTCTTTCGTTCCTCTTTTCCACCCTATCAAACATAGCATAAAAGTGCAAAATTACCATTTTGCTCTTAATGATTTTCCATGGTCAGGCTAACATTGAAGTGATGTTATTTGGGTTAAAAAATATATAAAGGAAAATTGACGTTCTAAAGTCAGTTCAAAATTATATTTTTTATTTTTAAATTAAAATATATTATATACATATATTAAAAGAAAGGTGGTTTTCATTATTTCTTCTACAGTGATGAATAGTGATTTTTGATTTTTTCTCTATGATTTTGCTTCATTAACTATAGTACTGTACAGTACTGAATAGTGTTTTACTACAGTAAATGAACAATAATGAACAGTAAATTATAATATTTTATCTTTGTCTACAGTATAATGACTTTTTTACCCTTCATTACTAATTATTTTTTCCTCCATTACAGTATTATGCTTATATTACCCTTTATTTTTTTTATCAATTGACAATTTTATCCTTGGCTTTTAGTTACTTTTACTATTTGATACAGTATTATGACAACTTTGTTCTTCTAAATTATTAATTGACGATTTTACCCTTCGTTTGTAGTTGCTTTTTTCTTTGCTATAGTGTTATCCATATTTTACCCCTCCTTTTTTAGTTGTTTTTCTTTTTCCTACAGTGTATTGTCAGTTTTATCCCTAGTTAGAGTTTGTTTTTTTTTTTTCTTAATATTGTTTTTGTCATTTTTTTTTATGATAAATTTTAGACATTAGATTCCGATCTATTGTTATATTGTGTTTTTTCTCACTATGCCTTTTTTAATTTTTAAACGATTTTTTACTTTAAATTTTTTATCTTTATTTCAGATTTTGAGGGGGGGGGGGTTGTGTGTCTTTTTTGTTTGTTTTGTTTTATATTTAAAAAAATCTTTTTTTTATAATGTTTTTGCTTGTATATAACCTGATAAAAATTTATTTTTTTGTTTTTTTGGTTTTTTTTAAACAGTAAAAAAGAGGATCAAATGAGATATATATTTTATTTTGTTATAATTTTTTTATTAGGATTAGTTTTTTCTGGTTCTTTTGAATATAAAAATTTTTGTTCTTTTTTTGTTTTTTGTTTTAATTTTTTTCTTTAAATTAAAACCGGCAAACCTTTTTTTTCCTTAAATAATTTAATGGGGCTATTTATAAATTTCACTTTCCCACGTTATAACTACTCCAACTCCTTCCTTGATTTTCTCACACTCCCTCCATGATTTTTTCAACTTACTTCCACGTTTTATCTCTCTCAGTCTATGTGTGGGTATATATGTATAGATTTTATTCCTTATCACTGCATGTTCTCTACATTTTTTTAATTTAAAGCTTTAAATGACAAAAATTATACTTTTTTATAAAATTTAGACTTTTAATGATGACAACAACCTTTGTCGTTAAATGTAATTAGACAACTCTTTTACTAACAATTTTTAACGGCGACTAATGTATCGTCACTAACAGTTGATAATTTATGACAAAAACTGAAAAATTAATGAGAAAATTGATTATAGTTAAAAATCACTAATACATTAGATTTTCAATGACAACGACCTTTGTCGTTAAATGCGATTGGACAAAACTTTTATTGACAACTTTTAACGGCGACAATTGTGTCGTCATTAAAAATTCATAATTTACGACAAAAAGTGTTTAATTAATTATAAAGTTAGTCATCATTAAAAATCACTAATTTTGAATATATTCAACGACGACATATGATTGTCACTAATTTATATAAGTTGTCGTTAAAAGTTTACCCGCCAATATGATGGTGCCAAAGCTCGTTGGCGCCAAAAATCTCAAATTTTTAGCGACAATGTGAAGAAAAGTGTCGCCAATAAAAGCTTTTTAACGACAATATAGTTGTCGTTGATGCTTATATTGCATCCTGTCGTTAATAGCACAGTTTCAACGACAACTTGTCGTTAAATGTCACTTTCAACGACGAAGTTTTAGTCGTCACTAAAATTGTTGTCGTTGATTCTCACTTTTCTTGTAGTCTAAGAGAATTGTAAGTGTTGATGTATGTTTTTGTACAAGGCCTTCTCCTAATGTTCAACCCAAATACTTGTATCTCGTGATGTGAATAGGCTGGTTTTGTAAACTCAAATTATGTTTGGAGACTCGTATAACCCATGGTTTGGTAGGACATGAGTAATCAAATGAGTCCATTTGTTTTTAGTTAAAGTTGCTTTCTGATCCCACTTTAGGTGTTTCAAATTGACTTAATACTAAGATAAAATAGGTGACAAAGAAATAATCAAGAAAATCCTACATCTTATCTTGGGTAGACCAAAGTGTACCTACCATGAACAATAGCTCAAAAACCCATCTTTTATCCATATAGTTTACCAAAAGGCCGAAAATAATGGGTTATATAAGTTTCCACAGCTTTTCGGCCCCGCTAGTGGTCAAGACAATTTTGTACGTTTCTTTCATTAGTCCCACTTCAGAGATGGAAGGACAAGACCGTGCACGTGACATGCAGTCTCTAAAAGCATTTTTTTTTTTATGTTTTTTTTAGGGGATCTCCAAAAACTTCTTAATTAACTTGCGTTTAGTTCACCCAGCTGGAGATAGATTTTTTAAGTTATAGTTAGTTGATTTTTTAAAAACTAGTTATAATATTATTGACTTTTTAGGAAAAAAAAAATACTGAGATAAAAAAATACAGTTTAATTAATGTTAAGTTAAAATGTCAAATCAAACATTTGTTTTTAAAAACACTCCAAGTCAGATCACGTAATCCACATTAGTTTCCATTTTCAAGCATTCCTTGAAGCCCAAATAGAAAACCATCATTACCTTTGATTCTTTAGAAATGAGATGGAGAAACTATCCAGAGCCCAAGAGCATGTCTTCCCCAAGCTAGCTACCTCCAAAATGGTTTTAGAATTTCCCTATAAATAGCCTCTTTTCTCCTAAGCAAATGAGAATTAACAAGACCTCAGCAACACAGTCCAATCCACAGCTCATTCACGAGCATTCTCTCTTTCCATCAGAAAATCACCTAAAAACTATTTTCGTAGTGTTAAAAACCTAGAAGCTCTATCATATTCATCAAGTTCTTTATTTTTGAGAGACTTCCATAAATCACAAAAGCTCGTCTCCGGAGGTAACCCGTGTTCATTTCTGGAACAACATTGATCCCCCATCAAGAACACTCAAGAGACAAAACCTATCTCTAGCTCACCTTATTATCAAATCTCCATCAACTATTTGATTATTCCTCCTACCATTCTTAGATCTCCACGGTTTCTTTTAGTTGATTTTCTTGTGTTTGAAGATTCTATTTGTGATTTGACGATAAAGAACATCACGGGAACCGTCCTTTAATTTCCTTCGAGTCTAATCGGACTCAATTCATGAGGGAGGTCCTACCCTTGTACTTGCAGTAGCTCTCTAATATCTTTGGCCACAGCTGAATTATTATCAACTAGTTAGAGATCACCACATTGACACCCTTGACATGGCACCTACCAAATCTATCAAGCCCGATCAACAATAAGAAAACGATGTTTAATTAGAGTCATGTTTGAGAGAGAGAGAGAGAGAGAGAGAGAGAGAGAGAGAAAAACTTTAATAGGGCAAATAGGGAAATTTCTGATACCAATATCTTTCTAAAGGATTACAAGGAAAGAAATATTTAAGTAGTTGCACATTTGATAGACATCGAAAAATTAGAAAAACAAATTAATTGGGAGACACTATGAGATATTAATTAGTAGTTAAGATGGCCAGATAGGGTTACATTTGAGAAGTTTTGTTATTAGATAGAAAACTAATTGATAAGTACTATGAGTTGAGAGAGCTTTAGGTAAAAAAATTAGTAACATGTTAGTTAATATAGAGGAGGTGTACATGCTTACATACAAAAAAAAAAAAAAAAAAAAAAAAAAAAAAAAAAAAAAATCAGTATGGATAATTTTGAGATAAACTATTTCAATAGGGGCAAAAAAAAAAAGGGTAATACGTGGAGGATGCACGGGAAGGGGTACGAAAGTGCCGGAGGCACTTTAATGTATGTATGAATGGACATGGATTTAGGTGTGTATGGATAAAATTTTCTTAAAGCCTCTTTTCTTCATTTATGACTTTCTTAAAGTTTAGATTTAGATTTAAAAAAATAGTAATATATCTGAGTTGAGCATGTTTAAAATAAAAAAAAATTCGTAGGTCATATTGGACAGTAAATTATTTAAAGGGTGCATATGAGAAAATAAAATTTGACACGGTTGCAAGAAAAAGTTGTTGGATAGAAACTTAATTATGAGGTACATTGAAAAACGAATAGTTGACAGACGCAAGAAAATGCAAATATTTATATAAGAATATAAATGAGAAAAATTATTATTAGACATAAAACTAATTGAGAGATAAAAAAAAAGAAGGTAGTAGCTTAGAGGCCACATGGATTTTTTGATTTTGATATGGATAAAATTTGAGAGAAATTATTTCAACAGAGGTAAAGAAAAAGAAAAGGAAAAACATGAGGGGGAAAAAAAAAAAAAAAAAAACACACACACACACAGAGGGAAAAATGGTAGTGACACGTGAAGGAAGGGGAGCCGATGCACGATAAGAACACTGGCGGTATGTGTCGCCTGCTAAGAAAAAAAGTGGATAGTGATTTTCGTAAAATAATTAAAGTAAATAATAAATTTTTAAAAATATTTTAAATAAATAACTATAAATAATAAATTTGTCAAAAAGAAATGATTTATTTACGAGTGAGTATGTGGTAGAGACCTTTCTATAGTCTATACCGGTAAAGTCATTTTTTAGACCGTTGAGATTCAATCGAACGGTTAACACGTTGATGGTGTACGATACTTTTTATACATCTTAGCTCACATAATCCTTCCCACTAAAAGTCTTTTTCGTTGCCGGCGATCTTCTCACCGCCGGTGATGGACGCCGGCAACTTACCCCCAACACCGGCGACCCACCTCCAGCCACCCATTTTCTCTCTCTTCCCCTTTCTCTCTCTTCTCTTCACTCTCTTCCCCTCTCTCTTCCCCTTTCTCTCTCTTCTCCTCTCCTCCGACACCGACGACCCACCTCCGACCCCCCTATCACTGGTCCCAGCCTCGGCCAGCCGACTGCTGGTGACCTCCCTCTCTCTCTTCTCTTCTCTCTCTCTTCCCCTCTCTCTTCCCTTTTCTCTCTCTTCCCCTCTTTCCCGCCGCCCCCCACCCCCGCCCTCCAGCCCCAGCCCCCTGGCCCCCCCCTCCCCCGACCTCCCCCACCCCCTACCCCCCCAGCACCCCTTCCTGTCGGCCCTACTAAGAGAGAAAAGAGGGAAGAGAGAGAGACAGAAGAGAGGAAAAGAGAGAGAAAGGGGAAGAGAAAGAGGGGGGTCGTCGGGGGGTGCCGCGGGGGAGGGGGGCGCAAGGGGGCTGGGGGTGGGGGCGGCGGGTGAGAGGGGAAGAGAGAAAAGGGAAGAGAGAGAGGGGAAGAGAGAGAGAAGAGAAGAGAGAGAAAGGGGAAGAGAGAGAGGGAGGTCACCGGCGGTCGGCCGGCCGGGACTGGGACCGGTGGTGGGGGGGCCCGAGGTGGGTTGCCGGCATCGGGGGAGAGGAGAAGAGAGAGAAAGGGGAAGAGAGAGAAGGGGGAAGAGAGAGAAAATGGGTCGCCGGTGACCGGCGTCTGGGGCTAGGGGGCTGGAGGTGGGTTGCTGGCATCGGGGGTGAGTCACCGGCGATAAAAAGATCGCCGGTGACGAAGAAGATTTTGGGTGGAAAGGATTATGTGAGGTAAGGTGTATGATAAGTATCGTACACCATCAACGTTTTAACCGTTCGATTGAATTTTAACGGTCTAAAAAAGGATTTTACTGGTAGAGACCATAGAAAGGTCTCTATCACATACTCACCCTTTATTTTACATCTTATAAATATGTTATTTATTTAATATATTTTTCACATATCTAATAAACTTGTTATTTATCACAAATATGCACATGTCCATATGAGAAATGATTTATTTACTTCTTGTAAATATGTGATTTATCTAATACATTTCTAGAAATTTGTAGTACTTGAATAAATAAATTTTAAGCTTATTTTCATATCAGTATGATATAAATGAATTATAAGATTTCGAAAGTGATATACAACCTCATTAAATTGGATTGAGTTATACCAAAAAACGAAAAAACAAAAAAACCATTATAAAAAATATAAAGTCATGACATCACATTTTATTTATTTTTTTAAAGTCCTAAATATACCCTTAAATTACCAGTTGGATTGTGTATCCACGGTTATTAGGCAACTGATGACATTGGTTGGTTACCGATTGGTGATCACGTATGATACCGACTGTTGGTTAGTTATTAGTCCGTGACAAGTCGATATCCACCGTGATATTGACTAGCAACTACCGTGATGCCCTTGATAATTGTCAAAATCACTGGTATTCTTTGGTTTTTTCATTGGAATACTAGAAGATCATAAAAATTCACCATACCACAGAAAAAACACAAAAAACCAAAAAAATATTGCTCCCAAGAATACAACTTAGACAATCAACATGGAAAAAACTGTATGCGTTTCGAAACTACTCCTCACCACGACAACAAAGTGGATCTAGTTCTCTCGATGGAGCTAGGCAGCCAGGGGGTGATATATGAGATCAATCAATAATTAGTCATAAGATCAATCTCTAATTTTCTGATAAATCAGTGATTGACATTGGTAAATAGATGATTGACCATAAAAAATACAAAATAAAAACCTAATCTCGGGTTATTTCTCATCTTCTTCACAAAACACTTTATCTCATTCTCTTTTCTACAATCAGCTCTCTCTTTCTCTTTGCAACTCGCCCAAACTCCTCTGTTGTTGCCAAACCCTATCTGTGCCATCACCATCTAGTTGCTCATTGTGATCTTGTCGCCATGGTCCTCATCTCGACACTACAGATTTCCTATCCTCCATAACTCGCCCAACTGTAGCGAGAATCACAACACTCCTTTGTAGATGTGGCTCGACTTGTAACAGATCTCCTTCGCTTGGGTATCTCTGGTGTGGTGGTGATGGCAACATCCTCTTCGAACTCTAGATGCTGGCACATCAAAAGCTCCAAAGATCGAAACTAATTGACCAGAAAAAGTGGTTTCGATCATTTTTCTAGGGAAAAAAAAGTTCCGACCATTTATTTTTACCATCTACTCTAATTTTCCTTTCTTTCTTTTTTTTTTTTTTTTATGGTAAAGTTTGTTTGCATACAAATACTCATTCTCTATTTTTAGCTCGCTCCTTTTTTACTCTTAACTATTTTTTTTGAGATCCGATTCATGTGTCTCCTTATTTCTGTTCCCTTTATGTCCCTTCAATAATATCATGATACATCAATAAAAGATATATATTTAATTATAATATCTTATCAAATCAATAAAAAAAATATCCTAGTTACACACGTGTCAAATTATTATTAGAGTAATATGAATGAGGACATAAATAAGGGGACATATGAACTGAATCTTTTTTTTTTTTTTTTGCTATTGTGGTATGTAAATTTGTGTTTACTGGTGAAATATATTAAATATTTTGATTGTTTTTACATTTTAAAAGAATAATATAATGTTTCTATTTATATTTATATTTGTATTTGTACTCAAAATTTGTGATGTTGTTTTGAAATAACTATAATGCTAAATGATATATTATTACTAAAAAATGTTAAAACTTTTAAATGATATTAAAACAATTTTATCTTTATTTGTGTCCATATTGGATTAAGATCTCGGATTCGCCACTGATAAAAAGGAAGAAGATGAGAAACGAAAATGCTTCTGACACATTTATGTATATACAGATATATAGTTATAAATTTTAGACTTCACGAAGAAATACTTAAATAGTTGCACGTTTGCAAGAATTTGACAAATTAGATTTATAATTAAGAGGTATCATGAAAAAAAAAGTATTAAAAAAAATAATTTGAGAGCGCGATCGGGAAAAAAGAAGTTTAAGCAACTATTTACGAATCATCATTGTAACCAGTGTTATATGAATAATATGTCATGACATATATGTGTTTTTATTTTTTTTTAATAAAAAATTTACGGATTGTTTGCTGTATTCCAATATGGCTAGCTAGTAGTAATATATATGTGTGTGTATATATATATCATCTCATTAACACAAAAGCTTTATGTATCTAGTCCCAAAAGATGCTTTATGATCTATGAAAAGACAAAACTTGGTGTATTCTTTCAATAAATGGTATTTTTGTGGATTTTCACAGAAAGTTGTGATTATTGACGATAGTTTTGTAGATATTCATAGAAGTAGTAAGATCTGCCTTTAATGTCGTATGCTTGGATCTTACGTTAGAAAAAAGCTAGTGGAGTTAAAATTAGGTTGTTGAGGAACTTTCTGAGATCAGGTGGAAAAGTAACCTTAAACCATTAGACGTACGTACTTTTTATTAATATGGTTTATTTGTATTTTTTATTGAGTCAATTAGCTTGTTGTAAACCGTAATATGTCAGTCTATTTAATAATCATGAGAAGTTGTATATACATTATTTGTTTAATGAAATGAATAGAAAATTACGAAATAAATTATGCTTAGCTTCATCATTCAATTTTGTACGCAATTCAATTAGAATTGTGCCCCTCCCTTTTAACTTGATTTTAAAGGGGACAAGGACATGAATCTAATGGCATTAAGGAGGGGCTTAAATCTTTATACCAACACTTGAGCATCATTCTAGTTTCCCTTCAATGATTGATGCATCACGACCCACCCACCACTCATATATGTTCATGTCTTGTCCTTATCGGTGATTTGAAAATAAAGAAGAACATTAAGTATTGATACCACAAATACATTAATTATTTTATAAAAATGAAGCATATGCTACGTTATTAAGAAAAGACAAACCACAACATTAACGGCCCACTTGTTTCATATTTCGTTATATAAATTTTTTAAAAGAAGTTTGAATTTTTATAAGAGAACATATCTTAAAAAAAAAAAAAAAAAAAGATTTGAATTATGTTTAAACATATGAAGCAAAAAGGACTGCTAAATGTTTACCAGCTAGTCGGATAGAATCTTGGTAGAGAAAAAACAGTACATTGATAGAAGAGCAACGGTTGTCGTGTTGCTTATCGTTCATGTGTTGCTTATTGATTTTTTTTTTTTTTTTCAATTACTTAAAAATTACAGCAAAAAAAAAAAAAGTCCAAATGACATAAGCAATGATGTAAAAAATTAAATCAAATTGACCAAAATACCCTCATTTGTTCACATTCTCTCTCTTTCTCTTTCCCTTTGTTCCACCGTACCCTCCGACGAAACCCTCTCTCTCCCTTCGACTCCCGATCCTTCATCTCTTTGTAGCGGTTGTTTTGACTAATGAAGCCGTGGCTTGTCTGTGGCGACGTGGCAATGGCGTGGATGATTTCTCTTCCTCGCTGACGCCTTTGCTCCGTACACTTTCTTTTTTGTTTGTAGTCGTGGTGGGGCAAGGATCTCTGGCGGTCGGTTGAGATTCCTCTAGCCATGGCCACACAGAGGCAGAGAGGTCTTTCCCCGCCAATCAGAAGTGTAGGGAGATTGGACGGGGTATTTTTTTTTTTCCCCTATTTTGTGGATTTATTGTGATTTTTATGGATATTGTTATGAGTATGGATAACAATTCGTGTCACGTGTCGGGTTCGTGTCGTATTAGAGCCGTGTCGATTTTTTTTTCCCAACCCAAACACAACGCGTGACACGAAAACGACTTCAAACTGTGACATGTACACGATACGAACTCGTAATGAGTTGCCACGACATGACACGAAATTGATCCGCGACATGAAATTGACCCGTGACACGAACTGAACCCGTGACACGAATTTGATCCGAGTTGAACAACTCGAATTAGACCCAAATTGAACCCGCAATTAATTTGAATTTGACACAAAAACCAATTCAATTTAAGCAAATTATATCTCAAATTTATTAAAAACCTAGAATAATAATAATAATTTATCTTTAACAAAAATATATTATTGACAAAACAATAAGTTTTAAGGATTGTTTACAAATAGAAAATCATAAAATTAAACTTAGTGTTTTTTCTTAAAGGTAAAGGCCAAAGGGGAAATGGCTGCTTGTTTAGGGTTTTCCTTTTTTTTTTTTTTTAACATTTCATACTCATGTTCGGGTTGAACTCGAGTCATATTCGGGTTGGATCCGAAATTAATATGAATTTAATACGAAATTGGTACGACATTTGACCCGAAATTAACATAAAAAAAATGGGTAGTGTTCGGGTTCTACGGGTCCAACCCGAACGCAACCTTTTTCTCGTGTCAATTTCGGATGACCCGAATTTGACCCGACTCCTATTTTTCCCAATCCGAACCTGCGAAATTCGTATCGTTTTCGAATCGTGTCATCGTATCGTGGCCCGTATTGCCACCCTAGTTATGAGTTTTGTAGATTTTTGTTTTTCTTTGGAGGATATTATTTTATTATGATGTATTTTTATGATCTTTGGAGGATCACGTTGGCCCTTGCAAACAACTTGATGCACCATCTCCATTCAACTCCTAGTGCGAAATGCAGCAAAAAGAAGGAAAATCCATGGGCTCCACCTCACAGGAACCATGAGATCACCCCAAGGTTGCCTTTGGCATCCAGGATTCATGGACCGATCATAAAACCCTATTCTATTAGTGGAACGCTTTAGCTGTCAGCTTTCATGTTAGGCAGTTAGGGTAGGAGAAAAGTAATCAATCACTCTTAAAACTAGCATTTTCAAGACCAAAAAGTTAGGTGTAAAATAGGGGAAAACTATTTGTTTTCTGGTTCTCCTGTCGCTAAATACTCTCAAATCATAAGAATCCTTAGTTAGAATGGAATTCCAACTCGACATTTCTTGAGATTTTGAGAAGAGTAGTACTTCAGAGAGCAGAATACGATAAAAGTTGTAAATTGTGTGTGTGTGTGTGTTGGGGGGGAGGGAGGGGGGTTGATATTATCTTTTGTTGGCCTCTATGGTAGAATTAGTTGGGGCCTTGAGAGACAGTGGTTTGCACCGTGGCAGATGTTAGCTGCTCGAATGCACTTATCTCCAACTTGTGAACTTAGCTAAATAAATTCTGGAAAATCTAACGGATTTAGTGGCTACCGATTGATAACCACTCGGTAGTTGGTATCCTAATGACAGTGGTGGTTACCAACTAGTATCTTACTGGTAGAGATGGTTACTAATTTGTGACCAACCAATATCCAACCGACGGTGGTTGTTATCAATTGGTATCACAGTGGATATTGGATGGTAAATAACTAGTAACCATCGGTTAGCCATTATCATCGTGCATACGAACTGGTACCATGAATACAACTAGTAACTTAAGGCTGTAAAATTAGTATTTAACAATAAATAAATAAATATTACATGATGACATGTTATGGAATTCTTTACCATTGTTTTTTTCCCCTATTGTAAAATCAATCCAAGGAATGAATCTGTCGTATTTCTTTGAAGATCCCAAAATACGCATCCAGACCACCAGCCTAGTGAATTTAGTAAATGTGTTGGGCAAAGCCCTTTTAGTAATGTTGAACTGTGTCGTGCACACTACTTAAAAGAGTGTTTGGTTGGTTCGCTTGAATTTGGAGAGTTGAAGTTATTCTTATTGGGATTGAGTTAAGTGTTAAACTTGTGCCTTTGGTTAATGGGAGTTTAAAAAAAAAAAAAGAGAGTAAAATTTCAACCATGTTAAAAGAAATCAATATAGATTATATTTTGTCCGTTTCGAAATTCTATGCAAGTTAAAAAAAAAATCCTCTCATATGGACTTGAAATAATAAAGTTATAAACTTTTAAAGTTTGAGATTTTAAATTAGAGTTGAAATTATAAATAGTGAAACTGAGTTTACTTTTTCGTGATCCAGAAAAAAAAAAAAATCCTGCTTAGTGTCGTTAGACCCGCTAATCCTGATCCATTTTGACATCTTTAGTATCCACATACTACGTATATATTCGAATTTGTTATAAGGGAGACCATTTTCAGAGGTGGTTATAAGTTTTTGTCACTTGGTACAATTTATTTGAGAAGTTTACTGCATGTGTGATAAAGCACATGTTACCCTTAAATTTGACTGGACAAACTTAACAAAGCTGCAAAATGAGATTTAAAATAAAATCACAAAGTAGAAGAAAAGTTAAAAACAAATCCTAGCAGAGAGAATCTTTTCTTTGACAAGTACGATTATTATAGTTTAGAAGGAAAAAGAGTTATGACCTTATTAAGTTGAAATGATATTTCCTCCTCTACAAAACGGAGATATAGGTGTTAAGAGTGTAACAAAATGGGAGAAGAAGTAAATGCTTGACTTGCACATCATAGTCAAAGAAAGGCATTGGTGATTGTTTTTGCTTAATTTTAATATAAATTCATTTAAAAACTTAAACTTAATTCAATTATAACTTAAATTTGAAGCTAAATGTACCATTTGTTTTTATGGACATATCTATTAGAATTTGTTCTTTAATTTAAAGACGTAAACAAATGTAAAAGAACCAATTCACCAAATATATATTTTTATGGCTTCTCTACACAAGCCACCATGGATGACGAATTGACTCGATCTTGCGAAGCAGCAACCCCCTCGCTTTACGCCGTCGACCTCTCTCAAGATCCATCGGCTCTCAACATTGAGTTTGTTGTGTAAGAGATTGAAGCTCGACATCATCAGCAAATCATGGCATGAGGAATATTGTTTGAAGCAACACTGACAATGACAGGGGATTGCTACTCCCAGTTTACTCTCTTCATACCATTTCTTTAACAAACAATTAATTAAAATTTAGATTTTATTTATTACTTGATATAATTTCTACTATCCCTCCGATCAGATGATCCCTCAATTATAACTTTTTTTTTAAAACAAATTGTAGCGATCAGTTAATTTATTTATAATTTTATTTAAAATTATATGTAACATGATATTATTTACTACTAACTTATCATGTTACATATAATTTTACATCATAATATTTATTATAAATTGTTTTAAAAAAAGTTACAGTGAGTGACAATCTCACTTTAAGAATGGGTAGGAAGAATGGGTAGGATGGTAGAAGATCCACCCCTTTTATTATCATGGGGAAAAAAAAAATTTTTTTTTGAGCCCCTATAATTAAATTATAATTTTTTCATCTCTTTAGCAAAATTAAGAATAAAATTTTCCCCTCACCCAAAAGCTACCATGCCCACTTTTTTAAACAACTTTTTTTTTTTTTAATTTTGTTTTTTGCCACGTTTTTCTTCTTTCTCCCACGTCTATAAACTTCTCAAAGGCCAATCTTTTCCCCTTTGCGTTTTTTTTTTTTTTTTCAGCTGAACTTTTCCCCTTTGCTTTGGGCTTTAATACGTCTTTCTTCCATGTGATGACGATGGTCCATCTTGGCCATAGTGATAACATAAGTACAAGTAACCCCTTTTTTCCTAAAAATAATCTTGTGAAAAAAGTGAAAACCGCCTAATTGTATAAATGTATCATCTATCTCGCGTGTTATAAATATGGCGTGAGGAAGTAAAAAGAGATTTTTTAAATAATAATAATAATAATAATAATAATAATTAATTATTATTATTATTATTATTATTATTATTATTATTTTATTATTTTTATTTTTATTTTATTATTTTATTATTATTATTATTATTATTATTATCTTATAACAAGAATTGAGAGAAGAAATAGAAAACGTAGAATCCACCTTTTATCATAGACTTTTTTTTTTAATAATTATACTAATATCATAGACTTAAGTGCCCTAAGTTTTGCCTGCTTTGCCAAAAAAAAAAAAAAAAAGGACAAACTTTAATTAATAGCGACTGAACTACAAAAATTTTTGTCTTGTCACTTTCATCTTTTATGAACCTCTTATGATTTAGTGTTCCTGGCAATAATCTTCAAAGGATCAAAGGTTCATAATATATCGATTCAAAAAAAAAAAAAACATAATATATAGATATTATATATTTAGGATGACATTTCGGACCACCACCTTTAAAACGGAGAATGAAAACCTCAGATTTTTCTAATCGTTCGATGACATCTCAATAGTCTAAATACATCTAAGGATACGACAATAAAAATGCATCTTGATAGAGTTACTTGTATATAAAAAAAAAAAAAAAGCTAAATAAATAAAACAAAAAAAAAAAACATTAACACTATTTTATTTATATTATGTAAGAGTTGGATATAGTTTATATCAAAACTTTTCAATATGATTTTGTGATTTGGCACGACAGTTAAGGCCTGAATGCCTCGAACGTATAAGGAAAGTAGAAGTATTACAAACGAAAAATCTAAATGAATCATGGGGTTGATTGCAATAGTTATGATCAAAGGGACAATCACTTCAGCTATAGAAAGTTTCAAGAGAACGATCATGACGACCCTATAATTTACAAAATAATAATAATAATAATAAATAACTTACTATTTGAGACAAAGAACTATCCATATTGTCAGATATTTATTGTCATGAAATAGTTTAGCTTGCCTGCTTCCCGATTATTAATCCCAAACAAATGGACAATTGACTACCAAATCAAGTACGAGCAACCACATTTATGGAGGCACCATGGAAACTGTGGAGGCAACCAGATTTGGTGGATAACTAGCTACAAAGAGACAAAATTGAGCTCTCAAGGTTTACGACTAAGTTTCAGATAATTTTCACAAATACACAACAATCTACCAGTTAATAACATCTTCCAATCACATCAATCGTTCGTTACACTAAGAGATTTAGTGGTTGATATGTTAAAAAAGATGCATTATAATATGTTAATTTAAACGCAACATCATGTGATCGGGGTTTTTGTTTTCTAATTTCTACAACTGTAGATTACTTCAACATTCCTTATAAAATTTTACCTTTCATGATCCAATGTGAGTGTCCACGGTTGTCTTACAATCTTCTTAAGGGAAAAATAATAATAATAAAGATGTGATAATTATAATTGAAATATCTTAAGATTACAGAATCCTTTATCGGGAGTACAAAAAAAAAAAAGGGGGCCGGAGTGGGGGGATCCATTTTCACAAATGGCCCCTAAATTATACACCTAGTCTCAAGTTGTTCCCCGATAATTGTACCTCAAAATTTTCTACTATAACAAAAACAGACCATGTATCGGTATACTGTTAGAAATTCAAAGAAAGTTAAATACGTTCACTAGTTCAGTTACTTGAGTTTTAACTAAAGTTAAAATCATAGTTAAATAGTCTTAGAAGGCAAAGTACCTCCAAAATATTTATATGACATATTATACATCTTTGATTAAAATACAGTTTGTGCTTTACATGTTTTATCAAAATGCATTTTTTCTTTAAAAAAAATGTGATTGAGGTATAATTTCTTTCCAAAAAATATTTAAGTATGACTTTACATATGAATAAAGTCCATATGATCAAAAAGTATTTAATTTTTATCCTTATTTTATTTTATTTTTTATAAAGAATATTGATAGAAAGACTATTGTTGTAATAATAGAAAAATTTAGAAGAGTGTGATGTGTAAAAGTAAAAGTCAGAAACCAATGTATGAATATTCAGATGTCATTATATGTCATTACCTATCGAGTGAATTCAACTCCAATTGGTTAAAAGAAATTATAACATATGTGATAATTACTTTCATGTCCCTTAATTACCATCATAATTCTAAGAATAACATTGTTTCAGTTTAACCAATGTGACCGGTTTCTATGTCATTTTTTTAATTAAAAAGAAAAAGAAAAAAAAATCGGCTTGACGGTCTTGACAAATAAGATCAAGTTGAATTTCCTGGAGAATTAAAAACATGTATCAATTTTTTTTACTCTTGAAGGACTTTTAGAGTAGTCGTTTATATATATATATATATATATATATATATATATCATTCTTTTCGGTTTGCATAACTAAAAATTATTCCAAGAATCTACCAAAAAGACAAAAAAAAAACAAAAAACAAAACAAAACAAAACAAAAAAAAAGAACAAAATTATATCAAGAATTATGCTAAAAAAATAACAAAATATCTTATAGGGAATTGCATGCAAAAATAGCAAAATCTTCTTGATTCAAGTCATAACCTATATGAGATTCCAAAGTTACAAATAAAGATCATTCTTTTTTTTTTTTTAAGAAAAAAAAAAACATTATGGCTGAAATTTAGGGAAAAATAAAAAGGCAATAATGTGTTCGGTTTAGGCATTATTGGCCAATAGAAATGGTGTTATGTCATCCTTTGCTTTAGATAAATACATGTCAGTCTCCGACATGGTTGATGTTTGTCGCTGAAAAATGGCGTTGTCATTTCATCACGGGTTAAAGCAATTTAGAACCGTTGAAAACAAGTTTTGTGGTCACCTTTTCTCTTCGTACCAACCGTTTGGAAACATGACTGACTAGATGTGTTTTTTTTTTTTTTTTTTGGGATGAATTAATTGTTTTAAAATTCTATTTCTTTTGTCAACATATATACTTCTCGATTCTTAAAACAGAGCAATAACCCTGAAATTTTGTCCAAAAAATAGCATGCTTTAAAGTTCAAGGCTGTTAGGAATAGTGCCCTAAGAATACGCTATAATAAATGTATTTATGACATTTTTATTAAAATAAAATATTATTTATTCTACGCATTACTGTTATCCTCTTTATTTTCATATGGTTGGTTGTATATATGTGATACATGCAAACTAAAGCACTGTGGCTATTGGTTTCCAAATCTTGAATTTTGCATATATGGTTCATATACATAAAGATACAATTAAAATATAATAATATAAATTTATAGTCTGTAATCTATGAAAGAAAGATGAACACTTTATGTTTGATAGGATTGTAATGGATTTCAACTTCTAATTGACGAGATGACTTGTCTTGACCATCAGAGCAGAACTCCAAGTTAGAAACATTGATACATGTCAAGTGGTGAACATATATTCAAATTGACCTAATCTAGAATTTATTTTATTAATATTTTGTTTAAATAAAGAATTTCATTTTAATAATCATTTATACAATAATCTAAATCTTAAAGTTGATACATGACTTCATATTCATTACTCATGTCTTTTGACACACTAAAGGCATGAAATTTTATTACCAAAGGTTCCTAGACTGGTATATTGGTGGGACGTTTTATGAATAATGAGATAATCATTTACAAAGATGGAATCCATTACTCTTCTAAGAAGAGCAAATCTTATCTTCTTAAAAAGCATTCTCTGAGATTTGTTAAAACATAACAGCTATTGATTATTTGGTTATAATAAGGGATCAAATAATATCTAGGGTTTTTCCAATGGTGAATAATGGAATTTAAGATAATTATTAGATAAAAACAAGTTGACTTCAGTAATTTATTTATCTAAACACATCTTAATTTTTAGGAATAAGTCAATTTAATAGTTTTCGATGGTTATACGAGTAACCAAAGCACAAACGAGATGGATGTTTGTTGTCCCAACCATTGTTCTTCGTCTCGATCCTAATAAGGAAAATGGATTATTTATAACAAAGTTTTCATGTCATTGATTTCTAGGAGTTGTGCCGCTTCCTCTTTGCCTCCTATTGGTACTATCTAATTAACTAAATTTGGCTAATTAAGATGTTCATTATTGATAATTGTGTATTTGCTATAATCAATAGATCAAAATTACATATTGCTACGTTCATATATATATATATATATTTTTTGAAAAATTGATATATTAATTATTATGTTCTATAATATTCAAATATTCAATATTTATTTGAAATTATACTTTACAATTTTATATTAATAATAATTATTTTAGATTTATAGTGATCGTATAAAGGGTTAAAAGTAAAGAGTTAATAGCTAAGATTTAAGATTCCATTAGTTTACTAAATTCTTATCGGTGAACAATTTAAATCATGCGGGCCCGCTTAGTTTAGAGGTTCTTAGTGAAGTCTTGAACCTTTCACACTAGTCGCTTATTGATTACCTATAAATATCACATATCGTGTACAAAAGGCAATTTGGAGCTTTCGTAATACTAAATATAATCAACTATTCGACTTTGAGCTTTCAATGGAGTAGCACCAAATTTAATTAAGATATATTGTTTGGATTTAATTTACCTATCCTTATTGTAACTCCAGCTAGCTCATAAATTCTGAATAAATTAATTAAGTATAGTTTATACATGTCCGGTACAACAAACGTAGCATACGAATCCCAAGAAGGGACTAGGTGTCTTATCAGTCCCTTCAGGATTGTGGGCGCATACTGCTTGTATTTTTCGAGAAGTTAGATTAATACTTGGTTTTTAAAACATAAATATGAATAAAATAATTACTACAAAAATAATAATTATTAATTCATGTTTGAATGAAGTTTCAAGTAAGATTGGGTTTTCAGAATCAAGATTGGGTTTTGAGATGTGGTACCAGGACCAAGGTAGGGGTTAGGATTTAGTGCTTGGGCTGGGGTCGAGCTGCATGATTGGGGTCGTGTCATAATTCAAATCGGGATCGAGGTGGGAAGGGTTCGAGTTCTGGGGCCGAGTCGAGTAAGACTTCAAAACCAACGTTAGATAAGGTTTTCGGAACTTGGGTGGTGGTCAGGATGTAGGATGAGGTTAAGGTCAAAGTCCGAATCAAGGATCATGGTTGAGTGAGAGTGTCCGAGTTGGTGATTCGTTTCAATAGTAGTTATGGGTTCTGAGATCGAGGTTGGATCGGGTTTTGGGATCAGGGTCGGGTTTGGTGTCATGTTTCGAGATCTGGTTAGGTTTCAAGGTCGATGTTGGGTTTTGAGATTTAAAACTATATAAGGTTTCGACCATGAACCCCGACCCTTATCCCTGATCCATAAACCCAACCTTGGCCTTAATTCCAAATCGCTACCCTTACTTAAACGGTGAGACCAAAGTTGAACAAGATTGTGTATAAAAAAGTATAAAAAGATAAATAATATATACCATTTGATTAAGGGTATTTTGATCATTTGAGGTCAAAATTTAAATATTGACCGAGAAAATATATATATTTATGTAATAGATATAGTTTTGTAATTAAAAAATATGAAATTTCAAAATACAAGATATATTTTTCAAACAAAACAAAAATACAAAGTATGTTTTCTAAATAAAAATAAGATACATGATTATAACCTTTTGTCTAAAAATGGGACTCAAGTAAAAATTGAAAAAGATAAGAACAAGAATATTATAATTTTTTTGATAAGTATAAAAGGCTCTGATGGTAGTCCTTTATTGTCTCATTTTAACCCTACAGCGGGATCCACTTTCTATAATGGTAAGGAAGAGATATACTTATAATTCAGTCTCTTACAATCGTCAAAATCCTGAATATCATCAACCTAATGCATCTATAATCAAACCTAAGTGGAAATCTTATGAAAGTTTCATAAAATTTGAATCTGAAGAAACAAAAAAAGAGACTAAAAAAGACATCTCCGCAACCACCCTTGTGGTGTAACAAGAATATTATTAGCTCACATATTTACAAGTGAGCTCCATGAGATCTGTCCGTCACATGTGGTGGCTAGTGTCTATGATCTCTCTTTTTTTTTGGTCCAAGTTCTGCAGACCCGCCCAAAGCCTACTTTCACTTTTCCTCTTTCCTAAATCGTACACAAAGTTAAACCGCATGTACGCCCAACAAAACGACAACAATAAAAAAGTAGCACTTTTTTCTTTCCTTTTTTTTTTATAATTTTCCTCGAACTCATCAGCACATAATAATAATTTTTTATTCAATTTACAGCGTGTAATCCAAACGCAAAAAGTAGGTGGGAAGGAGATTATTATCACTGTCATTATAATATAAGCCGAATAAATTAGAATATTCGGTGCAAAATTAAAAATGGAAACCAGCTTCCTTTATATAGTTCAGGGCTTGTTACAGTCAATCGAAAGACGAAAGTCTCTTGGAAATCAACAAAAAAATATCATCCAAACTCTAAAAAATTAAAAAAAAAAAAAACTCAGTAATTTTTCTTGTTTCTCTGTCCTTTCAGAAACTCGAGAGCCAACCAGAATCGAAACAACAACAACAACAACACAATCAAAGTGTGTGTGTGTGTGTTTGTTTGTTTGTTTTTTTTTTTTTTGGGGTTATTATGAGCACCAAGTTGACAGAGTTTTCTTCTTATCTAATTTCTTTTCAAGTTTATCCTTTAGCTGTTCATCAGTTCCCACTTTTTTCCAAATTTAATATTATTTTCTTTGCTTAATTACTGTGCTACGCTTTGTTTATTTATGGTTTATTATGCATATAATATATGTGTATATATGTCTGGCGCGGTTGCCAAATACGTATTTGACTGTCTGTTGAGCACTTTCTTTTCTAATTCTTGGACCTTGTCGAACTTGGATTGTCTGAAAATGGAGGCTGATTGCTTTTCTCTTGTTTTGGAGTTTTGGGTGCTCTGATTTTCACTATTTCCCATCTGGGTTTTTTCTCAACTTTGGTTTTTTGGTCACTGCAAGTGGTGATTCCAAAGACCCAGGTTGGGAAATGGTTTTTTTCCTACAATTTTTCTTTCAATTTTGTACTGAAATTTCGTTATATGTAGTTGTTTTAATATGCATGTAGCTAAATCGGAGTTGAAATCTTGTCATTGATTTATAATTTGGGAAAAGGAAAGTGTTCATATTGTTGATTAAAATGAATCACGTGGTATTTATAAAATAATGCATGGTAGGATCCACTTGACTTGATATCTGCAACCTTTGATCATATTATATATAGAGCTTCAATATATATATGTATGTGTACTGAATGAGCTAATACCCACTAGCTAGTTTTTTGGTCATAACATAAACAGTACTTTCTAAATCTCATGTCCTTTCGTTTTTGTTCTTTTTTGCCGGGCATTCAAAAATGGCGGTTTCATGACTTGTTGGCTTTGATGATGTCTGATTCAGGTCAAAAAAGCTGGCGGAATTGCAATTTTCGGAAGCAGCATCAGGCAGCGGGGTGCCGAGGATGAATCAGCCGAAAATCAAGAGAAGAGTCGGGAAATATGAGGTTGGGAGGACAATTGGCGAGGGAACATTTGCAAAAGTGAAGTTTGCGAGGAATTCGGAGACTGGAGAGCCTGTGGCTCTTAAAATTCTTGACAAGGAGAAAGTTCTCAAGCACAAAATGGCCGAACAGGTCGGTTTTAGCCGAACTTTGTTTGTCATTGGAAAAAAAATCCTAGTTTGTTAGATCCTACTGTTGTGTAGGTATTTATTCGTTGTTTTTGTTCTCAAAGTGTTTTCGGTAAGTTTATGTTCCTAACCTATTTTCTCAGATCAGGAGAGAAGTAGCAACAATGAAGTTGATAAAGCATCCGAATGTCCTTCGGTTGTACGAGGTACTTACCCGATAAGGGGAATTGAATGAATGGCTGATTTCCAATTCGTGCTGAGTTCTTTAAATAGTTTCTCTCTTTGTAGGTGATGGGTAGCAAGACTAAGATTTTTATAGTTTTGGAGTTTGCTACCGGAGGAGAGCTCTTTGATAAAATTGTGAGTAGTAACGTGTCTGTAATCCTATTCTCGGCAAGTAATTTTCGCGGTTCAAGACCGCCTTAATTTGAAAGAACCTCGTCTTTTGTTTGTGACTGGTTTACCCCCTCTCAGATTTGAGCTATGCTGATTTACTTTGTATAGAAAGTGTGTATCTTTCTTCTCATAAAAGTATTATGGTTGTTAAGGTGAACCATGGACGGATGAGAGAGGACGAAGCGCGAAGATATTTCCAACAGCTTATCAATGCAGTTGATTATTGTCATAGCAGAGGTGTCTACCACAGAGACCTGAAGGTACTAATCTCTTAGCACATGATGATCACGAGCCACAAGTACCGGCACAAGAAAATCAAAATTCATGGATTCGATTTTTATTTTTTTTATTTTTTTTCTTTTGCAGCCGGAAAATCTGTTGTTGGATGCTTATGGAAATCTTAAAGTTTCGGATTTTGGATTAAGCGCACTGTCTCAACAAGTCAGGGTAGGATTTATACTTATCTCGTCCGAACTTTATGTTTCTTTCTCTGTGCTTTTTCAATCTTTTTTTCAAGAATATTGATATGTTTTCGTATTGATCTATATGTTTAAAAGAAGTTTATTTAGAACTTCTAGCTGGTGAACAAAGAAAAGATACAACCATCCGAAATTTTCATCCAATGCTTACTAAATTTCCTTTTTAACCTTTCCAAACTTCTCTCTCTCCATATATATGTGCGTGTGTGTGTGTGCGTGTGTGTGTACGATTCTTGTACTGAAAGTTTATGTTGACAGGATGATGGCCTTCTTCACACTACTTGTGGAACTCCAAATTACGTTGCTCCGGAGGTGTGGACCTTACCATGATTTTTTTTGTTGGTTGCTAATACAAATATCATTTTTTAACATTGGTGCATAGTCATGTGATGATGTCTATCGTGGTTTGTAGGTTCTAAATGATAGAGGCTATGACGGTGCAACGGCAGACTTGTGGTCATGTGGAGTGATACTGTTTGTATTACTTGCAGGTTACTTGCCTTTTGATGACTCTAATCTTATGAACCTGTATAAAAAAGTGAGCATTTTACTAATTCTACGGTGCAGCATCCTTAATTCTTCATCTTCAGTTGTTACATTCCGTTTCTTTACACGCAGATCTCAGCCGCCGAATTTACTTGTCCCGCTTGGCTGTCTTTTAGTGCCATGAAATTGATAGCTCAAATCTTGGATCCCAACCCTATGACTGTAAGTAACTCACTTCTACTGTTTAGTCTATTGTTTTTATTCGTACCGAGAAATCTGGATATTGAGAATTGAAATGGATTGGACTTTTGAACCAGTTTCCGCTGATTTCCTGCAAGAACCCTGGCTTCCCCTGCTCTTCTTACTAACCAAGCTTTGCTCCTAGAGCGGCTTTTGACTGGCTTTTGAGAATTGTAACTCTCAGAATGGATTTATCGTCTAGATTCACATTACTGTTGTCTAACGAGTGTCTTGTATTCGTTATTTGTCTGAGGCAGCGTATCACCATACCCGAAATTCTAGAAGATGAATGGTTTAAAAAGGGCTACAAGCCTCCAGTGTTTGATGAGAAAGAAGATACAAATTTGGATGACGTAGAAGCCGTTTTTAAGGATTCAGAAGTATGTATCGAAGATGAATTTTGCAATTGATATATATTCCTTTTCCTAGCAACTTCAAACCTGCTGTCTTTTGTTGTCATGAAGAGTCCTCTCATGCTTTGTTGGTCTTATAACAGGAGCACCATGTGACAGAGAAGAAGGAAGAACAACCAGCAGCTATGAATGCCTTCGATTTAATCTCGATGTCCAAAGGGCTTAACCTTGGCAACTTGTTTGATGCTGAACAGGTTCACAGACCAGAAACTTTTCAACCTGGCATTGGTTTATTTGAGAAATACCGTCTTTGCATTGATATTCAGCTTCGTTCTTTTCGGGATTATATGGGGTGAAATGAGTTATTAATTTTCGCAATATTGCATATCCATGCAAGTGTTATGCAGATCTCAAAATCATGCTGTTTACTGCAGGGTTTCAAGAGGGAAACAAGGTTCACGTCCAAACGCCCTGCGAATGAAATAATTCACAAGATCGAAGAAGCTGCAAAGCCTCTTGGTTTCGACGTGCACAAGAAAAATTACAAGGTAACATATTAAATGTCATCTTCAAAAAGCTTTCGAAAATCACCGGAAACTAACTGATTCTCATTGCCTTCCGCAGTTGAGGCTAGAAAACATGAAAGCCGGAAGAAAGGGAAATCTTAATGTTGCGACAGAGGTACCTACCAATGTCTCACTCTCATAGACAAACTTTAATATCTTCTGCAACTGTTTCTTGAGTTTTTTTTTTTTAATTTAATTTAATTTTTATTTTTTCATGGTTAGATATTCCAAGTTGCACCTTCACTTCATATGGTTCAAGTGAGAAAAGCTAAAGGAGACACATTGGAATTCCATAAGGTATTTCTTCTGCTATGTTAATTTCCTTTTTTTTTTTTTCCTCCCATTTAATTTCCCTTGTATGTCTAGTGAAACATAAAACATTGAGAAATTTTATTTAATGCCAAATATATATGTATATATATGTATTACTGCAGTTCTATAAAAACTTGTCAACCTGCCTTGAAGATGTTGTCTGGAAAACTGAGGAAGACATGCAAGAAGAAAACAAGTGAAAAGTAGTGTCCTTTCTGGAGTGTGATTAGCTATCCTTGTTTTTTTTTTTTTTTTTTTTCGGTTCCTTGGGTTCCAAGCTACCTGAAAATGTTTCTCCCATGTTCTATATGTTCATTCCCTTTTTTTTTTTTCCTTCTTTTGGGGTTAGAGAAATGGACTAAAATTTAATGTTTGTCCATGTTATTAGTATTGGAAAACATGCTTATCATGCCACACCCAAATAGAATGTGCAATAGAACCTGTGTTCATCTTTCAACTATCGGTCACTCGTGTATTTATGAGGAAAGAGAATTTTCGATCGGGTATTCAAAATTACCCGACATGGTTTGTTTTTAATCGTTCGCTTTGTACTGAATTATGCCAATTTTTAGATTTCAATTGCAGTTTTATCTAGATTTAACATTCAACAGAAACTTATGCCATATCTCCTATAACTACTACCTCTACAAAGCATTATATTATGTCAATTTCTACATTTTAATGCGATTTTCACCAGATTTGATTTGCTCTCCTATGACAACTACCTCTCAAATGGCCCTTTTCTTATCATCATCCACGCAACATACATACATATATACATATATATATATAGTATTTTTCTTTATAGAAATATATATCTATATATATGATATATAATATATATAAGATTTTTCTACTGTTCCTATGATATGAGTTTCTCATAAGCAACATAAGATGTGACGTATTGTGAACTTGAAAGATAACAATAAAGTAATGTTGCTTATGGATTAACATGTAAAACAGATGTTTTAAATTTATCAGGTGCGATTATATTTTTCTTTTAGTACTACTACATTTATTCGTTGAATATCACGTTGCAGTATTTCCTATCATTATAAGGGCCGTAGAATACATAGGATTATAGAAAAGTTCTGTATATGAAAGAAAAGTTATTACCATTTTTACGTAAATAATAGGTTTTAAAAATATTTTAAATAAAATGTAAATATTTTAAATTTTTTATTTTTTTTTTTTTAAAATTTGTTAATTTCTGTATATATGTACATGTATTATCAATTTAAGTAATATTATTACACCAAAATTGAAGTACTATTTGACGTGAAAGTAGAGACAAATAAATATTCAAGTTAATATATCTATGCTTTTTTTTTTTTTTGTTTAACATCCAGTTAGAAATTTTCTTTTTGAACTCTATGTTTTATTATGACGTTTTTTGTTCTGTAAAAATTTATGTTACAGATTGTTACATGAAAATATTTTATTCTTTTGTGATAATAATGACACGCAAGCATAGAGGTTGCGTGAAACGACCTAGCATTAAATCAGTCAAAAAATTGAATTTTTGTAGCTTTTAAATGCTTTTTTTTTTTAATTTGAATCACTGTCAGTCGTCGGATCTATATGCTACCAAGACTTTTGTTCTGATTAGGCGTACGACGTTATTCTCATTTCACTCTTTCCAAAATAAAATGAAATAAAAATAATAACCGTACAAAACTGTTTTAAACCAACAAATTTATATTGAATTACGTTAATTTCTTATGGATTTTTGATATGATATCGTGTTGAAGTTATACCTGTTGACAGTAATGGAGCAACTTGAGGCCGATTTGGAACGGTCATTCCTATTGATTTGTGCTCCAATTGACATGAAATTTGTAAATATATTTCTCTGTGGAAATACATATAATCTTTTTCTATTTTTAGTTTTTTAAATTTGAAAAAGAATTAACATACACTTATATTTAAATAAATAAAAGACTTACAGATACCGCTCTTGATTATTGATTGAGCATCACAAAATTTTATGAAAAAGAAAAGAAAAATAAATGTGGATGGTTGAAGGGCTATTTTTTTGTGAGGAAGGGATTAGAGACTTTATTTATTTATTTTTTCTCTTTTTATTTTTTATTTTTTATTTTTAAAGGAAGAATTGAAGAATTGATGTATGTAAAATTGGTGTCCATACTTCACTAATGTGATAACGTGATGGTCTAGAAACTTCTGTTTTCAGTCTACCCAGGCTTATCCCACGTGGGGCCATGTCATAATCAAATTTGTCAAAACAACTTCCACCCCAACATTCACCCCCACCACCACCACCCCCCCCCCCCCCCCCCCCCCCCCCCAATAATGTCCTATTACTAATACAACTGTGTTAACATAATGCATGCATATTTATCAATATATATATATATATATAAATAAAACATGATGCAGGCATATTATATAGGCCACCTTTTTTGCTGAATTAATAGGCCACATTATTTCCAGCAAAAAATAAAATAAAAATAGGCCACGTTATTCCTGCGAGAAATTAGGGTATTTAACACTATTACCCTTTAAGTTAGTTATCTTTTATATATATATATATATATAATTTACCTCTTTATTTTTAATTTTGGTAATTTTTCTATTGAATTTGTTAAATTATTGAAATGTATTCGATATGCTTAAATTTTTTTTTATTGAATTAGTCACGAAAAGTCTGTGTATGCCTCATAAGAATTACATAGATGAAAAACTCTATTTTTGAAAAAATATGTCAAATATTATACAAATCCTAATGCAAATTTCTTAATTTCAAATGTTAATTAAAACGAAATTAACTAAATCGTATACATTGCCATAATCTAATAAATTCATGGGGATAAATTGTCAAAATGACAAGTTTAAGAATAAATTATCAAAAGGTGATAAGTTTGAAGGGTATCAATACTAAATACCAAAAACTAATACCTCAAGAAAATGCATATCATTTAACCAGCCTGTCAATAATAATATACATACGTGTATACAATCTTAAGAAAGGTCTTTTATTTGGATTTGTTGTTTATATATATATATATATATATATATATATATATATCTCAATGACTATTTCTCAATATTGTTTTGATGATTTATTTATATATTTTTAAATACTTTTAATATTTAGAACTTTAATGTGGTTAAATACTAATTTTAGATAATATATCATAACATTAGTGAGAGATAAACAATGAAAAATTGGAGTAAGTAAATCTTGACTCCTTACGTAGGAGGTGAGGAACGTGGATGGAAAATCTATTTTTAAAAAAATAGCGTTTGTTGAAGAAGGGGGGGGAGTAAAGGTGTCAACAGTCAAATCAATATTAAAACTTTCAAAAAAAAAAAATCAAATCAATATTAAAATGGTGGTGGTTGGGTGGAAATTGTTCATTAGAATGACTGGAAGGGAATTGCACATGTATTAAAAGAATAATTTAAATAATATAAAAATGTACAGTCGGCATTGTACCAATATAACCTAAGGCTGTGTTTGGTAGGAGAAATGAAGATGAAGAATGACCAGAGAGTTGGAGAGATGAAGAGAATTGGAGGAATGGATGAAATATGAAGAGAATTGCATGAATATTTTATATTATTTCGTAAGAGAAAGAGATACTTGAAAGAATATAAGATAATTATTTGTCCAATTGCTATATTATTATTTTACAAGGATTTATTAATAATTTTTTTATTGATAAAATAGTCTTTTCAAACTCAAATACGAAGGAGAGCTTGTAGGCTCGGAGGGAGACTATCTCCTCCACCTCCAAATAGTAAGATATACATTTCTTTTAACTTTTCTCCCTCCCCTCTCCATCCTTCAAGCTCTCACTCCAATCAAACATTTGAATTTTTTTTTAAATGACTAGATGTATCACAAAGAATAATATATCTATGATCATGATGTACTACTAACTCCTAAACATGTTTTTTTTAATGACTATCTAAATGTTCTTATCTTATTTTGACCAGGTAAATTTTGTAGCGTTAAGGCTCCTATAGTCAATTACTTCCTAAACATTTTAAGAATATATTGACATTACAAGTATGAAAATGATCCGCATTTTAATTAGTTAATTAATAGATAATAATGATCATCTAAATACATTAACGTCTGATTACCAATTATTAGTGCCTAAAATGATTTCCCAAGAAAAAGGACCATGAGCAAATAGGAGAAGAGAGAAAGAAATAAACAAAATTGTTCCATTCACATCAATAATTCGTCCACAAAGTTGGTGCTTTTCTTTTGTCTAACCTCTCTAGGCTTTTCACTGCAACAAAACCTCCCAAAGCATAACCACTTCTTCTTCATTGAAGATGTCCTTAAATTTGTCATATTTTGATAATTTATTTCCAAATTTTTATTCTGATAATTTGCTTCTAAATTTGTTAAATTATTACATTATACCTTAACGGCTTAATAGGGAAAAAGATTTGATCAAACTGATCAATATAACAAGTCATACAATATGTCCAAATTCAACCAATTTAAATACCTCAACCAATAGAATGTATTATAAGTATAGCCCAAATCTTGCAAAACTTCTGAAAGCAATTATACAATAACAAAAATGGTTACATACTCGTGCTGGTAACATGTTATAAAACAATGTTAGAAAACAATAGGAAACACTAATATATTGCAAGATAAAGTAAAAAGAATAAGAGGGAAAACACGAGGTAAAAATGAGAGGAAAAAAAAAAAGAATCAGCAGCGGAGGACGGGGTAGTGGCAGAGGGTGAGGATGAGGTCGTGGACAACCTCGACAGGTAGATAGGGAGACAGCTACGCATCATGGCAAGTTTGAAGAGGATGCAGATATTTCCAGGCACAACGAGCTTAATGATCAAAACCCCGAACCTCTTGATGACATGGTAGAGCCTGAAACACCAAAGGAGAGTAGTAAAGGTCCGAGAAACGCTGAAACTCGGGGTTCGAAACTTTGACTTGAATGTGCGCCTTGACGAGGATGGGGCCTCAACATCGGCCTGAGCCGCTCCTGCTCCTCCTCGTCCATCTATCTGCACAGACTACGCCCGAAATGATGCATGAGGAATACCCCGGTTGGTCTTTGGGGGCTCCCGAGGGAGCGATATTCACTGATCCTGTGCAACTTGCACTCGCCAACTTAAATCGGAAAATAGCCGAAGATGAGGAAGATTATGATGAAGAAGGTTAATCGACCGAGAAATACTGGAGATAACGATGTTAGTAATGGCTAACCTCTTATAGGTATTCGTTCTTTTGTTGATGATATAGGACAGTAAAGTTGTAGGGATGACATTTGTTATAACATCTGGTTAGACAGAGCTGGTGAAGAAAAGAAACACCATTTTTAGGTATTGGTTAGGGCTTAGAAAATCTTTTAGCATCCGTTTGGTAAGTTAGTTGGAGATAAAATTTTTAAGTTGGAGTTGGTTGATTTTTCAAAAACTAGTTATAAATTTTGTTGACTTTTAAGAAAATGACAAAAACTGATATGAAAAAAATATAGTTTAGTTGGAGTTAAACTTAATCCCCAAACAAATCCTTTGTTTTTGGCTTTCTCTAAAAGGATCTTGTAAATGTTGCCATGTAACTAAGGGAAAAAATTTAGAGAAAAAGAAACTCATTTTTGGTATGGGGCTTTTTGAAAGTCCTTGAATTTGTGCATCTTTTTCCAAGTTTTTAGCAACAAAAGTATTGGATAGCACTCATACCCTAAATCTCTAATGTGGGTAACTGTTGCCAAATTGCTTAAGCGTTAAATTATGTTTAAACATTGGATTTTGTCGTCAACAAAACCGCCATGGTTAAAATTCCATGCTAAGTATAGTCATGCAATCTTTTTCCTCTTGTTCTTAACGAAAATTCCAACATATTTATCGGTCTATTTTTAATTAAAATTTTAGCACTACTTTCAAATCACGAGATAAAGTAAAAATGATCCTAATTGTTCCAGGTATAGATCGTCTTCTCCTTTTATTTATTTATTTTCTTTTATTAATTTAATTCTACTTGATTTTTTTTTTCAACTATCAACAAAACATAACCAACCAAACAACACAGAAAACGACAACCTATAAATACACACACATACATATTATATAGATAAATATAAATATATAAACAGAGTTATGACTCATATTATCCACACTTAGAAATAGATCTAACTACCACGAGTAAGAATTTAAGATAAAGATTTAAGCACTGGACTCGGCAGAAGGGTCGACCACAAGAGGCTTGAATTCCTGAACCTCCTTGAAGTCCATCCATAGCTTCTCCCAAATCTTGGCCTCGTACAGCTTCTTCTCGTCGCCGTCCAGAACCTCCAACGTTATATGTAGTACATCGTACCAGCAACCACTTGCTGTTTGGCCTTCACCACCCCCACGAATTGCAGAAGAGTGTTCTTCGCAAAAATAAGCAAACACCAAAACCTCATCATCAGTTCAAATCGAATCGATCTTGAATTCCAAACACTAAAAAATAAAAATAAAAATAAAAATAAAAATAAAAACGTATTTTTTGTTGTGGTCGTCGACGGCGAAGCGGGCGAGGTCTTGGATGTGGACATCGTTCTTGTTTTCCACATCTTGGATTCCGCCGACCATCGCCATTTTTCCACCAATCTTTTCTTTTCTGTTCTTCTGAAAGAATTTTTTGTTTAATTTTTTAATTTGGTTTACATTTCCAAGTTCACGGGGAGCATGCATAGAGGGACGGGAACAGATAACGCCGAAGAAATCCACGTGCTGAATGGAGGCGGTATCACCTACGACAGCATATATTTTGAGTTTGTGCACTCGCCATTTCTTAGCCATTTCCCTAGTATCGTGGTCGTAGGTTTTTTCCCATTTGTTTTTGAAACACACGTTATCTTATAGTGGTTTTGTATTTTTTATAAACAAATTGTGATGGGAAAAATAAAAACTTTAGCACCCTTGATTTATATAAAAAAAAAAAATCATAGTGACATTTTCTATGTTATTTGGCTGTGAGTTTGATTATTTATTTTATCAAAAATATCGTAAATATCCCTCTTTACACTAAAAAATATGTTCAGTTATATTTTGAGTTATCAACTAATTTTTTGCCTACCCTTAATTAAAATCAAAAAAATAAGTTTTATTTTTTTAATCATAATTTGCACTCTGGTAAATAAAAGAAAATTTGATTCTTCTTAATTTTTTCAAAGTTCCCTTCTAAATTTTGATGGAGAATTTACACTTGGTGGACATATTAAAAAACAATAATAATGGTATATATATATATATATATATATATATATATATTTGTAAAGCAAACAAAACTATGCCAAGAGCATCCAAAACACAATTGTCATCTAAAACAAAACACCAATAGGACCACCACATCTATTCTCAAAATACTAAAAAATAAAAAAGGGAGAATCACATAAATTCGAAAATGGCCATAAAAATCACATGGTGTAAATAAGTCATAATAAGAAGATACTAATTATATAGTCAAAATAAATCATAATAAAAAGATATAGACAAAATGTCATTATTCAAAAATAAGTCATAATAATCATGTGTCTTCTGTATCATAGAGATTGTTTTCCATTCTCACTCCTCCTCTAATTAACCTACTAGCGTTGTCGTCCTTATCTTCATCTTCTTCGACACCATCCACATATAATTTTGAGGGACTTATGAATGAAACAACTTGAATCCATGATATTCTCTTTAACCAAATTGTCTTCCCCACCTCTCATAGGTTGATAAGAGTTATTACTTACTAGTCGGTCAATATACAACAAATCTCAAACTCGTCAATTATCCCCAAAATATTTGGATTCACATTTTCAACTCTAAAAAGTTGCATGTCCTACATATGTAAAAGAGTGAATAAAAATCTACTGTTCATTTTGGTAGTTAAAAATACACCGTTTGGTGCTTTCTCCTTTTTTTTTTTTTTTTGTTCCTTTTTGTTTTTTCATGGAAAACCGTTTATGTTTTTTCTTTTTCTTTTTAAGAAAACTTTTGGTGCTTATGTTTTCTTTTTATTTTATTTTATTTTTTTCAAGTTTTTTTTCTTCCAACCTTCTTCTATTTTGCTTTATTATCATCATCATTAGTATCATTATTATCATTATCATTATTATTATTGTAGTAGTAGTTGTTGTTATTAATTTTTTCAAACTTTTACTTGTCTTTTCCTCAATTTCTGCTTATATATACATTTTCAATTAAACTTTGTTTTTCCTTTAATTTCTTTATTGAAAGCTCAAGATTCTATCACTTTCTCTCTTAAACATTCTTTTCTAATCACTATCTCAACTTTTTCAATCGAAATTCTAATTTTCTTAACTATAATCAAACCTAATTGTGATAAGTTTTCTTTTCTTCGTTACATGATTAAACTTTTTTTTTAAGAGTTTTCACGATAGATTAAAGGAGGTTCTCAACTTTCTACTTTATTACTTTGGATAATATTTATGTGATTATTTTAACTTTTTTTGACATGAAAATTAATTTCCATTTCATTATATTTCCTTAACATTTAACATAATAATAAATTTGGTTGTAAAATATGCACTTTATTAGTATGTTTTTGTTCCTTTTTTTTTTTTGGAAAACTGTTTAATGTTGTTTTTTTTTTTTTTTTCTTTCTTTCTTTTATGAAACTATTTGGTTCTTCATGTCATTTTTCCATATTTTACTTTTCTGTTGTTAACTTTTTCTTATCCCCTTTCTACTTTATTTTATTTATATTTCATCATCTTTCTTAAATTTCTAGCTTGTCTTTTTTCAATTTTTTTTTACACTTCTTCCCGCAACTTTTTTATTTTCTTTCTTTCTTTTTTTTTTCTCCTTATTAAAAGCTCAACATCCCAAATTTTCTCTCTTAAAGTCTGTAGTATATCAGCTTTTTTATTGGTAACTCCAATATCCTTAATTGATTGTGGTGAGTCTTCAAAAACATATTATGAGATTACTGTTATTTTAAATAATCATTTGCAATAGAATGATATAAAATTTTAATTTTAGATAACATAATGGATACTGTAAATATTGTGAAAGAACAAAATAAACAATACTATTATGTGTTTTATGTAATAAATACTATATCGTCATGATTTTATGATGAAATATAATTTTTGAATTTAAATAATTATTATTGTATTTTGTTTTTGAATTAATTAATTATTTATTTTTTTCATAACGTTATTTATATTATACATTATAAAAATTACAATTACAGTTTTATATGTACATTGCACGTATTTGATAACTAGTATTAAGAAAATAATCAAAATGACATGTTCGCAAAATATCATCTTACCATTGATAAGATAATCAAATTCAAAAAGATTCTAAAAACAAATGACACATTTTTACAAAATAAGACTACATTATCAATATCAAATTCCAATAAATTCTACCAAATATCACACATTCTCAGATTATTCAAAACGAGGCCTTCTCCTAAGTCAAAAATTTACATCACATAAACATTAAAAAACAAAATTAGACCACTTTTCTCAAGGTCAGATTGAAAGCAATTCTAACATTAAAAAAATACATATTCTCAAATTGATCATTTGAAATGCTGGTCCAAATCTAACCCCCAAAAAAAAAAACAAAAACAAAAACAAAAACAAAAATTAAAAACAAAAACTATATTTAGATTGCTTGTTGGGGTGCTCAACGGGCTCAAGTGCAGAACAACGACAAGATAACAAGTTGGGGCGCAGAACGGTGACGTGATGATGGGTTAGGATGATACAAAAGATGACACATTGAGGGATGCAGCATAACAGCTTTGGGCGTGGACCGCGACGGGTTGGATACTGCATTTGCTTTGCAGCTTAACTTTTATTTCAAACCTAGCATCACTTTTATTTTTATTTTTATTTTTATTTTTTCTAGCATTGCCACATTAGATTTTGTGGTCATGTACATTACCAAAATAGTCAGCTTCCTAACACCAATTTCTCTTCTTTTTAATTTCATTGATAACATGTTTCAAAATTTTTATTTCAAATCTCATCATCACTCAATACTTTCTTTTGTAACACAGCCACATCAGATTTTGTGAGTCTCACATCGTTAAATTATTGAAAATACCCCAAATTTGTAAGCTCAAAAGCCATTGTTAGGATCATAGTTATTACCAGTAAAAATTATCATTCTGACATACAATAACTCTGATAATCACCATTGAAAATTATGATTATGGCTAAATTATAATGTTTTTCTTCTAATTGTCTAGGAATAATTATATTACATTTATTCATCAATTCTTGTCCTTTACTTTTCGTTTTATTTCTTTGAAATAAGCTGTATTATTTCCTCTATTTTTTTTTCTCTCTCTCTTCTAATTTAACTTGATGCCAGCTTCTCATTGGATAAAGTCTTAAATACGTTTACTTTCTAAAATTTGGAGTATGGGAATAATCAAGCCTTGAGCTTTACTTTAGTCCTCATATATAATTAAAAAAAAAGAGAGAAAGAAAGATAACTCTCATTTATAAATATTTTCTAAGAACATTGTAATAGATATTTTGTGGTTATGATTCATGTAATCTAATAATAATCATAAACTTTTAACACATTGTGTCGTACTAAAAAAATTGGAATAGAAAAACAAAAGCCAAATAATAGTTTTTTTTTTTTGGCCAAATAACGTCTCATCTTTAATTTTGTTAATTATTATAACTACTATTAACAATTATCGCAGGATCGGAATTGGCTTATTTTATGTTGGTTGTCTAATGAAATTGATTTTGTTTCTTTAAAAATAAAAAAGACTTTATTATGAAGGGAGCCAAAGATGGGAAGGAATGTAACATTGCATGCATGCACAAAACAAAAATAAATAAATAAATAATATCTGATAAGTTGCAATAGTTACTTTGTCTCTGAATCCCAAAAATTGGACTCTTAGTTTTAAAATTTACGATGATAAGCACAAAAATTTTTACTTATTCTCTAATTTTCATGTCTCCTTAAAATCGGTGAAGATTTTATGGGGAAGGAGATGCATAGATTTTGGATTTGAAAATAATTGTGAAAATAATTATTTAAACAATATATCAGAATAACCATAATTAGGTAAAAATAATTGTCAAACAATATGAAACTGAGAGTATTACAATAACAGAAACATAAACAAAAATTAATGTGATTTGCAAAAATAAGGACAGAAAATTGATTAGGAGCACAGAACGTGATCAAATATATTAAGGAAATTGAAACCTAATCAATGAAAAGGTCTAGAGACGTACATGCTTAAGAAACCTACAATGGCCTGTATCTTGATTTTGTGCACTCACATTTTCTCAGACATAGGTTGTTTGCCCTTTCTTTTTCAAGCATTCTAGGGATATATAAGTAAATTGCCGTTTTCAAACTTTTATTTAAAGAAACACGGCCGACAATTTTTAAATTAAAAAAAAAAAGATTTTGTATAAAAATATTGTTTACTATAATTTCTGTATATATGTACATATATATATATATATATTTATGAAACATATATTATCATTTTAACTTTTAAGTGATCTTTATTGTGGAACAATTTAAGTAATATTATTATACCGAAATTCAAGTACTATTTGACGTGTAAGTAGAGACAAATAAATATTCAAGTTAATACATCTATGCCTTTTTTTTGTTTAAACATCCAGCTGGAAAATTTTTAAACTTTACGCTCCATTATCAAATTGAGTGTAAAATTACTCTTATATTATATCTGCACGATCTTCGGCGTATTTTGTTCTGTACAAATTATGTTACAGATTGCAACTTCAATCTGTCAACTGATAAACAAGGAAGATATTGTTATTTTTTTGTAATAATAATGACACGCAAACATAAGCGGTTGCTTGTAATGACCTAACATTAAATTATGTCAATTATGCCATATCTCCTATAACTACTACCTCTACAAAGCATTAAATTATGTCAATTTCTACATTTTAATGCGATTTTCACCAGATTTGATTTGCTCTCCTATGACAACCACCTCTGAAATGGCCCTTTTCTTATCATCATCCACGCAACATACATACATATATATATATATATATATATAGTATATATTCTACGGTCCTTATAATGATAGGAAATACTGCAACGTGATATTCAATGAATAAATGTAGTAGTACGAAAAGAAAAATATAATAGCACCTGATAAATTTAAAACATCTGTTTTACATGCTAATCCATAAGCAACATTACTTTATTATTATCTTTCAAGTTCACAATACATAACATCTTATGTTGCTTATGAGAAACTCATATCATAAGAACAGTAGAAAAATCTTATATATATCGTATATATATAGATATATATTTCTATTAAGTAGGATTATAGAAAAGTCCTGTGTATGAAAGAAAAGGAATTACCATTTTTACGTAAATAATAGGTTTTAAAAATATTTTGAATAAAATTTAAATATTTTAAAATCTTATTATTTATTTTATTTGATTTTGTAAGAAATATTGTTTACTATAATTTATGTACATATATTATCATTTTTTTTTAATGAATTATATATTATCATTTTAACTTTTAAGTGATCTTTATTATGGAACAATTTTAAGTAATATTTTAAGTACTATTTGACGTGAAAGTAGAGACAAATAAATATTCAAAGTTAATAGATCCATGCCCTTTTAAGTTAAACATCCAGCTAGAAATTTTCTTTTTGAACTTGTGTAAGACGTATTTTGTTATGTAAAAAATTATGTTGCAGATATGGGAGATATTGTTATTCTTTTGTAATAATAATGACACGGACGCATAAGCAAGTTGCGTAAAACGACCTAGCAATAAATGAGACAAAAAAGTGATTTTTTTTCGCTTTTAAATGTTTTTTTTTTTTTTGAATCACTGTCGCTTGTCAGATCTATCTACCAAAGAATTTTGTTCTGATTAGGCTTACACACGTGATTCTCGTTTCACTCTTTCTAAAATATAATGAAATAAAAATAATAACGGTACTAGCAAATATATATATATATATATATATATATATTGACAAAAGTGTTTTAAATCAATAAATTTACATTGGATTAAGTTAATTTCTTTATGTGATTTTTGATATGATATCGTGTTAAAGTTATACGCTGTTGACAGTAATGGAGCTACATGAGGGTGATTTGGAACAGTCATTTCTATTGATTTTTTTTTTTAAATAAAATCTTAAGATCTTTGATTTTTTCTGTTTTGCTCCAATTGAGATGAAATTTGAACATATATGTCTCTGTTGAAATATATAATCTTTTTCTGTTTTTATTTCTTTAAATTTAAAAAAGAAATAACACACCTTTATTCAAGAAAAATAAAAGATTAAGAGAATACCGCTGTTGATTATTGACTGAGCATCTTTATCGCAAAATGTTTATAGAAAGAAAAGAAAAATAAATGTGGATGGTTGAAGGGCTATTTTTTGGTGAGGAAGGGATTACTATTAGAGACGTTATTTAAAAAAAAAAAAAAAAAATAGGCCACGTTATTCCTGCAAGAAATTAGTGTATTTAACACTATTACCCTTTAAGTTAGTTATCTTTTATATATATAGATATATAATTTACCTCTTTATCTCTAATTTTGGTAATTTTTCTATTGAATTTGTTAAATTATTGAAATGTATTTGATATGCTTAATTTTTTTTTTTTATTGAATTAGTCACGAAAGCCGTGTATGCCTCATAAGAATTAAAACTCCATTTTTGAAAAAAATTATCAAATATTATATAAATTCTAATACAAATTTCCAAATTTCAAACGTTAATTAAAACAAAATTAACTAAATCATACACATTGCAACAATTTAGAAAGTTCATGGAAAGTAAATTATCAAAATGATTAGTTTAAGAATAAATTATCAAAGGGTGATAAGTTTGAAGGGTATCAATACTAAATATCAAAAACTAAATACCACAAGAAAATGCATAACATTTAACTAACCTGTCAATATTAATATACATACGTGTATACAATTTTAAGAAAGGTCTTTTATTCGGGTGTTTGGATTTGTTGTCTATATATATATATATATATATATATATATATATATATCTCAATGACTATTTCATAGCATTATTGAGAGATAAATGATGAGAAATTCGAGTAAGTAAATCTTGACTCCTTATGTAGGAGGTGTGGAACGCTAAAATTGGGTTTAGACTTTTATGGTATTTGATTGAGAATCTATTTAAGTAGTATATATATATATATATATATATAGAGAGAGAGAGAGAGAGAGAGAGAGAGTTTGTTGAAGAAGGGTGGGAGAGTAAAGATGTCAACAGTCAAATAATCAATATTAAAATGGTGGTTGGTTGGGTGGAAGTTGTTATTATGTTCATTAGAATGACTAGAAGGGAATTGCACATGTATTAAAAGAATAATTTAAATAATATAAAAATGTACAGTTGGCATTGTACCAATATAACCTAAGGCTGAGTTTGGCAGGAGAAATGAAGATGAAGAATGACTAGAGAGTTGGAGAGACGAAGAGAATTGAAGGAATGGAGAGTATTATGAAACATGAAGAGAATTACATGAATCTTTTGTATTATATTATAAGAGAAAGAAATACTTAAAAGAATATATGATAATTATTTATCTAATTACTATATTATCATTTTATAAGGATTTATTAATAATTTTTTTGTTGATAAAATAGTTTTTTCAAACTCAAATACGAAGGAGAGCTTGTAAGCCCCGAGGAAGGCTATCTCTATCCGCCTCCAAACAGTAAGACTATACATTTCTTTTCACTTTTCTCCCTCCACCCATCTCCATCTTTCAATCTCTCACTCCAATCAAACATTTGAATTTTTTTTTAAATGACTAGATGTATCACAAAGAACAATATATCCTATGATCATGATGTGCTACTACTCCCTAAACACGCTTTTTTAATGACTATCTAAATGTTCTTATCTTATATTGACCAGATAAACTTTATATACTGTTAAGGCTTTGTGGTCAATTACTTCCTAAACATTTTAAGAATATATTAACATTGTAGTTATGAAAATGATCCGCATTTTTATTAGATAATTAAGAGATAATAATGATCATCTAAATACATTAACAGTATGATTACCAATTATTAGTGCCTAAAAAAATGATTTCTCAAGAAAAAGGACCATGAGCAAATAGGGAGGGAGAGAGAGAGAGAGAGAGATAAATAAACTAAAGTTGTTCCATTCACATCAATAATTCGTCAACAAAGTTAGTGATTTTCTTTTGTCTAACCTCTCTAGGCTTTTCACTGCAATAAGACCTCCCAAAGCATGACCACTTTCTTCATTGATTGATGTCCTTAAATTTATCATATTTTGATAATTTATATCTCATATTTTTTATTTTGATATTTACCTTCTAAATTTGTTTAAATTGTTGCACTATATCTTGGACGGCTTAATAGGAAAAAAGATTTGGTCAAACTGATCAATATCTAACAAGTCATACAATATCGTCCAAATTCAACCAATTTAAATACCTCAACCAATAGAATGTATTATAAGTATAGCCCAAATCTTGCAAAACTTCTGAAAGCACTTATACAATAACAAAAATAGTTACATACTCGTGCTGGTAACATGTTATAAAACAATGTTACAAAACAATAGGAAACACTAATATATTGCAAGATAAAGTAAAAAGAATAAGAGGGAAAACACGAGGTAAAAATGAGGGGGGGAAAATGGATCATTTTCTATTATTTTTTTCACAAGTAAGAGGTGAAAAATGTAAGTTTATACCACTAGAGGTAAGATGATATAAGACATGAATTATTACATAGTTGATACTCACTACTAAGAGGGGAACTATGGAAAGATTTATACACAATTTTAAGAGGAGAATTATTGGAAGATTATGAGGTCTAAATTTGATGTTATATAATAAAGACCATGTATTGTAGGTTATGAAATAACTAGTGGTGGCATCCACACATAGTTGTTTTACAGCACTTTCTCTTTTCCTTCTTTTTTTTTTCCCCTTTTTTCTTTGGACTAATTTTAAAAATAATCCCTAAATTATGTCACTTAAATAGGTTTACCCTCCGAATTTTAAAATATATCATCTAGTACACTGAATTTGTTAGTCCCTATAAATGCCGACTAGATTAGATATAATACCGGATCGTAGACGTAATAACAAGCCGGCCTATTTGATTCAATAATATTTCCAGCTCTATGTCTTTTAACTTATTTTGTTGTTTTCTGCTTCATTTCTTGTTATAAAATAATGATGTTGGCGTACTCAATCATCATCGTCATCATCTTCCTCAACAACAACAGAAACAACAAAAATGCTTTATTAATAAGGTTATTTTTTAAACAGTTAAATATTAGTAAATTTTGTCAAAATTATATATTTTTTTCATTTCAACCGTATTTTTGTCAGATGTATAGCATTCAGATTCGTGTACTGGCAGTAAAATATGTCGTCATAGTAAATATTTCTTATAACAGACAGCTCCAAAATGGCACGCAAAAAAAAAAAAAAAAATCTCAATTTTATAGGAGCTTTGTACGAGACATCTCTAATTCTTAAGATACAATTTTAATCTGGTTAAATTTCACCAAATCATATCAAAATAGAAATATATATCTATATATATATATATATATATAGAATTGACACGCCAATACAAATTTAACTATTTAAAGCTTTAGAATTCTAATTTCTAATGATCGTTATTATAAATATTCTAACAAAAAAAAAATTTTAAATGTTGTGCTATCCGTGACACTTAGATTGATTCTGAAGGGTACTCTAAAATAAACTAAAAATTCAACCTCGTGAAAAATATGACGAATTTACATGTAGACAATTACACTTTACCTACTAAAGATTACTTTCACGTCTTAAATGAACAACTCCAAAAGTAATTTCAATGTGACTTCATATAATATTTTGCTTTTTTTAATTTCTAGTAATGCTACGCACAGCCAACTTTTCATCTAATTTACAGTAATTCTTTCATATAGTACATAAATTCTCACAAGACGTTATAATATAATTAGATTAAAAAAATTACCACCGAATGTTTCAGTTTCAGCAGCAAAAAGGGCTGGGCAAGATGATCTTGTGGAATAGGTTTACACTGTTTTGAACTTGATAGATGTAACAAGCACGTGGGATAGACAAGTAAAGCAAGCAGAGAAAATAAAAATGTGATGTTGCAATTGATGACTTATCACGTGGCATATGATGGGGCTGTTACACGGTAATCAAAGCAATGAGACGAAAAGTCACTATTGAAGAGCTAGTCACTTTTTTAAAGATAAGTAATATATTTATATGCATATATATATTTTTTAAATAAAGAGAGAAAACTAAAGTATCAAGAATCACAAGCATATCCCAATTAGGTTCACCCCGTAAAAAACCCCACCCATATCCATACGGAAGACGCATTGGAAATAGAGTTTTGAAGATATTTAGATTGAAGTTTAAATGAGTTTTGAAAAAGTGTATTTGTTTTAGGGAAAAAAAAAACTATTTGGAGTAAAAATGTGTGAAATTTTGAAATATGTCTGGAAAAAAAATTATATTATTATAGATCTTGTCTTATTTATCTCAAAATTCTATGTAATTTAAAGAGAAAATCATTTTATTTGGACTTAAAATAAAAAGCTATGAACTTTTAAAATTTGAATCTTTTTTAGATATTTAGCGACGTGAATAGTGAAAAATAGCTTTGAATTAAAGAAAATATTTTAAAAAAAAAAAAGAAAGAAAGAAAGAAATGAAAACATGGTTTTCAAAACCTCCCCTAAATGTAAGCTCTCAACCCAATTTCAGTAATAATCACAAAGAAAGAAAGAAAGAAAAAAAAAAAAAAAAAAAAGAAACTACCTTAATGAGCCAAGACAAACAGTAATTGACATGAGTTTGAGCGGATCTGATGTTTGGAAATGTAAACTACTGCCGGATTTCAAAAAAAAAACAAAAACAAAAACAAAAACATAGAAATGCTGTGAAGTATGTGGACCTTATTGTTACATGATCCCCATGGTAGAGTTGGATATCTCCAATCAATTTATGCAATGCAAACGACTTCTAAGAAACAACACTTTTCTTTTTTCTTTTTTTTTTTCTCTTTCTTTTTTTTTTTTATAATTTTTCCTTTTTGGTGAATGAAAACAACCCTTTTCAATACACACACGAAAATAATATCATCTTATTATCAATGGATCTTTCTTTCTCTTTCCCAATTTGGACAAGCAATTTATATATGTATATATATTCGTCAAAAGGAAATGAGATGTTGTCAAAGTCATTACATGCTAACAATGTAACATAGAAAATGGCTAAGCGACAAATTTCATTAAAGCAAAATGCCCAGCATCACTCTTTTAAGATAACAGTGTCAAGTAGTTTAACAAAATAAATACAATTGAGCACAAAGAGTCGAAAATTCAGCCATCAATCACACCCGTTGATCTGATCGTAACTCCGGATTTCAAACACTTATCAGCAGTGAAGACTTGGAAAAACGTGAAATCCAAGGATTACAAATGGCTCCTGTGGGTTTGATTCATCGAGAAAAAGAAGCCATAAGCATCACCCGTATGACAACGCACTAATACTAAAATCCAGACCTATGCCCTTCGAGGAACTAACAAAAACGACACCTTTGTGCTTCGAAGAGCTAAACAAAAATTTGACTAATCAAAGCCAATGACCATGCTGCTCTTTTCTCCACATTGTGTTCGTGTTTGTGTTCCAGGACGCTCAACTTTCGAGCAGTCTATACACTGTAATTTCTTGCTGCTTGAAATACCGACGATCTTCTTCATCCACCAGAACCAGATTAAGAAAGTACTTGACGCTAAACTTGTTGTTGATATTGCGGTATGTCGGTGTAAGTTCATAAGGACTGAGGAATAGTCTAACAGGAATTGATTCTCCTGCATGAGAAAAAGTGGTGGTAACAATTAGATTATTTTCCTCAGTCTGGATTTGCCCATCATGCATAGACGCATAGGAGCACCATGTAATGGTGGAAAAACCCGTTGCTTGTGGTTCAAGTAAGATCGCGAAGGTGATGTGCAAGTTTTTGGTGCTGGCTACTCCATGGTCATTTGGATGGAAAGGAATAAAAGATGCTAGTTCAGGAACGAGAGTTTTTAGAAGATAAAACAAGATGCTAGTTTTCTTTTGAAAGAGTCAGATATCTAGCATAGCGTCACACGACTTCTCACCATCATGTCAAGTTTCTTTGTTTTTTTGTTTTTTTGTTTTGCTCCTCAACTATCATGTTATGTTGCAAGACTGATTCGAATAACCTAGTTATTTTAAGTTTTACTAGCATTTTCTATACTTTCAATTAGAGCTTCTCGTCCTCAAAGTGCTACTTCCTTTCTAACTTTTCCTTCTTTAGTAAAATTTCGTTTCTTATTCTTAGAAGTAATAAAATAAAAAGGGCCAAAATTAAACTAACTAGCATCCTAGGTACGAATCCACAAAAAATGAATCGGCAATGTCCCAACTGGGATCTTTTCCCACCAAATACACTAAAGACAGAAACATGGAAGCCCAATAATCAAGAATCAAAAATATAAAGCTAAAGCTAGCATCATTTATAAAATGATCAGATATTCAGTGATAAGAAAATGGTTAAATCATATCAAGGAAAGTGACTGCTAGCCAACCGGTGATTCCATACCTGACTCCACCATAAGGTTAAGAGTTCGAATCCCCCCATTCCCATGTTAAACAAATCATATCAAGGAAAGATAAAAAGTGGAAAGCTAGTATGAACTGGATTTAACGACTTCTAGAAAATCATCCCAGATGTGCCGGATTATTCAAACACCAAACGGATATACATAGCATCACATGGTATGTTAAAGGAAGTGAACGGAATATAAAACTCCGTACCTCGCACAGGAGTACCATCCATCAGCTCAAATTTTGCCAGAGTCTCTGTTTCAACATATGTATTAGGACCTGATCCAGTTGACTCTCGTCGCCTGATCTCAAGCTCCATATTCTTCATCTTGATTCTCACAAGAAGAAAATATATCTTGCCAAGGATGACATCTTTCAGATGATACCTATTTAATAGAAAATTTAAAGACATAAGAATCCTCAAGAACCATAGAATTAAATAAACATGATGAATATATTCATACTTGCTTTTGTTGTACTCAAACTCGATATGTAGGCAATCCTCGATTCCAACTTCCATCTGCAAGAAGTATCAATTCAGCATACAGGCAAAAGTAAACGAAAAAAATAAAAACAATGGAACAATTTTTTAAAAAAAGTGTCATAATTTAACTCCAGACACGTGATCCTACTAAAGTTAACGTAGAACTGTCAAATCATATGAAGAAAATTTAGGAAAATAAATAATAACCGATAATAGGAGTTTAGGACAGGTACCTTAATGCTGTTATTGACTGATGGAAGTGGACTGTAGTTTCGAACCTGATGACAAATATAGAAGTCAAATTGAAAACCGAAAAGGTGCTCTAAAATGCCCTAAAGTGACTCATTCAAAAGTACTTTCAAAAGTACTTTGCCAGATTAAATAAGATTGGGCATCTTTACATGAACAGAAATGGAAGGGTTTCGAATTACATTGCATTTGTCTTCATAGCAAGACAACGTTAGGGCCGTATTGGAATCTTACACATGCACGTAAACTAGTTAGATGGTAAAAATTTTCATTCTCTCGAAGTTCAACGTCCTGCCTTTCTTTTTGCATGTTATACGGTGAGTAGTCCAATTCAATAAAACTAGTGGTACTTGTCACCTTCAGAATACTAAATCCCTTAACATTAGTTTAGACTCCGAACTTTGGAATGTGGGTGGTACAATATCTAGAACTCCAGAATATATCGACTAAGAGAGCAGGTAAATGGGTGAAATCATGAGTTCAAGACGCAACCTACTCTCGATATGTCTTTTTCTATTTGGGTACATCCATATTTTTCATTGCTTTCGTCAAAGACAACGTCTACATGGCCAGAGAGTCTCTACATGGTAAAAATAAAGTCCTATGCCTAAATGTGCATGGGAACTGCAGTGCAAGAACTCAAATGTTAGTTCTGGAGCTAGCAGAAACTTTCATTGACCATATATGACAGACATGGCAACATACATCAGTAATAGCTTAATCCAATAAAATACAAAATTTGCCCTCTGATTCATAATAACACACATAAAACTTCAAAAGAATATAAGGAAAAAAAAAAAAAAAGGATTACCGCAAAATCCTGGCACTCCACAATGTTGCTGACATAATTTCGACTAATAGTCACTTTCAATATGTACCTGCAAGTTTTCCAGAAGTGCAACGAGTTAAGTACTTTGTTTTCCAACTATCTCTAATGGGGAGACATTTGGTTCCAATGTTCTCTAAAAATACAGTAATCTGGATCCCGATGGGTTTCGAGAAATGCCAAAAAAAAGGGACCAAAGCTGGATGCAATTAAGAAATAGCAACCTATAATAATACACCCCCTAACAAAATGGCTTTGAGGCTGGAAAAGTTTTAAAGTCTTTGCCCCAAGGCCAGTATTCTACGGAAAGTAAAGACAGTACAGTGCAAGAAATCGGACTAACTGGTGTCACTGTCACATCACCACACCAGGCAAGGAAAATTCTGCATTGCTTGCACAATTTTAATGAAATGAACAAGATTTTAAATTCTTGCGGTGCTGAAACAGTAGTCAGGTGTATACCTAAGCCTAACATTGATTCCGTTGTACGACTCATGTGGCATTTCAACAGTTGAGAACTCAAAGGGATATTTTTTCTTCTCATACAATTCACCAGGAACATCAAGCTCACGCACTGCAGAGAACAAAATTGGAATTAGAGCTTGTATGGGAGAAAATTAGAGATGAATTAAATTGGAAATGACTTATCACATTAAGAAATAAAATTTCTCAGACATGTCATGTCCTTTATGTTTCTTTTTAGGGAATTTCAGACATGCCATGTCAACGAAGAAGGAAACTAATAAAAATTGGGATAAATTGCTCGTTTAATCCCAAAACTTTACAGTTTGTGCAACTTTGGTCCCTTTTTTTCTTCCTTTTTTTTTTTTTTTTTTTTTGTAGCTTGGATGACCCTAAAATACTTAAAAACGTTGCTATAATAGTCCTTTCTTTTCTTTTTTTTTTTTTTTGGCAGCTTGGATGACCCTAAAATATTTAAAAACGTTTCTATATTAGTCCTTTCTATTTATTTTTTGGATGGAATCCATTAGTTTAAGGTCACTCTAGCTATGAGAAAAAGAACAAAGGACTAAAGTTGCACAAACTTAAAAGTTTAGAGATCAACTTAGCAATTTATCCAAAAAATATAAATTACGGGCTCTTGAAAGACATAATTAAACTGCATAAAGACTCATGAGTCATAACATACTAATTAATCAATATGAACAGAAAATAAATAAACCAACCGTTGGCAAACGTACCTAGAGATGTGAAATCGTAAAAATTGCCTCTGTCAAAATACAATTCTGAAAAGGGAGCAAAAATGTAAAGTTAAGATATAAATGTTAAACGTACCATTTAACAGAAGAGACAACTGTGGGAAAACCGTGTATAATTGTAAAAATTAGGAAAGTATTATAATTTGGTTAGTTTCCTAATAATAGGCTAAGTAGTTTCCTGATTTGTTAAGATTCCCATAAATTGTGGGATTTTGATAGCTAGGGTTACCGTGTATATATAGTCACCCTTTGTACATTATTTGAAGAATGAAGATAAGAAGTTTTTTTTTCAATTTCTATCAACAACCAAAAAAATAAATAAATAAAATATATATATATATATATATTATGATACAAAACATAACTTTATAAAAGCACACCTATTTGACCTAGGAGCTCAATTTTAACACCATTATGTTCAAGCTTCTTCCCTGGTATTGGTTCTATATTAACCTGAACATAGCAATAGCAGAAGTTAAGTCCGATAGCTGCAACTCAAAAAATTAGCCAAATCCAGTTTTGGATATGCATTCATCAGATTTAAACAGCACAATCATCAATATTGGCACAAAATATACCTCCCCAACAATGTTTTCTTGACTTTGGAAAAGGGGAACCATGACTGTTTGACCATTTTCCTTCTTCAATGGAACCTACAAAAACAAATAGATATATAGCAAATCGCAAGATTCATGTAAAACGCTTTAAGAAAAACTTGACAAGAGCATTTAGCATGTCTATCTTATTTATTTATTTATTTTTCTATTTTTGTAAAATAAATCCGTAAACACATGGTAGGAATAACACAAGAGCTGTACTTTCACAGAACTGGAAAGTAGAAACTTTAAAACCTAACATCCCATTACTTTTCCACTTTTTCGATTGGCTAATTTAAGGTCCTCAGATTTCTAGATAGCTATTCACAAATCAAATAATTGGATTTTCTATCCCATACATACAGAGTTTCAGTTGATGTTCGTACACTGACTGAAAAGCAACATTCCTCAGTCATCCTAGTAAGAATATCACTAACCATTCCCAGTAGAAGCGTAGTAATGCTAATGATGCACTTAAGATGCTGTTTAATTTATTGGAAGATTATTGCACAATCACAAAAAAACAAAAGGAACCGGAGCATGTATGTCCATCAGTAGCATACCTGCTTGCGACTTCTTCCATCAGCAAATGTTACTGAGATATTACATGGCTGCTTAAACACTCCAGTAAGGAAATTCTGAATCACAACGATGTAGAAAACTTTATCACTCGAAGCCAAATTATGTCCACCAAAGATGTATAACATATAATGACAAAGGTGTCTTATTTTTTGCCGGAAGACACAGGTGTCTTCTTAAGTAAAATAAGTGCTGAAGAAAAAAGTACCATGATGTGATAATTAGATTTTGCATTCGAACTTTGTCATGCGTAAGGAACCTGGAAACAGAAGGAAAGTGTAGCAGTCGTTATTCATTTCAACATGAAATACAATTTCAAAACCAAAAACAAACAACTAAAGCCCAACAAAGCGTTCGCGTCTGGGAAAATCCTTGACAACAAACGTTATCAGACTGCTCAACATAAAGTACTCGCTAAGCCAATAATCTATTCGACCTTGAAAACTGGCTTGCAAGGAGAGGGGACCCAACGGCTAATTATCTTACAAATGACCTTTAGCCCTCACCTCCTTGGTGACTTCACTAGACTACCTGTATTCAGTGCAAAAGTATGGGCCCTTGTGTCATACCAAAGCACCTTAATCTAGCCTATAATGTGATCGCTTCGACTTGAACCCGCAAGTGTTGGGCTTTGACACAATTGTGATGAACCCATTAGGGAGAGAACTCACCCTTGAAAATCAATTTGCAAGGAGAAGGCACCCAAGGGCTTATAAAATCCACTAATTATCTTATAATTATTCCTTCTGGGACTTTTGTATGTCCGACAAGATGTAGCGATAAGCATATAGGCATGGGGTAGTAACTTATCCTTTATATATTCCATATATTTATATATATATATATATGCATACACGTGTATTAAAAAGAAAAAATAAGGTCTGCAATGGAAACAGAGAACAATCAGCAGTACAGCCAATGTGACAATAATGCAGTATTCTCAAACAAAGAACGGCAGTTCGCTGTATTAAGGATATCACTACAGCTGACTGATGAATTTTTGGGCTATTCATGTGCTGGTGGTCCTGGGATTTGGCAGATTCTCTATGTTTTAGGTGAAGCTTGAAAAAAGCTCAACTAAGGCAGAAACTAAACAAAATACATGGCACAATCCACACACACTATAAAATGAGAGGCTACTACCCAAAAAACCGTCCAAGCGAAGTGAAATGACAAGTCTAACCCTTTCTTTCTCACTTGGGTAGCAATGGAAATCTTTGGAATTATTTCATTTTTGCCATAACAAATTTCAGATGTTATATTTTAGTTGGATGAAGATCTAACCGTTGCATTGAATTACATTTATGAACCTATGAACACCAAAAGCCAATTAACTAGCAATCAAGTAGAATTCTTTGCAAAGAGTAATCGTAGCGCTATAATAACGACATTCAAAGAAGAGACATTGTCAAATAAATATTCTCCTTCTAATTCCATAATATGAACCTTAGAAACAAAAAAAAAAAAAAAAAAGGGGAATAGAGAGAGAGATAGAGACAACAGATTTTTTTCTTTTTTTGGCCTCCAAAAAAATGGTAGGATATCCAGGCAGGTCGTAAATGATTTAAATAGATCAAATACTTACAAAAACTATGTTTTATGGGATTTCCCCACATTAATAGGGACTAGAGAGGGAAAACTTTTGGAGTTGGGCACTACTAAGTTGACAAAATTATATTGTAGAAAAAGAGTTTTTCGCTCTTTTGCTACCCGAACTTCGACCAAATTAGCAAGTCGCTCCCGATTTTAATAAGTCAATCTTAAATTTAATAAACATTGCAGAGTGATCCCAAATTGACGAATGACATTAAAATTCGACATTAAAGTGACATGACATTATTAATATTAAAAAACACCCGACCAAAAAAATATAAAATTCAAACATACAAAAAAAAAAAAAAAAAAAAAATCCCCTCCCCTTGTTGATCGATCACCTTCCTCCATAAAACTGAAATTTGAATCTGTAGTAATCTAGAGAGGCCTGGATTTCTAAAAAGAGTGTCATATACCCAAACAAGTCCCTTTCTTTCTTTCTTTCTTTTTTTTTTTTTTTTTCCTTTCCCAATTTTCAATTAGCCATTAATGAGCTGACTGGTATTAAATCAATGAAAGACCAAACTCTTAGCCCCAAATTCTACATTAGCCTAATAAATGCTATAACTCACCAGTACAACACAACTCCTACGTGAGCAAAAACATTTATTAAGAATGTAATTACAACTTCAATTTCCTCGAATTTTCCTTGTTGCCAAACAAAAACTGAAGACTAAACTACTAAATTACTAAATTACTTTGAGTTTCGTTCAAAAGTACCTGAAGAAATCTTGAAACGGAAGGAACTGGATCAGAGCTAGGGCTTTGTTGGTTATGGAGATTCTGAAATACGGTGAAGCGGAAGAAGAAGATGAGAACACAGAAAAAGAAAAAAATGTTTATTTGTATAATAAAAAAAATATAAAATAAAAAATAAAAATAAAAAAAACGTCAACTAACAGTCAAGAAGTAAAAAATAAAAATTAAAAAAATAAAAATAAAAAGAACCGTCAACCAACAGTCAAGAAGACAGCTATGGTTTTGTTGGATGAATTCCTTTTCGCATCGGTGAGGTTTCCTCTTATGCATACAGTTGCTGGTGAACATGGAAGGACTAAATTTACAAATAGCCCCTTAAGAAGTTGAAAATTTTATTTTATTCTTGCAAAAACTAAAATTTTAAATGAGACCCTCTCTTTTTACCCTGTGAATGGGGTAAAAACTTTTTACCGTTGGATGACTCCTATGGTTGAGATTTAAAGGATCCACCGAATATTTTAAAGGACCGTTACACCTGATTTCAACTTCAAAAAAATGTTCATAATTTCAATAATTTACAAACTATTTCCTAAAAATTAAAGTAAAAAACAAAATTATTTTCCGGCCATCCCACCACCAACCGTCGAGACGGTTCATAATCGGAGGGTGGGCGACGGACGGTGACGAAGAAATGGGCTGCAGGCGGCGACAGAGAGATAGGCAACGAACCGCGAAGAAGATCTCCGAGCTCTCGGCCGACAATGGCGGGGCTGTGGAAGCCGACGACGGAGAAGCGACAGACCCATTCGAAGTGATCCGACCCACCACGAGTCGCCGGCGATGCTCGCCCTCATAGTCCTACGCTCGCAAGCCGTCGAGCCCCCTCCGCCATCCAACCTCAGATCCGGACTCACTAGCTTTCTTCCTCGTCTCCGATCGGTCGCGACGTTGACAGATCTGCCGGATCGAGCCCCTCCGCCGCAAGTAGCCGAGCGCCCTCTGCCGCTAGCCGTCGAGACCCGATCTGCAAGCCAGCGGAGCCTCTTGCTGTTGAGGCGCCCCTCCTCCTCCCCTGCTCGCCGTCGATTCCCCTGATCACACACCTCCCCCCGGTCCGTTCAAAGACGATAAATCTTTTCTTTCCTGTTTTGTTTTGTTTGCTATTTTGTTGGTAATTAAAGACAAAATCAGATGTAATCGGTTCCACAAGAAATTTTGTGTACACATATCCGTTGAAATGAGATCTACGGTCAAAAATTTTACCTCATGAATGGGGTAAAATAAAGGGCCTCATCGTAGAAAAGCCCAAAATTTTATAAATAAGTTCTTAGACAAATTTCAAAAATAGATCTCCAATTTGACAATATATGTAAATTACTTAATATTTTAGTTATAAAAAGTTCACGACACGTTTGTTTTTATAGGTTTGAATAAAAAAAAATTAATTGCGTTATAAAACAAAAAAAGAAAGAGGGGGGGGGGGGGGGGGGAACTAGGTGTAAGTAGCAAAAATTATGTGAGAAATAAGTTGGTCATGGCTCAATAAGTATAAATGTTTTCCCAATAAAAAAATTCAATCTTGTTTAGCAGTGGGCCAGTAGTTAATTGAACAAAATACCATGGTACAAATTTGTAATTTACAGAAGATATAAGCCCTGTAAAGTAATTGTGGAAGTACTTGGAAAACTTAGACCCCCACAAAGATATTCTCTCCCTCAAATACCTTCTTCTTCTTCATTATCATTACCTTTTAGACTTGGATTTGAATATGTTCTCTTTGTAGTATTTGAGTTCCATAATGCTTTCTCTGATATCATCCATGGCTCTGTGTTTACCTTCTTTAACCGGCGCTTTCTTTTGATCTGCGTAAGTTGCGAAATATATGCGATTAACTAACTATTTCCTCAAAAGAAGATAGGGAAATCACATTATCAAAATCGTCAAAGTCCAGGTTATTCAAGTTTATCTGTAAGGAGGAAAAAGAAAGTACTTGCAAAGAGAGAAGAAAAAAATATCGTATTGGAGTCGGCGTAATGACTTGTATGCAAAATTCATGTATTTAGGAAAATTTAGAGCTATCTTGCATGACGATTTCCTTTAAATTTCGAAGCATACTTGACGCGATCTACACTCATTCTGCTTCTTAGTCAACATAATTCTACTTCTTTAGTTACTTGAGGCGATTTTGAATTTAGTTACATGACTATTGGCTTTGTAGCAAAAACCAGGTCAAATTTAGAAAGCATTTCAAGGGCCAGAAGAAAGCTAATCTTGTCATAATTTCGTATCATTTTATAAGATGGTGCCTCTTGTAAGGAATTTGAAAAGGGGGCTTCCATAATTTACGTAGCGGTTTAAGACTTTACCTCTCGGATACCAGCGAATGCAGAGAGCTTTCACGCTGCTGACATCAACTACTACATGGGAGAAAAGACTAGCCAAATCTGGCATGTATTTCTGCAAGGAAAGAAATGGTAAGGAAATGCCTCTAAACTGTTTAAAATCAAACACGAAATGTGAAAATGAGTCGGCAAAGACAGTTTGCTCATGTCTCCTCTTAGAAAACATGTTACTGACAAACAATACAACGTACAACATAAGTTCCATAGTTAAGCCTCAAGAAACTCACGAGAAAGTTGACATAATTGCCATGGGATATCATTTATTTACATATATTAATATAATACTGTAAACAGCCACACTTGAAAACCATATATAGATAGTGACCATTAACTACGGATCAACATTCAACAAACAGAACCAAAATATAGGCTGCATTTAGATTGAAGTGGATGGTAACATAAGCATAGGAGATGCTATAAAAAGCATGGATATTAGCTGTGTGAGTAAAAGGCGTACGTGTACAAAAATATTTCATGACTAGATCACCTAATAATTATTTGAGGTTACTTGCGGGAAGAAACACTCACATTACCTTTAGAAAAATGAAATCCACATAAACTGAATTTCCCGCTAAAATAGGTGTGTATGTGCCGACGTTCTTTTTAACAAACTTGATAACCTGCAGAACTCAAGAATATGAACCCTCACTACCTAAGTGTTGAAAGGACAGAAAATACAACAATAATATTGTTATTCAAAATTGCATTCTGAAGAAAATATATGACCTCTAGTATGAAATATCTATCCTTGGACTGCCTATAGAAGTTAGAATTTATGGAAAATGAGATATGACTATTTAGAACGTGATTTCATGCGTAAATAAGTGAATGAGCACGATTTCAATTAGGTTCAAAGGAATATCAATTTATCTTAAATTTCAAAGGGGGGAAAAAATCCTTCACTAGCAGTCATAAAATTAACTCGCAATCGAATTAATTATGTCTCATTTAGCTAATCTAATTAGTCTGGTTCATCAATAACTTACTATACAATTCCAAGTTTTTTTTTTTTTTTTTTCAAACTCAAACTGTCTTATTTCCGAGTCTTCTGAAGTGGAAATAGACAATAAAGGTTGTCAAGACAACTGGTCGAAGTGTCGAACTTTGACACATATACCAGGAAACTGAACAATACCAAGTGACATACAAATGAAAAAATTTCGTACAAGTTGTAAAATTCTAACAAACCTCCTTTTCTGCTTCTTTTTCACTAATTGTACTGTGGAGCACTTTTTTGGTCAAACCTGTATTCATTAAAATCAATCAGAAACCATATCAAGGCATGCAATGCAATCTTACTAAACGCATGGCTATATGCTTATGATAAATGGATATATATAGAAAATACATTTAATATGGTAACCGAGTGTGGACCCACAGTTGATATTAGCTGCTTACCACTAGCTTCGTGATGACTTTGACACCATTCTCCCATCTTATCTAAGCATTCCTTACTTTGGTGGATGACCAAGTCAGGACCCTAAAGACGAAAATCATCCTGAATCATTAAAAACAAGTGTAGTGTATATATGAGTGTGTGTGTGTGTGTGTGTGTGTGTGTGTGTGCATATATATATAGAAGAAAGAGGAATATTATCCTGAATAGAAAAGTGAAAAAAGAGAGAGAAAAAAAAGGCATTTATCAGCTGTTACAACTTTCTTCTGTATACTTCCTCAAGCAAGTTCAAGAGCATGAAGGGAAAAAAACAAATGACATTCTTCTGCTTCTTTTTCGTTTGAAAATGCAGTAATTTTCTGAACTCGCTTAGCATGCTCTAGTCTGAAAATTAGAGCCCCAGCCAAAAGCTATAGTAAATCTTTAAAGCATGAAACCATGGATATTCACCAAGTAGGTGGTTTTGAGCGTGACTCCATGACATTATGGGAGCAAACGAAAAACTTTGGCCAATAAACGGACCGCCCAGGCTTGTTCTTCCCGCTTTTCTATTACATACTTCTCTTTATTATTGCTGAATAATTGTAAAACCAAGGCCACCAAACTCTAGTTTAAGTGACTAAATCAAGTTGTGGTTGTCGATGGACTGCGTTAAGTGTTGGAATTATGGGATTTCCTTGTTCCACCAAATGTAGAATCGTACGAATCTTATTATATTAACGTTCTAAAACCTAATTCTGAATAATAGAAGTAGAAGCTTGATTCGTATGTAAATCAGGTGATTCAGCTTCATTGTGGTGTGTGAACTGTTAAACATTTGGAATGTTGCTACTCTAAGATTGCGACAACTTGTAAGTCAAATCCAAAATGAGAAAAATATACAAAGTACAAAACGAAGTACGGATAAATAAAATACCTTAAACAAAAACACACAACAAACACACCATAACACATCCAAAAGCAATATTAAAGAAACAAAAATAAAATAATGATAAAAGTTTAGATTCTCAATTCTTGTTGCAGTACCAAAACGGGAAAATACCTCTACGGATTTGGTCAAATTTCCATCAGTAATTATGCAGGCAATTTCCAATATTCTATCCACTTCAACATCTAAACCTGCACATACGCAGAAGTAAAGGGGAATAAGGAATATATTTATTGGTAACAAATTTCACGTCAACGCACAAAGACCCCACTAACAACTGAAAAACTAAGTAGCATTCTAAACAGAAACTAAAAAACACTTCACTAAACCTTTTTATTTAGACTCACACAAATGAACTTGAAAATGCATGATAGTTTACAATTAAAGCTTAATTGTTTCTATTACCAGGGGTTAGTTATATATTATAGAGTTACTTCATGACCTTATGAAAATCAATAAGTTAAAATTAGCAAAGGCATCTTGCTTTAAACAAAGCTAAAAAGAAGTTTTAACTCAGCAGTAGAAATCTTATATGATGAAGCAATAGGGAAGAAAATGCAGAAATTATGATAGAAAAAGTGGCTCATTTCCGGAAATTGCAGGACTAAAATGAGAAAGGTACGTCTTAGAAAGTCCAAAGACATTTTATAGCACATCCAAACATCTTAAATGTTATGCCACTAATTTTGAAATTGAGTTTACAGTGTCGTCAATGAGTTGATTAGAACTTTTCGTACTCTATGTAGGTGGGTGATACAAAACCTGCTCAAGTTATCCAGGGAAGGAAAAATTCAACGTAAATTGGCTGAAAATTGAGTTTTTCATTGCCATTTTCAGATTATAAATGTTCAGGTACCCTCATAACTATAAATGTCAGTGGCACTTTCATATTTTTCCAGATTCCGGAGCATTTGGTTTTGGATAGGGTCTTAAGAAGTTAGGAGTATGTCCATCCTAGTCAATTTGGATATGATTACATATTAGAAACTCCTTTCAAGATGGTACTTTTATCTCGTTATTTCTTAAGAATTTACTCTTCTACATGAGCAAGTCTTTTCAAGCAAGAATTAAAGAACCTTTCTTCCTTTGGATGATTAGATTCCATTCAATTATCGAGGATGGACTTGTAGAAGACTTTGGAGATAGATAATAAGCAGATAGACAATAAGCAAAATCCAAAAACTATCTTACCAGTCATCTCTAAGTCAATCCACACAAGAGGCAACTTGTACTCCGCTGGAGACGTGTCTAGATTCTGTTTATTGTTCTTATGTTTTTCTACCACGGTCGTGCTCTTAGCTTCCTTATCTCTCACGCCTGCATCAAGAAATCTGTAATAATTAGTAAGACCATTTTTAACCAGTCCAACTCGTCCTTGAAACAAAATAAAAAGCAAACACCAGTTATTCAAATCAACTCTTAGTACTCTACATCTAATCACTCAATATTGGGCTCGGTAAACAAGTACGAGAAGCACTACTCGGCATAAACTAAATCATGAGCGACATCCTTAGACATACAAACTAACTACAAGAACAGCATAGCTTCTGTTTAGCAGACTAAAGATAAAAACTTTGTAAACCTTTAACATAAAACTCATTCTATGCCTCCTCTTCCCAATTGAATTATACTTTTCTGAGTCTATGTCACAAAGATCAAGTTGCCTCCTACTAAAGGGAAAAATAAAACTTCCACATTTCCTGAGAACCCGTAGAGTCTTTCTTCTCAATCAACTGCCTAAAACAGCAGAAAAAGGTGGTGACAAAGTATGGAGAAAAGATAACTCTGAGCTTGACAAGATAAGGGAAAGGAAAATTTGCAACCATCAACTTATTTCCAAGGCTATATTTGACAGGAAAGAGTAAAAAGAAGGCTGTATTTCACTAAGAGGAAAATAAAATAGGACGGAAAGAAAGTGCAGAGCCAAGGTGAGGAAAATAGAGGAGAAGGGGAGGACCTTTCTCCTATTGTGTTTGGGATGGATTCTTTGAAGGATTTTAAATCCCTCCTGCGATCATTTCCGCCTCTTTTCTATACTGCCAAACAACTATAGGTCCCAAAATCCTTCCACTAATCCTTCACCTCCATCCCTCCTTCCTCTAATGTAGTTTGGTTCGAAATCCCTCCAGTAAACTCTCCCATTTAGGAGAGATCAAAACTCCTCTAATCTTTTCTTTCCTCTTTTGTCTCTTATTGAACAACAATGAAAGTCAAAATCTTTCCACTAACCCCTCTACCCCTCTACCCCTCTCCTTCCTTCTACATTTCTCCCATACCAAACACACTCTAAGAAAAAATAGAGTGAGGTCATATATCCAATAGTTAAAATATAAATATAAATAAATAAATAAAGCACAAATATCATTTACTATAATAGAATATCATATCATATGGACGGTTTTAAATCCCTCTCTCAATCCATTTCCTCCAAATATTTTAAAAATGTATCCACTAATCCTTCCAACCCCATCCTCCTGCCACTTTTTTCCCTCCTACCAAAAAAGGCTTATGACAATAAACAAAAGGGTTTTTCTTTTTACTCAAGAAACAAACAAAACGAATTAAAAAGAAATTGATTAGAATCAAATTGGCTCAAAACCCATTTGCCAAAAACAACGTACACAACTAAAAACGCCATTAAAACACAAAATTTCAACACCAACCGGAGAAAACTAAATATCCTGAAAATTTCAAGGTAAACCCAGAAAAATAAAATAAAATAACAAACCAGAATTGGCAGAAGCGGAGTCTTTGGAGTTGGAAGACGACGCCGTTCGCGCTTGATCGTCGTCTTCAGCGTCCAGCGCTAGCACAGAGAACGCATTCGCGAGTCGCTCCATTTTCTTTTCGTTCGTTTTTTCTTTTTTTTTTTAAGCTTCGAAGAGAGAAAAGTGGCCAGGTGATAGAGTCAAGGCACAGAGAGACTTCTGTAGAGGTGATTTTTTTTTTATTATTATTTTTATCTTCTGCTTGTTCTTCTTGCGTTTTGGTTGGTCATTTTCTTTCTCAGTGGGAAAAAGCAAAGACAAGAGAGAGGTTTCTAACGAGAGAGACTCGATTGTATGACTTGAGCAAACAAAGGACTCAACTGAGAGACTTAACTGAGAGTTCGTTTGCTGTTTGGATTGAATTTAAGATGAGATAAAAATTTTAAGTTAAGATTGATTGTCTTTTTAAAAATTAATTATAATTTTAATTGATTTTTTCAGAAGAAGATAAAAAACCAACCATAAAGTACAGTGAGTTTAAACTCAACTATATCACCAAACATAGGCTAAAAATTATTCTGCCCAAGTACAAGTTTGCACAAATTTTCACATAATCTTTTATTTTTGGGTTATTTTTATAGGAAAGGTTGTGATAAAACACTTTTTATATATTATATTGATAAAATTCATTTTAAGACCGTTCAAATTTAATTAAAAAGATAAAAAAAAATTTAAAGTATATAATAACTAAAATAAACATTGAAATACAGGATTTCAATAAAAAAAAATTAAAAATTAAAGTCTTCTTCTTCATCCGTTAAGGAGGGTTAGTCGGTGAAGGTCGTCGGAAGGGGCCTAGGGCGATTTCAATGTCGTCGTGGGTAGGGGTGGGGCGGTTTTCGAAAAGGGGCTTTGATCGGCGTTTGGGGGGGGGGGGCATGATTTAGATCCGGGCCTTAATGGACCTCCCAAGGGGAGGGGGGCTTCGTCGGGCATAGGAGAACTAGGCTTCGACCGGCCGAGGGGGAAAGGCTTCGATACGCTTAGGGGGGTGGGGGGTGACAGTTTTAGATCTGGGCTTCAACGGGCTGTGGGGGGGGGGTGTGTTGAGGGAGCGATTCGTCGTCGACGGCTATGCAGCGGGGGGAGGGGTTGGTTTTGCCACCGAACAGTAGAGATTCGCTGGCATGAGGGCAATTTCTGAGGTAGGGGCTGCTGGTTGTCGCTGGGGGTGATTTCTAGTCTAAGTGTTGGGTTTTTTTTTTTTTTTTTTTTCTTTGTTTGAATTTTTTAAATTTTTTATATTATAATCATATGAACTAAGGTGCATGATAAGTATCATGCACAGATAACATCTTAACCGTTGAAATTATAACAAACGATGTATAAAAAAACTTTATCGATAAGATATGTAAAAAGAGTTCTACCACAACTTTTCCTTATTTTAATAGGAAAAGACTGCTGTAAAGCCTTTTTTTATATACTCTATTGGTATAGTTCATATTTAAATCATTAAGATGTAATCAAACAACTGAGATGTTATTTGTATATGATAATTATAATGCACATTATCTCATACTAGTATAGACTAAAAAATTTAAAAATAATATTAAAAAATTACCAAAAAAAAAAAACCTAGTTTATAGGTTAACAATGTCGGGCGAGGGGGGGGCGGGGGGCTCGTCATTGGTTTTTGGGCTGGCAGCCGCCAGGGGGACGAAACAAATATGTGGGGGGCCGAGCCAAATCAGAAAACTTGTGGATGAGGTGATACGAACCACGCTGAGAACGTAATAAAACCCAATACCAAATCTGGAAACAACAACCCAGAGTTTTCAAGTTTGATGAAAACCACGAGCCGTTGCTTAGCAAAGCAAGAATTTTGATATGGTGAAGATGCCGCAAACGGTTATGGAAAATTCATTTGATAAGTCAATTTAAACGCTACAAGGAATCCTTGATAAGTTCGAATAAGTTTCTTCAAGAACTCAAGAAGAATAACTTATAATATGAATAATCATCAAAAAACTGCTTGTATAATCTGAAAATCAACCTTATATAGTTGAAATTCAATTTGTAAAACTCCTAATCTACCTTTAAAGATAAACCCGCCTAAAAACCTAGGAAAGAATCAGATTTATCTAAATAAGGATACTAAATTCAAATTTTAAACTAAAATTTAAAACTAAAATAAGATTACAAAGAAATTAAATCTTGATCAGATCTTCTAAACTTCTTGAATCTTGTTTTGAATCTTGAGCTTTTTTGAAACTTGAAAACGTAATCTTGATTTGATTATTTGTTGGAAAACAAGATCCACATCAGCCTTGGCTCTCTTCTGGATCAACTTTGATGAGTAAAATCGGTCTTTGTTCACCATTAGTAGTGAACACACTTTATTCTTATTGTAGAACTCTCTATATTAAGTTATTCAGCTATTCTTTGAATCTTTTAACTGAGCCCTCATCACCAGACCAACTGGAACTTGAACTAGTTCGTGAGCATTCCTTACAGCCTTTATATCCTCATCAGGAGGGGGAACCAGAAAGAAAACTCGGATGGGGAGGGGCGAATCAAGTCGGAAAACTCGTGGAAGAGCGGACCAAATCAAAAACTTTAAGGAGGGACAACCAGATCGGAAAACTAATGGGGCAAGGCCGGGGGGGACGAACCAGGTTGGAAATTCGAGAGGGGTGAGCCAGGTCGGAAATTCAGGGGGGGTGAGGGGCGTATGTCTAGTTGGGGGAGGGGGTTCCATCGCCGGAGTCAGAGGGAGGAGTGGGCTTGTCACAGACATCAGGAAAGGCGAGGCCTCTTCATTGATATCGGGGGGCCCCCACCTACCACCATTGGTCTTTTTTAAAATTTATTTTTTATTATTTTTTTAATTCAATAGTTTATACTAATATGAGGTATGGTACATTATAATTATTATATACAAGCAGCATCTCAGTCATTTGATTACATCTTAAAGGTTTAAAAATGAGTTTTACTAATAATGTATATAAATGAGACTCTATGACAGATTTTCCCGTTTTATAAGGTAAATTGTAACTTGTAGCATATTTTATAGTTTTGAAGTTTATAACAAATTTTTTAAAATATGATAAATTGTAATATATAATTTTTTTTGGTTAAATGTTTGGATTTTCTAGTATTCTCTAATAAATCCTTAGATTTTCTAATAAATAACATATTTATGATTAATTTTTAATAATAAATTTATACACATATTTTTCGGGTTAGAAAGAAATGAGGAAGGAAGAGAGATATTTTGCTATTACATGGTCATAAATCTAATTATATTATTTATTATTATATTTAAAATTTATATTATAATTTACTATTACTCTTTTTAAAAAAATGTTATTTGGCTATTTATCCCTTTTTATAGATGATAAATGACTACCAAACTTTTGATTTTGCATATTATAATTCCTTAAAATTAATGTTGTTAATTAAAATAAATATATAAAAATTAAATATGTTCTGCTCGCATGAATTTTTTTAGATAAACATAATTAAATATTTTTTGGGACGAATTTATAGTGAATTATACTTTCATAAAAGATATGGTATCATTACAAATATTATGGAGGTAAAATTTTCCTTCTAATATATTTAATTATTATTTTGGCCATAGTTAATGCTCATGTAATCTAAATAGTTCGATTTCCATTCAGTTTTTTATGAAATTACTACCATAATAATCATAATATAATTCTAACAGTATGTTTGCTAGCAGGGAAAAATGAAAGGAACGAGAGAGGCGGAAGGAGATGTGCATTCTATCAATTACATCAGTACATCATCTTATTGGAGTTTAAATGACTATTTTACCCACACAAAAAAATTACTAACAAATTTAATAAAGGTACAATATAATAATTACCCAATATTTTATCATTTATCAATTCAACTTTCTCTCCTTTGTCAACAATATGAATGATTCTTATAATGCTCACTCTTTTTCAAATTCCTCGTCCATTCAACTCCATTTATCATTTCCCCTCTTTATCTATCTTATTAACCAAAATCTAACTTGTGGGCACTTTTTTCTTTCTTTCTTTTCTTGAAAAACAAAAGTGTTACAATTTCAAAGATGAGATGTATCCTTACCTGATATATGGACATATCCCGATCATCTGATAAAATGATTTTACCAAGGAGAACAATTAATCTTACCGCCTCACCTAAATTCCTTAGTAATTTTGAAACGTGCAATTTGTTATTATTAAAGTGCTTTTCATGGTACTGCTTAGAGTTATATTATTGATCTTATGGATTTGCGTCAAACTTGGATTCCCCTCATTGGTGATAGCAAGAGATTTTATCATATGTTTTGTACAAGTTTATTGTCGGGTTAAGTGTACGCAACTATGTAAGCTTAAGTTGGGTTAACTTAGAGATTTTGTGGGTCTGTTTGATAGAGCTATTTGAATAAAAATATTTGAATATAAATATTTTGAATTGACATTTGGAATGGTATTTGGATGTTCGTAATCTACAAAGAAACTTTTGATTAAATCATTTGAATATTTGTTTGGATAGATAATGAAACAGTTTTTACAAATCCTGTTAAATCTCAATATTTGGACATAAACATTTGAATTGACAAATTTTGGTAAGGTACATGGATGATTTTTTGTTCATCTTTTTGTGCTGAATACATAGAAAAAATAATCGCCTCAATCAAATTTGAAGCAAAAAAAAAATTATGACATTTTAAAATATTGATAATGAGAGAATTATTTATTCTACAATAGCACCATTTAGATGGTCCACTCAAACTGTGGATGCCAAACACCATTGCAAATAGATCATTCAAATAGAATGTCTTAAATTGAGACGAATGGTTCTACCAAACACCGGTGTTCAAGTCATATACCATCATATTACATATGTTTAATAACACACGGTTTTCTTATTGTGTTTTAGCTCATATGGTTCTTTTAATGCATGTTAAAGACATCAATAAATTTCACGTTTGTCTCTCGAACTTTGAAACTTGTCACAAAATGCCTATTAATTTGTAATATTTGTTCTCTTGAACTTTAAAATATCTCAAAAATTTCCCTTTTTTAGTTTAGTTAACGAAAATTAAGGACGAATCTCATGTTTGCCCCATGAATTTTGGCCTTTATCATAAAATGTTATTCATATTTTGAATTAGTAACAAATTTTTACATTCTAGTAGTTTTGTTAACAGAATTGCAACTTGTCGACAAATGTCAAAATTTAAAAGTAATTTTGTAAAAGCACACATTGAATTTATAAAATTTATCTTGCAAAATGAAAATAATGACCCTCTAAGTAAAAAAAAATAAAAAAAAATAAAACTTATTCAACCTTAGAAAGGGAAAAAAAAGGACACATTTAAACCCATCTCCCCATTCAATAGAATCCCACCTTCGACAATGATAGCATCCCCTACCCTTAGCCCAAGCTCGCCATCACGTCCTCCTCCACCCTGCCTTAGATCCGTATCGTAATCCCCATATCCTAGCTTGTCGTTGTGCCCTCTCTCTTGCTCCAAATCAAAATCACCAACTCCAACCCCTAGCTCGTCATCGCCCCCACTCCTCCAACTCCTCGCTCATGACACCATCTCTTCTCCCTTCCCCTTCCCATACACGACACTATCTCTTTTTCCCTCCCATACCTCGCTCATCCCCTAAGAAAACTCACCCACCCTCATTGTCGCGAGAGAAAAATAATGCACATTTTTTTCAAAAAAAAAAAAAAAATACTAACAGAGGGACCGTTGGTCTAACAGTAGAAAAGTTTAGGGGAGTGTGATATATAAAATCAAAAGTTATGGACCAATATAGGATAAGATGTATAATTTAGGGGTTTATAAAATAATCCTATCATATGGTATCAATTTTTTGGTCATAAAAAATACCAAAATGTAATAGATGAGATAATAAATCAATCTCCCATATATCTCTTTCTCCATCGTATTCGTCCAAGGTTCCATGATTTGTTTTGGGTGAGCCTAAGGTTTCAAATAGAGACCAATTATGTCTAAGTTTGACGAAGGAGCATAAAAATGGTAATCCAATAAATGCCCCAATAATTTTATATGACATTGGTGCTGAGTCAGGCTTAAACGGTGATGAGTGGATAAGAATTGACATATAGGGGGAATATAGCATCAGAAAGAGCTAGGAGGTGATAAATTTTGGTGATTTGAGAGCCAATATTGGAGATTCCTTGACATTTTGGGTGTGGATCTTAGGGTTTCGCAATCTAGTGGCGTGAGTCGTGATTGTAGTGTCTGGTTCTAGGTCTGAAACAGTTCTTCCAAATTGATTGACCTGAGAAAAATGACAACGACCATTCTCCTAAAAACAACAAAATTCCAGTCATATATTTAATCTGACGACCCAACCTAATTTTCCTATATGAAATTAAGTTATCTAAATGTGAAAAGGCCCTTGATTACTTTATAAACACCAATATATATATATATATATATATATTAATTTTCTTTACAACTATCAAGAATTGCAAGTTTAGGACAAACAAACACTTCTTTATCAAGTTAAATATAAACAAATGTATGACATTAACAAGTTTAGAGGATGTGAAATTCAATCTTATGGCTTATAAATTTTTTTTTTCAATCTAATGAATTTGTTTCTCCCATTCTTATTTTCTCTCTCTTTTGATTTTCCTTTTCCTCATGTTTTCTTTTCTTCTCACTATTATAGGCTTAAAGGCATTTTCCCTTCCTTGAAACAATATCCTAATAGTTTGTACAAGTAAGGTTATCGACAAAATATACCTAAATTGTGAAAATAAATAATTATCAGTAAAAATTAAAAATCACAAATTTTTGTAAATTCTTTTTTGGTTTTAGTTTGATTGCCGCCGACAAATCTTGTTCAACTACAAAACTTGTTTTGGGATTCGAACAAGATTTGTCAAACAAAATCATCCTTTTAAAAAAAAAAAACTTAGGGTTGAGTTGAAAATTTTTGTTGACTTTTCAGAAAAAATACAAGCTTTTTCAGAAAAAGACAAAAACTGAGATGAAAAAGTACAGTTTAAGTTGAAACCCCAAACGAGGCCTTAGAATGTAGGATTCGTACTCTTCAGTGTATATGGAGTTAAGTTTGAAATTACCGTAAAATTTCGCATACAATCACTTTTAATGTCATTTTTAATGATGATGGTTTACTTTTTTTTTTTTTAAATGTAAAATCATCCTTAAAAAAAAAAACTTAGAATATAGGATTTGAACTCTTCACCTTAGATGGAGTTAAATATAAAATACATGTAATCACTTTTTATGTCCTTTTTAATGGTGATGGTTAACTTTTTTTTTTAAACCTTTTTTTAACCTAAAATTACATTTTTTAAGGGTGGAATGGAACTTTGGAAAAATATTTGGACTTGGATGTGGATTCAAGGAGTCAATTAGTATTTAGTAAAATGACTTAACCATCTTTCATAAAAAAATTTTATTTGTAAAATGACTTCGGAACAATAAAAAACAACCGATTTTTTGGTTTATTGTTAAATAAAAGAAGGTTATTTTACTAATTTCATTCTTTAAGATCATCATTTTGATAAATTTCTCTTTGTTCTCTTTCTTTTTCCTTCTTTTTTTAACATATCGGAAAACAAAAATAATTTCTATATGATTGGATGACATATCTAATTTCTGAAATTAGAAAATTTTTATAAAAAAATGTTTGTCTTAATTTTTTTAATCATTCTCTCATTTAAAATTTACTTTGAGTATTCTTTTGGAAAGTAATATTTTTAAAATTTTCTCACAATGTATAATTTTCAACATAATTTTTTCTCACCCAACAACTTTTTGTTTTAAAAAAAAAATTTCATACATTCAAACACTATTTTATTCTAAAAAAAAGAATTTAACATTTAAAATAAAAAAATTTTTATTTTTGAAAGTCGACATATGATCTGAACGCGGAGTCAAAAATTTCACTAAAAAAACAAAATAAAAGCAAAATAAAAAAAGAATTTAGAGGGTTCGAAATTGGAACGAAAAATAGCATAAACACAAGCCCTCGACCCATAAATCTCCGACTTCCTTCTGTTTTGATTTTTATTATCCTCAAATCACATACATTTTTCACACACACAAAACACACACCCGAGACGGTTTTTCTTGTTTGTTCGAATCGAAAAATTCAGTCCCAGAGAGAGAGAGGGAGAGAGAGAGAGAAAAAAAAAAAAACACGAAACCAATTTCTTCTTTCTAGGGTTTCAACTGGAGCTTCCATGGCGGAGGTCATGAACATGCCCGTCGACTCCCTCGACCGCCGCCGTGACCGCAAGGAGAAATCCTCCGACGATCCCCCCAACTCCTCCTCCCCCCCGCCCCCTCCTCCCCCGGCGTCCTCTGCGGCGGCTCCTCCCTCGAGGAGGCGCGACCGTGACGAACGGGACCGGAGAGACGACCGGGACGCCGACCGCCCTCCTAGCCGCCGCGGCGGCGGAGGAGGAGATTATCACGATCGTGTCAATCGGTCCCCGCCGCCGCCGCCTCTCCGGGAGAGGGACAGGGATAGGGACAGGGAGAGGGATTATAAGCGAAGGAGTAGCCTCAGCCCGCCCCCGCCGCCGACGTATCGGGACCGCAGGCACTCGCCTCCCCGCCGCTCCCCTCCCCCGCCGTATAAGCGCTCGAGGAGGGACGATGGAGGGTACGATGGGAGGAGAGGGAGTCCTAGAGGTGGTTTCGGACCCGGCGATAGAAGGTGAGGGGATTCTTCGTTCTTGTCTTCAATTTTGGGGTCAGTTGAGAAATTGAATTGAAATGTTACGAAATAGGACTGAAATTGAACTTTGATTTTTGATTACAATGGAAATTAGGAAATTAGGACGTTGGTTTGGTTCCTGGATTTAGGGTTATTTCCATTGTGGAGAGAAGCATAAGCTTGAAAGTATCAGTTCTTGAACGCTGTGAAGTGCTATTCTATGGTATTTGTATTTTGAACGTATATCACCGTAAATGGAACCTCAAATTGTTAGATTGCGAATTTTCCCACATCGCTGAGTTACTCGGCTGTTCTGATGTTTGTACGTGGATTCGGCAGCCTCTCCCATTGAGCTAACTTTTGGGATCAGTTCTACCCGAGTCCGTTAAACACCAACATCCTTGAACCAATAATAGAAAAGGGATTGCAGTGTCTCTCTCTATATATGTGTTATTCTTGCTTAAAAGCATCTTTCTTGAGCAAGCATGTTGTGCTTTCTTTGTCTGCTTGTTTTTATGAATTGTTTATTGGATAATTCTTAGTGTCTAGCAATGGCATAGATTTGTTGTTGGTGTTTTCGGTCCACATTTTTGTTTAGTTTTTTGGCTGCATGATCATTGCTGTGAACTTTTTATGGAAACAGATTTGGATATGATTATGGTGGTGGATACGACCGTGAGATGGGTGGCCGGCCTGGGTATGACGATAGACCTCATGGTCGATATGTTGGACGTTCTTCTGGTGCCTTTGGCCCTCCAGGTAAATGTAGAACTATTTCAAATGAGCAAATTCTGATTATAATTTGCCCACATCATACTTTCTCAAGCAAACCCCCCACCCCCTTCCCTTTTTCTTTCCCCTTTCATTTTGAACATCCCTCGAGGAATATATATTCATCAAATGTGAGATGTTCTGGACAAAGCATGAATCCTTACGCTGTGATTAAGCCTTTTAATTAGTAGCAAAGAATGATTTTGCAATATATGAGGGTGAAGAGGGATAAAAATAATAAGAAGAAATTGAATGATTTCATGCTTTGTATGGCTGGAAAAAGTTTTCCTATATTTTGTGTTTTGTTAAGTCATTGTTTTGCCTATAAATTTCTGACTCTGTTTTTAAAAAGCTGCATACGTTGGTATTTTGGCTAAAACGTACAATAGATGGCACATCTTTTGCCATGCTATTCTATGTGCTGGATAGAAAGGTAGAATATTCGAACAAGTGCTCTTAAACGGTTACATGGCTCACCTATGGCTACCATATCGTTTTAGCTGTTAACTACAACTTGGCTTCCCTAGCATATCTGTCAAACTTGAAGATTCTAGTAGGATGCTATTGCTTGGCTTCCCTAGCATATCTGCCAAACTCAAGGATTCTAGCAAAATGCTACTTAGACCATATTGACTTTCTAACAGCTTAATAAGGAGATGATACAGATATTGCTCATTTTCATGATAGTGCTGATTTTACTGAATAATGGTCTATAATAATAGGCATATTTCTTTTGGCCATGGTGTTTTAATTACTACAGTTAATAGGAGGAACGGGGCTTCCTCACCCATTAAGATTCTGAAGATTTTTGTATAGCGATTGTTTTGTATCAAAAGTAGCTCTTATCCACTTGTGAAAGTTGTTGTTGTTGTTTCTCTCTCTCTCTCTCTCTCTCTCTCTGTGTTCATGCATATAGATATAATTTCGTTTATTGCTCCTGTTGTTTTTCTCTTTTTTAAAAGTAACTATACACAACCTACTGTTTCATTCATATTGTTTGGTTCCTTGAATTGAATACGTCATCTGTATGGAAATGGTTCTCTATTCACCCTTTGTTAAAGTTTTAGTAACCAATTTTATTTTATTTTATTTTTAAAAACAGAGATGAGATATCCTTAAATTTAAAAGAAAGAAAACTCTGAAACCAAAAAAAAAAGTGCAATCTTTATCTCAACAAGATCAGAGGAATGTATTTTAACTCCCTCAAAAGAAAAAATGACGTAAGAAGTCTATAAAGTAAAGCCAAATCCTAGGCAAAGACCAAATCCATGGCTGATAAAGGTGAAATCACCAACAACCCATCGTCTTCCAAAAAGTATCTAATACAGATGTGATTGCTAGCTTATAAAGCTACTCCAAACGGCACTTAACTTGCAGAACAAAAACGACAAGAAATATAACATGAAGAAATGACAAAAGGAATGCCCACATCATTACTTCCTGCATCAAAAAATCCAAGATGAGTTTTGGTATACTTTGGGTATGATCATTGCAGAAGTTCAGAGTATACAAAATATGTACACTCATCATTCATTGGCAGTTGATACTCCTTGTACTATATTTATGTATCCGGGACTTACTCCCTCACCCTCTTTATGTATTGACTGACTTTATTATTTCATTCTATATCCTTCTCTGGAGTAAGCTTTGTTCCTCTTGCAGAATGGGATTCAGGCCGTGCTTTTGGCGATTCTTCTGGTGCGGGAACCGCTCAAAGGTTAGCACTATATTGTTTGTTGATAATAGTTTTCACTTTTCAAAATACTTATTACAAGGAAAGATATAAGTGGTCTCTTGGGACTATGTACATTTTACCTGGCAATGTTACGACTGACAAACAAGTATTTTCAGGGAAGGTTTGATGTCATACAAGCAATTCATTCAGGAGCTTGAGGATGATATTCTCCCGGCTGAAGCTGAGCGGAGGTATGGTTATGAATTGTTCTAAATTTCATGCATGGACAGAATTTGAGTTTTGTACTTGGACAAAATTAACCTAAGCCCTTATTTATTTATTTTTTCTGGGTGGTTATACAGATACCAAGAATACAAGTCTGAGTATATTTCAACTCAGAAGCGAACTTATTTTAATGTGCATAAAGATGAGGAATGGTAACTCCCACCTCTCATTTCGTTCTTCCCCTTTCCTGTTCACTTGTGTTATTTAACTGAAATTTGAACATGTTGTAGGTTGAAAGACAAATACCACCCAACAAATTTACTTGCCGTGATAGAAAGGTATGTCTACGTACATTGCATGAAAAAGTATATATGAGTTATACTGAATGATTTTGTCGAGCTTTACTCCTTTGATTTCCTTGAGTGTTCTTTGCTTTCTGATTGCTGTCATATTCATCTGTGGTGCTAAGCTATTCTTGTGGGAATTTATATGCAGGAGGAATGAACTTGCCCGAAAGGTTGCAAAGGATTTTCTGCTTGATCTGCAAAGTGGAACGCTGGACTTGTAAGAACGATTGTCTGTTCCATACATATTTGCTCGTTTGTATTCACTGTAGCTTTGCTATTTTTGTTGTTCATGATCAAACTTTCATATTTTTGACAGAGGCCCAGGTTTCACTGCCGTATCTTCAAATAAACCGGAACAGACTGGTGATCCGACTTCTGAAGAAGAAGTTGATGTTGGGGGAAAAAGACGAAGGCGTGGTCGGACCCCAAGTAAAGAAGGTGATCTTTCTGCTGCTCCTAAGGCTCACCCAGTCAGTTCTGAGCCCAGACGAATACAACTTGACATTGAGCAGGCGCAGTCTCTTGTCCGCAAATTGGATTCGGAAAAAGGAATTGAGGAAAATATTCTTGGTGGATCTGATAATGACAAGAGTAGGGAGAAATCACATGCTGGCTCCAGTGGTCCAGTTATTATCATTCGGGGCTTGACCTCCGTCAAGGGCCTGGAGGGCATCGAGTTGTTAGACACGCTTATAACTTATCTTTGGCGCATTCATGGATTAGATTACTATGGAATGGTTGAAACCAGTGAACCTAAGGGTCTTCGTCATGTGAGAGCAGAAGGAAAGAGCACCGATATGACTGGTACTGGAGTTGAGTGGGAAAAGAAACTTGACTCACGTTGGCAAGAGAGGTTGCAGAGTCAAGATCCCTTGGAAATAATGACTGCTAAGGAGAAGATAGATACCGCTGCTGTTGAAGCTTTAGATCCCTATGTTCGAAAAATCAGAGATGAAAAGTATGGGTGGAAGTATGGTTGTGGAGCCAAGGGCTGCACTAAACTATTTCATGCTGCGGAGTTTGTTCATAAGCATCTCAAACTGAAACACCCAGAACTTGTGATGGATCTAACTGTGAAAGTACGGGAAGAGCTGTATTTCCAGAATTACATGAAGTAAGTTGCATTTTTGGTAGTAGGTGCTTTCTTTTTTGCCTTTTCCTCTTTTATGTTCTTCCCCCTTTCAGATGACAAATTCTTGGTGCATCTTTCACAGCGATGCAGATGCGCCTGGTGGAACTCCTGTTATGCAGCAAACTGGACAGGTATGATTTGTTAAATTAAGAGGTAGTATCATTGATTTGCCTGTGAGGGTCTGCACTATCAGAAGTAGAAATGAAAGATGATAGGCTAGAAGGATAGAAATTTCTGGAAGGAGAGCGTCTGTATAATTTAATTTTGATATTTTCTTTTTGCTACATGGGAACTTTTTGCACAAATTCTGAACCCTGAAACGACCAGGAAGGAGTTTCAGGGCTATCAAAAAAAAAAAAAAAAAAAAGAAAAGAAAAGAATGCACTTCACTTTATTTTGTGTTGGAGGTCCAATTAAGGAAATGATATATTTTTATTGCAGAATATCTCCATAGTTGATGCTAATTAAGTATAAGTTCATACATATGGGAATAGGAACTTGTTGTCTATGAAAGATATTTTTTAACTTGTCAGTTGTGGGGGTAATGGAAAAATTGAATCGTCCGATTAATACAGATTCTTTTAGATGCATGAACAACATTGACAGATATTGGTGTAGTTTCATTTTTCTTTTTCCCATTACATAAGTTTTGTCAGTTATAACTTGAACTTGTTCTTTTTTTTTTTTTTCTTTCATTTATTTGTTAAATAGCATAAAATTACATCCTAACTAAACTAGCAAAAAAAAAAAAAAAGAAAATGATGAAGTGCTGAATGCTCCAAAAAGAGAGAAAAATCAGGAAACTGTCAGGATTCCGACAAAAAAAAAAAAAAAAAAAAAAGAAGAAAGAAGAGGTTGTAGTTGATTGACTTGTGAGCAACTAAAAGGGAAAAATGGTTTTTGTACTCCTGCTTTTGGTTGAGCATTTCCATTAGTATGTTTATCCATTTCTGGAAGATATAAGTATGATAGGTTACAGAGGATGCGATAACAAGTTTAGGAGAATCTTTCAGAACAAGTACCAAGACGACTTTCTGGTTGAAAAACGGTTAAGGTTGATGGATAGTTTTGGGTATTTGAAGACTAATTTTGTAATTGGGATCTTCTGATGGTAACAAGAGAAAACTACCTTGGGGCCTCCAATGGTCTGTGTAATGGTAAACGGTAACCTTGGATTTGGAATGTTTATCATCACTTTCTTTGAGGATTTGAATTGGATCATGAAAGTGGTTCGGAGTTCAGGAATAAGTGGTCAAGAAGGTGGGAACTAGTTCGTTATGGATGGTGGGAAGGGTATATAAGAAAATGTATAATACCTCCTAATATGTTACCATGAATCCAAAGGAATGAATGGTTGATTAAGAACTATATCATAATCTCTCTCTCCTTTTTTTTTTTTTTTTTTCAGTTTTTAAATGATGAATTAATGTTGATTTTTGTTTCCGGTCCCCCATCTCCTTGTGAATGTGATGTATCTCTGTTTGCTATTTCGATGAAACCTAATCATTCTATGTATTTTCGTTTTTTGTTTGGTCTTTAGAGGGACAGGCTACCAAGACGTAGGTTGGGTGCGGATATTAGATTGAAGGATGAACGTGGGAATCGCAGAGAACGAGATAATCGAGCCAATGGAGGTGAAAGATTTGATAGATCTGAGAACCCAAGTGAATTTCAGTCCAACAACGATGGTCCCGACGGAGGAAATCTTGATGAGTCTATGTATGATAGTTTTGGAGGGCAAGGATTACGTGTTGCTCCTCCCTTCCCCTCGGACATTCCAACACCACCGGTATTGATGCCTGTTCCAGGTGCTGGGTATGTCTTGTGTTTTTGTTTCTTTTCTCCTTGTTTCAATCTATAAATTAGTTCGCTATTTTCTTGAGAGCTTGTTCTATGATGTTGTCATTGCAGTCCATTAGGGCCTTTTGTCCCAGCACCGCCTGAGGTTGCAATGAGAATGTTGCGGGAGCAGGGTGGTCCTCCTCCTTTTGAGGGTGGTGGCAGAAACGGACGGCCCGGGCCCCAGATTGGTGGTCCAGCCCCAATTCTTGCTTTGAATCCAGCTTTGCGGCAGGATCCTAGACGCATAAGAAGGTAATATCGGATAAGATTTATTCAAACAAAGCTAAATATATTCAAATTGTCACAAGTGATGGTAAACTTGCCAACGGGAATGGGTGGTGTCTTCGCTGATTCAATCACGGCAGTTTCTATTTTTTTATTTTCGTATGCGTGACCATTCTTGTAATGTTATTTTTAACTTCGATGCCTAAATTTCCATTACTTTTATCGTCTTCTTTACCTTGCAACTCCTAAGAAAATGAATACTCGTGTGAACCCGAACCACTGATGTGTGTTTGATTTATGCAGCTATCAAGACCTAGATGCACCGGAAGACGAAGTTACCGTGATCGACTACAGGAGCTTGTAGATATTTTCTTTTGCCAGGATGCTCAGAGGCTTGAACGATGTTGAGGAGACAAAACAACAAACTTTATGCTCCAAATATTTGTGTGAAATTAGCATTTGCTAATTAAACCCGCTGTGATATCGGTACTTGCTTATATAAAAAACAAAAAACAAAAAACAAAAAACAAAAAAAAGAAGAAAAAAAAAATTTCTTGATTGTAATTTTAAAAGACTTTTGTTGAATCCACCCTAGACTTAGTCCATTACCTGTTGAGTTAGGGTTGCACCATTTTCTATGTGCATCTAATTACTGTCATGATATGAGGTGATTGGAAGAATCAACTTGTTTAAATAATTTTTTTTAAGCATCTAATTGCAACTCCGGTGCTTCCTTGAAAAACGACCTTATCGCCTTCCCCAACTGACTTGTTATCTTATAATACTTCAGGCGCGAACGAAACTATTTTTTAGTGAAATTTAATTGTCTTAATTGCAAGGCAATTGCGCCAAAACATCGTGCGAAAAGATTTTCATTCCACCGTAGTAATAAACTCTTTGGAAGAGAAATTCTTGTGCTCTTGGGACTTTGCCTATATCTGTCTTTGCTAATTGCGAGTTGCAAGGTCCTTTGGAAAGTTTTGCTAATGTAGGGTACATTTGCTTTTCCTACTGATGGAGTGTAAGACGTACCCTTGTAAAATAATCAATGGTCTAAAGATGGTATTTGAGACGGAAATTAAAAATAAAAAAAAGGATTGATTTGACATCGATTAAATATCATATCAATATAAAATACTGTATCACATTAGTTAAAAGATCTTATCAGTTTATTAAAATATCCATAATGATGTATTAACTATTATAAATTAGAAGACAACTTAGACTTTAGGACCAAACCATTCCTTTTTCAGTGATTGTAATTTATATGCATGATTTAGTGATAATTTCTTACATGACTTGCTATCATTACGGGAGGATGGATTTGTAAAATTAAAGTTTATCTTTGTCATTATAAAAAAAAAAAAAAAAAACTCATAATTTGATAAAATATAGACGTTATCTTCATAGTTATCTTTTAGGCTACAATCCAATGTTATAGAGTAAATACAACCTTAAGATTGAGATTCAATAATAAAATTTGGACCGTTCAATATTAACGAGACAAACTCTTTCATGAAGTTGCATAAACCTAAATGAAATGAAACAAAACTGAAGGATAAAAATAGAAATAAAAATATAGTTTAAATTAAGAAAATAAAATTAAAGGATGGAAGTATTGTATTCCAAAGAAAAATTTGTAAGAAAAATTAGATAACCTGTATATCATTATCCAAGCCTAATTTATTAGTTTACGTATACTATAATATATCGTATTATATTAATATAAAAATAAGAAAAATTAGGTTGAGTGATTTTTTTTAGTCATCTAATTTAATAGATGACCTAATTTTTTTTTACGTTATAGTCAATCAGTGATTGACAGTATACTGATTGACCAAATTAACTGTATTATATGGTCAATCAGTAATTATCCATTTAAGAAAATTGATTGATCATTTTGAAAAAAAAAATCTTTTAACTAATTTTTAAAAACTTTGATAATTTATTCAAAATTAAAAAAAGACTATTTAGTAATAAATCCCTAAAAATAGAAGTTTTATTATTATTTTTTAATATTAGAACTTCCCCTTTTGTTTGCTACTTGAGGCCGAAAAATTACTTCAATTTCTGCAACATGTGCGTCCTTTTTTTTTTTGGGTGCACTAGAAAGAGCTTATATTTTCACTTACTGCATTTAATCAATTTTCCTATTTTCTTACTCTTGATAGTTCTCAAGCCACTCCTCTCACTATTACTTCTCTAGCATTTCTAATTTTTCTTTGCAATTTCTCCAAAACATTATCTGTTCATCAAGTTTTATTGACTTGTACGAGCCGATAATTACTCTTTACGATATTAAAATATGTTTCTATTGATTAAAAAAAAAAATTTAGTGTCATTTATAACTTTCAAAATTTTCTTTTCATAATTACTCCTTTACTCATATTATATTCATATTCAAATAGAAAGATATCGAAATTGATCACTAATCCAGGAAAACAATATTCCGAAGACCGAACCAAAACAAAATATTTTTCTTGGTAGGTGTGATCCATTGGACATAGATCCAATTAGTCGAGGCAAAATAATTAAGGTTAATTGCTTATTTAATCCCTAAACTTTTAATATTGTGTAAGGTCTCTGAATTTTTTTTATAGCTGAAATGCCATTAAACTTTTAAAATGTTACTATAATAGTTATTTCCATTAATTTTTAAATGAAAATTGTTAGTAATTGGGTTAAAAAGTAATGTTAACTTTGGATTCTGTTAAAAAATTAACAAAAAAGACTACTGTAGTAATGTTTTTAATGGTTTATGATCATTTGAATTACGAAAGGGAATGCCTCTAAACTATTAAAATATTGCTATAATAGTCATTTTTATTAATTTTTAAACCGAATCTGTTAGTAATTTGATCAAAAAGTTATGTTAACTAACGGACTCCGCCCAAAAAATTAACATAAAGGACTATCGTAGTAACATTTTATAAGTTCAGGGGCATTCTAGCTACAAAACAAAGTTCAGGGACCAAAGTTACATAAAGTTAAAAGTTCAGGAATCAACTTAGCAATTTACCCAAATAATTATAACCATATAATTAGTGAATTTCTCTTAATCCACTGCCAATCTTTACTAGTTTGGCAATTTTAAAAGATCATTCTCACTTGTGTTCTTTAAATTAGGAAAATTAGGTTAAGTGACATTTTTTTAGTCATCTAATCTAATGGATGACCCAACTTTTATTAAGAAAATCAGATTTGATCAATCAGTGATTAACTAATGGTTAAGCAGTGATTGATTATGAAAATTGATGATTGATTAATGGTCATTCAATAATTGATTATGAAATTAGTGATTTACATTATGGTTATCAGTGATTAACTGTAAGTCAATCACTGAATGACTATTATGTGTTTAATCACTGATTGATCATTTAAGAAAATTGATTAACCATTTAAAAAAAAGGACATTTTAACTAATTTTTAAAAATTTCGGTCATTTATTAAAAAACTTCTTAAAAAAAAAGGGTATTTAACTATAAATCTCCTTAAATTATAGGATTATTTTTACATTATTCATGAAATTTTAAAAACACTAACTTTATTCATTGAACTTTGAATTAGTCTCAATAACCCTCTTTCATACGATTTATGTTAAAAACAAATGAAGAAAAAATTGGAATTAGTGCGAGCCAGTGATCTTTTTGTTAGAATTTCTGTTAAAAACTAACAAAATGACACCATATGCTCACATTTAATTCTTCTTCTTCTTTTTTATTTTTTATTTTTTTTATAAATAAAACAAAAGTAGTTAAGTGGGACAAATGCGCAAAATTTAAAAATTAATTACAGTTTTAAAAGTTAAGTAACAAAGTGAAAATAATCCTATAATTCGAGAGGGTACAGACGAGATTGATCCAAGATTAAAAGACAATATCAAAATTGCTTAAAAGCGTTGAATTTACTTTTGGCAATTTAGAAGTTCAAAAATTTGTAGCTATTTGATCTCAAAAACGTACAAAAGAAGTAAAAATCTTTAAAGTTGTCGATGCAAAAGCAAAAAATACAAATTGCGATTCCACTTATCATCGTATCCCAACCACCCTTTTCCTCTTCATCTCCATATACAACTGAAGCTCTCAATTACATAAATAATCAGTTTTCTAACGTATTCTCGAGAAAAGCAACTCTTCTATAAACAACTCAGCTTCTGGTGGTTGTCAGCTTGAATTGATTTGTAAGAAGCTTGGTCAGGGCGTTGGTCGGGCCATCAGCAACTAGAGCTAGCAACACACTGTATTTCACTTTCTGTTTATTGAAAAACCTCTAGGAAGAAAATTAAATGCATAAAATGAAGACATGAGATCGATATCTGAGAGCGCAACTAGCAATACGTCAAGTATGCATGCTACATCGAATATGCATGCTACATCGAAAAGGCCAAAATAAAACGAACTTGCGTGTTTTCTGACCCATTCAGATAGCTTCAGCCACAAGAGCAGGCTTCTCTGCCGCTGCCAGTAGCTGATTTGTAACTGCGTTCCCACTCATCGCGAGGAGCCGCTTCTGCATGAGGAACGTGGCGGGGATGCTTCTCCCTTTTGTCCCCCTTTATCTGCTTCAATGCATGCTTGAGAGCCGGTAACAGAGCCTCCATGCACTCACCAACAGCATTTGGATTCCCGGGCATGTTGATGATCTGAAAGTAACGAAGAAAGATAGAAAACGGAACAACAGATAAGAGCCATGGTTTGGACGTATTATTTATAATGCAACCTTGGACTATTGCAGATGTGAAACAAGCTAATGGGAAATCAAACCATCATTGGGATTGAAAAAAAAAAAAAAATTCTCATTATGATAAATTTGGAATGCAATATTCATCTTTAATTAACAGTGCAAAGGATTTTACTAGTGTTTAGCATTTCTAAGCATAAAAAAAAAAAACTCAGGAGGTGGTTCGAGTTACAGTATAGGTCAATCAATATGGGACAGAAAACAACTCCTGCGTAAAGTAGCTGAGAGGCTTCCATATCATTTGATTCCCGAGAATTCCAAATTCGTGAAAAGTAAAAGATGAAAAACAAAAATAAAAGAATTCGCTAATGGTTTATTACAGAATCCTAAGATGCAGTTCAGTCACTCTGCCAGTCAAAACATTTCCTGTTATCCAGGGACAACAATTATATTTAGGAAATTGCAAACATGTTTTTCCCACAGTTTAACTAAACTACTACCTAGTTGAGAAGTTTCAAATAATATATATATATATATATATATATATATTTTGAAAGAATAACTTGTGTTTTTGTTTTTTGTTTTTTGTGTTTTTTTTTTCCCCGAGGAATAGAGTGTGGCTCTTACCAATGTTGATCCTCTTATTCCGGCTGCAGAGCGTGAGAGCATAGCAAATGGTGTCACCTGTTTCAAAGACGAGGGACAAATTTTAAAAAAAATGAATGGCACGATTTACTTCTTCAGTTTTTTTTAAGCAAGTGAGCCGAACAAACGGAATACACAAGGAAATAGCAAATGTGGCACACATACAAAAACAAACACGCGAAACATAAGGCTCTAAACTTTGGTAGCATATGTGAAAATTTGGCATTTGGTTGCTATTGGTTGATCTGTTGATGTTTTCATTTAATAATTACAATAATGCCATTTTCAAATTATTCAAGTTCCAGAACTTAAAAATTTATAAGAAAAAGTAGGTAAAGCACTTGAAATAGCATTATACATTGGGACACAAAATAAAACAAGATATTGAATATATTGCACACTTTTTTGTGCCAAATATAGCATTGCCATTTGCATCAAAGGTGGTCTTTTGCAAGTAAGGTTCCAAATGAACAATAAGATACAAAACCTAATGTCAATCCCAAGTTAAGACACTTTTTTTTGTTTTTTTGGTGCCAAATATAGTATTGGCATCTGCATTAAAGGTGGACTTATTGCAAGCAAGGTTCCAAATGAATAAGACAAAATCTAATGTCAGTAACAAGGTAAGATACTGGCTTTATGGTTCTCTCTATCATCACCAATGCTCTTGAACTACCGCTCCTCCTTCCCCTCTTCCTCACACTCCCTCTGTCTTGCTTTCATTCCCACTCCTATCCTCTCACTCCAACCTTCCCCTCCCCATCCCTTCGGTGTCCAATCGGCATTGCAAGGAACGAATCCAGTTCAATGTAATTTGAGTAACAACATATTACACGAAAAATAATCCAACACCACCAAAGCCCCTAAATCATACCATCCAATTTGATCTTATTCATACTTATTTATTTTATTCTATTTCGCCCTCTAACTTGTCATCTTATTAATGCTTCATAGAATACAAAGAGCTTCTTTTTTCTTTTTTTTCCCCCTCAAATATGTTGCAAAGTGAAACCTTACCTTCAGACTCTCTTGCATCATGACATAAAGAAGTCCTGGTGTTTCTTTCTCGATCACCTCTTTGGTTGCTTCAGGGGTAACATCCCGTGGGGAGAAGCCAGTACCACCTTGATCAGGACAAAAAATACCAAATTTAATAAACTCGAGGACTTCAAAACGATCAAATAAGAAAATATTCGAAGTTCACTAAATAAAACAGATTTTTAATAAATGATGAGTTTACCAAGAGTAAGGATGAGATCAACTTTGTCGATATCGCACCATTTCAGCAGAACATCTTTGATCTTGCTCACTTCATCAGGTACTGCACCAGTTAAAACAACTCTAGCCCCTCCTAATCTTCCTGCCGAGGAATTTACAACGGAAACTGCCCTAGGACCACTGCAAATTTAAAAATCTACTCGTAAGACATACCCAAATGTGATGCTTGGATGCACCAAAAGATTCAAACCATTTTATACAAGTCTTGATTAAATTCTAAAAAAGAAAATCAACTAAACTTCAGGGTAATTCTCCTGCCAAAATGGAAGATAAAGACGAACTTGTTAAATTGCTTCGTCATTAAGCAAGGAACGGCTCCCAAAAGCTGGACATCCACTTCGAATTTCTCATTTGGGAGGTTACCCCTAGTCAATGGTCCGCAAAATTTTGCAATTTGCAAAAACCCAGACCGGCTAAATCAAAGGTGCTGGGAAAAGAAATGTTGGTATTCAAAATATTGCAAGTGTTTTTACTCCCATACTCTACTTTGAGAAGGGGCTTTTTTCACTTTGCTATCTTTGGCATCAAAAAGTGACCTTTTTGAAACAAACATTCAAAAAGGAGTATCCAGATGCAATCGAATTTAGATACCGACACTAACACAATTAGACGAGAGTTCCAACCTATTTAACGTCAATGATAATGTAAATATTAACAACTCTTCTTTTAATTTTTCTTTTCCTTTGGCTTTGGCTAGGAGCAGCAGGACTTTGTGAAATTCAAAATATAACAAAGCATTTAGTACTTCCAATGCTTGACCTCGACAAGGAGCAATATCAACTTTGCTCTATTTCTTTATCAACTTTGCTCTATTTCTTTGGCATCAATAAGCGTCCTTTTTGAAAAATCTATTCAAAAAAGGAGTATCCAGATGCAATCAAGTTTTGACGCCGACCTTCCCGGTCCCCAGACTGTGGAACGATAGACAGTAACTTGATTAAGGATACCTTTAGCCACTAGCGGGTCATTAGGTGGCCAATAATTTTATTGTAGAGCATTCACCTTTTCCATCTCAAACTTTGACAAGGAGGAACATCAACTCTACCATCAGTTTAGCATTTAGAAAAACGGCCCATTGAAAATGAAATTCAAAGACGTGTACCTAGATGCATATGGTCTAAACAAATATGATATCGAAGATGATATGAGAGACTCAAGTTGAAATTGCATGAAAATTATGTGATATTGTAGTTTGGAAGAATAAAATTCGTATTCTTCTTCTTTAACAACAGAAAAAATTACGTCAATAAATAGGGACTTGACTCCCTTGAGATCCTAACTAACTTAAGAGAGAAAAAATAGGAATAAAACAACCTAACCATTCCAAGATATCACTCGGAATATTATTGAACAGAAAATGACAAAACTACCCTATATACATCTGACACTCCCCATCAAGTTGGAGCATAGATATCTATCATGCCTAACTTGCTTACAAGAAGATCAAAATTAGGTTTAAACAATCCTTTAGTTAGGACGTCCGCTGTTTGCTGTGTGGTAGGGACAAATGGCATGCAAATAACTCGTGCCTCCAATTTCTCCTTAATAACGTGCTTGTCAATCTCGACATCTTTGGTTCGGTCATGTTGCACGAGGTTGTGTGCAATGCTTATCACTGCTTTGTTGTCGCAATACAGCTTTATTGGAGTCTCTACTAGTTCTTCAAGTCCTCCAATATTCATTGTATCCATAGGATCTCACAAATTCCATTCGCCATCACTCGATACTCGGCTCTGGACTGCTCCAGGCCACCACGTTTTGTTTCTTGCTCCTCCATGTGACAAGGTTTCTCCATACAAACGTGCAATAACCAGTGGTAGATTTTCTATATGTCACGGAACCTGCCCAATCCGCATCTGTGTAGGCTTCAACTGTCTTCTGTCCACCCTTCTTGAATAGCAACCCTCTTCCTGGAGAACTCTTCAAGTATCTCAATATTTTGTACGTGGCATCGAGATGTTTCTCGTATGGGGCGTGCATCAACTAACTCACCAAACTAACTGCAAATTCGATGGGGTCTTGTATGTGACAAGTAAATCAATTTGCCTACCAACCTTTGGTATTGGCCTACATCAACCGGGCCTTCCTGCTTGGTATTCCCAAGTTTTTTGTTAGGGTCGATCGACGTTTCAGCTGGCTTGCAACCACTCATCCCTGTCTCCTTGATAAGGTCTACGATGTATTTTCGTTGCGAGACCACAATACCTTCCTTGGACCGAGCAACTTCCATTCCAAGAAAGTATTTGAGAGATCCTAAATCCTTAATTTCAAATTCTGATGCGAGACTAGCCTTCAACCGGTTCATTTCCTTTATATCATCTCCGGTCAGTATGATATCGTCCATATAGACAATCAAAACTATCACTGACCCATCTCCTGAATGCTTGATGAACATGGTGTGATCAATTTGAGCCTGATTGTAACCCTGTTTCTTCACTGACCGGGTGAACTTCTCGAACCAAGCTCTTGGTGACTGTTTAAGACCGTAAAGAGATTTCTTCAGCTTGCACACCCTTGATCCGAATCTTTGTTCAAAACCTGGAGGGGGTTCCATGTAGGTCTCCGTTCAAAATCACCATCTCGTTGTAATAGACAATAACCTCCCGATCGCCTTGCTTGGATTGCCAAAGTTTTGACTTCAGTTCGAATATCTAAGAAGAATTCTCCAAGTCGGAGTAAGTCTTTTGAACCGAATCCCATACATCTTTGGCCGTCGGAAGGAACAAATTAGGCTTTGCTATTACAGCCTCCATGGAATTGAGGAGCCATGCCGTCACTAGGGAGTTCTCGAAACGCCAAAGTTTGAAACTTGGATTGGTCGCTGCTAGTTTCTTGGCTTCACCGGTTAGATATCCCAGTTTACCACGGCCATCAATGGCTAGTTTGACTGATTTGGACCACTCCATATGATTTTTGCCATTCAATTTATGAATGGTGATTTGAAAGGAAGAGCCTAAGGACACATGATCGACACTGCCACCGCCAATTGCTGTAGACGAAGTGCTAGTCTCCTTGGAATGTCCAGAGATGACTTCAGAGAAAGAAGGATTACTACCAACGCCGGTCATCGCCGTCTTTGGTCTAGTCATTTTTGCCATTAGGGTTAAAGATGCCCCGCTGGCTCTGATACCACGTAGTTTGGAAGAATAAAATTCGTATTCTTCTAATTTGATATCAGAAAAATTGCATCAATAAATAGGGACTTGACTTCCTTACTATCCTAACTAACTTAAGAGAGAAAAAAAAGGGAAAAAAAAAACCTAACCATTCCAAGATATCACTCGGAATATTGTTGAACAGAAAATGACAAAACTACCCTAGATACTTCAGACAGATATATCTCAATAAAGAGCAACATGACGTGTCATACCTTCTATCGGGTCCGGCCCCCGATGCCACGGTATCACTCACAGTAAGAATAGCTAATTTGAATTCAGAATCTTGAGAATCACTTGCACTTGTTTCTTTTTTTGCATTTGCTTGCAAGGGAGAAGTTGGATCGAATGTTAAGGTATTCTTGGTAGTAGTTCCACTCAAATCGGAAATTATGACAGCCGACACAGAAGAACCAGCCGGCATTAGACTCCCTGTTGTCGGCAACTCCAATAACGCATTAGCAGACTTCATACTTAAAAGGCGGCTACTCATCTGATGACCAGTACTCTCAGCAACAAAACTGAATCCAAAAATGAGAAGAACTATAATTCACATAGGGCAGACGCAAAAAATAAAAAGTTGGATCGGAGAAATACCAGTGGAAGTTAAGAAACAATGAGGATCAAATCGATCCGAACCCTGAATATTCAAGATTGCATTAACAAGAAGACAAGACGCAGTTTCTGTGAACAACTTACCCAGGCTTGCCTGATCCGTCATCGGTCTGCCACCTAACTATAGCACGATGGAATTCTGGACGGAATGGGTCTGTCTTTATAGGCTGACGAATACGAGCCTGCACTCTGTACATAGAAAATAATTGGAAAAAGAATGCCAGAAAGTAAGTTGCTACTTTATCGAGAGAGTTTCTGCGGTAGCAATTGGATAGAGAAATAGACCGTAGAGCAACCTCAAAAGATGAGGGTTTGCCCAGCCAGCGAGATGACGGATGGTGGGTACTACAAAGAGATTGAAACAGACTAAACAACTAACAGGATTTCCAGGCAGCCCAAATGCAAGAATCTTTTTTCTTGGGACATCTTCCATTGGTTTTGCAATGATCTCCGCAAATGTCAGAGGTTTTCCCGGTTTCATGCAAACCTGAAGAGCCGCGATTAAATTAAAAAGAGAGTATGTTGACAAGTCTTGGTTTCTCTTAGGGGCTACAAATCTTTTGTGTTGTCAGGGCTTCACTTCTGTTACTTTTCTATCAGTGAACTTTTGCATTTTATTTATTCACTGAAAAATAAAAATGGATTGCTTTTTGTTAAAGTGGCTGTTTCCAATCAAATAAATACGTAGAAGTTTGATACATTGTCAAACTTGTCTACTGGTTCAAAATATCAACCTTAGGGGAAGAATAAAATACATCAAATGAAAATTGGTCTACCTTACTGAAATGCACCGTTCCTCTCTTTTTGAGTAGTGGCTTGACAAAATCTCTGTCTCCCATGGAAACACCACCAGAAGTTATAAGGATATCGATCCCCGCAGAAACTGCAGTATTCATGACTCTTTCAAGTTCTTCTTCGTCGTCTCTTACGATACCAAGGTCAAGTACCTTGCAATGCTGCTGCATAGTAGCTGCCAGTATCATGGCACGATTTGAATCTCTAATCTGCACAAGAATCAAATTAACTTTAAGATAAACTTTTTCCAGACCACATAGGAAAAAGCAACCATTACGACAATCCTACGCATCAAAAGAAATGTTTTAGTAAATGTCACAAAAATATCATAAGAAATTAATGCTAGGAAATATGTTTCCTTTAAATGATAAAACAATGTTCTTGCCTAGTATTTGTCCAAAGTAAATATGTAAGAAAATAGGGTAACTGAACAGCAAGAAATAGGTAGAAGAGCGGGAAAAGACAGAAAAACATAAAAACAAAAAAATAAAAAATAAAAAATAAATAAAATAAAGAAAGCAAGAAAATAAAAGAACAAAACTATCCTTGGATTTTGAAAAGGGTAATCACACCAACGCACCCTGAAATTATTGTTATTTGCAAGTTAGACCCTAAATTCGACAGTTCTTGGCCATGCAGTCCAATCAATAATGAACAACAATTTATGGATGGAATTAGCATCCCAAATGCCAAAATAAAAAAGTTCAAGGTACAACTTGCCAACCAACGAAAAATATCAGGTGCATTTGTCATTAATTGGTGCCCATTAGCTACTGGACCAATTGCAAAGAGTTTTCAAGTTTAGAGTCTGATTTTCCAAAATTGAGTTCAGGGGTGCCAAATTGTCAAATACCAAAAGTTCGTGTCTATGCAAAACCCTTCTAAAAATTTCAAGCTTCCATGCCTCAATGTGAAACTGCATCTTCAAAACATTGCCACCAACTCCCATGCACAGTTGGTAACCCTCCCTCAAGGTCAAGAATAGAGACCTAAAGATGGCAATCCGGACTTAGAGTTTCAGTTTATCCGATAAAGATATGGTCACGGTACCTGGCCACGGTTTAAAATCTTTGTTGTTGGTTCCACAAGTTCGTCTCCAGTAGAAAGAATAGCGACAGTTGGGGTGTGGTAGACCTGTTATGACAACATTAGCCACAGGAAATTTACAACTTTGTAAAGCAGAAAATATATTACTAACATACCTTCACCATAGTTACTCCCACGGTAGCAAGCAGGCCAATTTCTGAAGCGCCAACTGTTTCTCCAGACCTTAATACTACAGCATCTTTCTCAATGTCACATCCCTGAAAGATGCCCACGTCAACTATTTGATTGAAAGAAATCAAAACAAGTATTTAAAAATAAGGGGTACGTAAAAAATCAACTACGCCAAATGATTTTAATAGTTAAGTCAACTCAATTTGAAGGAAGCAGCCATTACGCACCACTGGACGGATATCTGTTCCCTTGCTTGTCTTTACCAGTATTCTTACTCGCTTTGATTCAAGAGAAGACTCTTCAACTGGTTCGGTGTCCTCAACTTGAACAACTGCATCGGCACCATCAGGTATAGGTCCTAAAGTAAAGCCGGAACCAAAAATGGGAGCAATGCACAGAAGTCAAAAGTCATTACAAGAAATGGAAACCCATTGGGAACGAAGCTTCAAAAGACTTCACACGGCTCCACCTCTCTCCGAAAAGTGAAAATAACAACTATGGTATCAAACCCCCCTACAGCCACACGCCTCCTCATTCGGGGTTTTGCTAGGAAGTTGACTACAGAATCCCATGATATTAGTTAGGCCCGTCAAGTTCTTTTTGGCCTAGATTGCAATTAAAATCAAAATTGGGGCAAATTAAACTCCATTATAAGATGCCTGAAAAATTACTCTACATTATAAGACAATGACGGACCAGCAACAGTTCCACCGGCATTAAGTTTAAACGAAAGGTTAATACTAATAAGCGGAAAAAAAAAAAAAAAGAAGAAGAGAGCCAAGTCACCTCCAGTAGTGACATATGCAACAGTTCCACGAGTGAGAGTCACTCCAAGTCCATCATTTCCAGCTCTTGCTTCAGCAGCCACAGGATACTCACCTGGCCCATCTGATGCCACCACAGCATATCCATCCTGACTCAAAAATTTGAAAAAGCAAAAATTAGGGGGGGAAAAAATCATATCAATAAATCCATATATATACATATATATATATATATATATATATATACTCTCTTATCCGGTAGTTGGACTTGCTTTTTTTTTGTTTTTTGTTTTTTGTTTTTATTTTTGTGTTAATGTAACAATCATTTGATTCCACTGTCACATTTTTCAGTGGTACTTCCATTTTGTTTCAGCGGTTGCTAAACAGTATTATGTTACATGCAACAAAATACAACGGTTGCTAAACAATATTATATTACGCGTAGTTTTACAGGTAAATCAACTAATTGTTATAAATTATTTCTTTATTAGAATGTTACTAATGCCGGGCAAGAGAGCATTCATATGTGCATATATGCATCTAAACCATAAGCATCATATTCCAAACACACAAAGTGACTACATGAAACAACAATCAAGTTCAAAAAAATTCAATAAGAACCCAAAACCCACAACCAAAAAAAAAAAAAAAAAAAATCCAAAGTCGGATAAATTTTTAGCTGAGAAAGAAAACTATGCAATACCCAGTTCAAAATCAATCCTAAAAAGTCCAAATTTCCAAAAAAAAAAAAAAAAAATTGTGAAATACAAAGAGAAGTGGGTTTTGGAATAAGACCTTGATGGAGGCAGGATAAGGAGGCAGAGGGTCAGGAGCGCGAACATCCTCAGCCAAGACCTTGCCGAGCGCCTCTTGGAAAGGCACACTGACAGGTGTCAGTCCCTGGGCCACTGCCAGCACCGTCCGGAGAGCCTCGTCAACGGACACCATAGAGGGGTTGGTGCTACCCACGGTGACTCCGAAAACTCCCCCAGTCACCTCCATGATTATATATATATATATGTGTGTGTGTGTGTGTGTGTGTGTGTATTTATACTTGGGGCTAACTAGAATGAGGAAGAAAGGAGTGAGGAGAAGATAGGGAGAGAAAGGTGATGGGAAGGGGGTGTTTGGGTTTCGCAGCTCTTGTGGGGTTTGTAAAGTCAGTCAGTAAAGCCTGTACGTGGCTTTTGTCCTCTTCTGTCTGTCTCAGGTGGCTACTGGCTAGCTCACTTGGTTAAGGTGGGAGTGGGACCCATTCTACAACGAAATATTTGGGACTGTTTTGATGGTATATTCATTTTCAAAATTTTTTTTTTCTCTCTTTTGAAAAATTATTTCATTTTAAAAATAAAATGATATTTGGATGCATAAAAAAATTTTCTTTTTTAAAATTTAATGAGTTTCAAAAAAATATATAAATGAGAAGAAATGATATTAAAAATAATACATTTTGACAAAAATTAAAAAAGATTCCAAAAAGATTTTAAAAGGGTTCCAAAAGATACGTACAAAATATGTTTGAAAATGAGAAGAATGATAAGAAAAAGTTGAGAAAAAAAAACTTGTTATTTTTTCATATATTTTTAAAATGAGCATACGAAATAAAACAGGGGAAAAAGTTCAAAGCCATAACTGTAAATGTGAACCAGACTATACGGGTTGAGCCGTGAGTCTACTTGACCCGACCTGATCTGGAAGTAACAAGAATTGGTCCCGTGCTTGGCTCGAGCCTAGGATCGGATTGGGATTAAAAAACAAAGCCCTAATAGTAAGGTTGATTTTTCTTTTTCATATCTTACAGGTAGAAATTATGGAGAGAAAGATAGTGATGAGGACATTTTGTAGTGTTTTTGTTTTCAAACTCTTGGGAGCTTGTCAAGTTCGTAAACGACGTGGCTTTTGTTGGAGGGTCGTGCTCATGATCGAAAATACACCTACGTTGGGCCAAGGTCAGTGGATAAAAATAAGGTTTTAGATTCTTATTGCATGACATAATATAATGAGAGAGAAATAAAAAGCAGTTTTCATAAAATGATTAAAGTAAATATTAGGTGTTTAAAATATTTGGAGTAATCAACATATTTACTAAGTGAATGATTTATTTAAATTTTTTAAATAATACCTTATTATTTACTTCAAATATTTTCGTAAAAATACCATCTACTACTATTTTCCATTGTGGGATATGTTTGTAAACCCATGTTACAATTTATTTGCGATTTAGATTTCTGGTACGTTTATTAAATTTAATTTTGTTACAGAAATTTTAAGTTTCAAACCTGTTTATTAAATTTAATTTTGCTACAGAAATTTTAAGTTTCAAACCTGTTATCAAAATCTACTGGGGTCTTTTTGTGACATATCTGAGAATATATCATAAATGGATTTGTTCTTAGAAGGAAGAAGTAAATAACCTAAATTAGTAAAATGAACAAAAAAGACAAGTCTTTTCTCTTACGGTTTTCGATATTTTTCAAAATAACAACAATAATCAACTCACTTCTATCCTACATAAAAAAATTTATTTGCCATTACGTTTTTCCTGTGATTTCTCTTAATAATGAATAGTTAGTAAATTAAAGTTAATATCGTAGTCAAATTAAATGGATACGCTTTAATTTCCTCTGCTAATCCTTCCAATCTACAAGACAAGTACTCGAAATCTTTTCACTAATTTATTATCTTTCCACTAATTTCGTCATCCCTATCCGTCCTTTTCACTTTTCCCTCCAATCAAATCAAACAAGCTCCTATGCAAAGTAGCTGGGACGGCGGTTTTGTTTCATCTGTTGGGTGAAAGTTTAATCCAAATAAGAAAAAACCTAGTCACATTGTTATTGAAGCCATTAGAGGCATGCGCGGAATTATTAATTCATATACATGAGCCAAGAAGAAGGTACAAGATGGACAAGGTGTTAGCTAGATTGGATGGCACTAAAATCATTGTTAAACATACTGCCAAATCGGAATCATGCCTTAAACCCTATACTTATCGAGCATTAGAGTAAATCAAATACGGAATGGATTTTAATCACAATCACTCAAGCAACCATCATCTTTTAACTCGGTCATCAAGACACAACATTTTTTTCTGACTTAACGTTGGACAAAATTCTCCTGGTTTCGTCCATGTCTAAAAAAATGACAATTTGGATATATTTTTCTACATTAAGCATTACATGACAGTCTTCACTACCTCAGGAGCTGAATATCGGAAGAAACTTCTCTTTTAGTTTTTGCAGCACGGCAAATTCTTGCATCCCGGGTTCGCTTAGATTGCCTATAAAATTGAGATATCATTAAAAGAATAAGTTCAACCCAAATGCAATGGAAGGAAAGCACACATTGTGCAAGTGAAGATAAAAACACAGACGGACACAACTGCATCAGTTCGACAAGCTAAATTTTCATGCACAAATCGATGACCATCAGAAATCAAATAGAGTACTGCTCGTCAACACATTACAATATCTAAATGAAAATATATCGTGAGTTTGATATAATTTAACATTTTAACACTAATCCCAACAATATATTAACTTCCTCAGTACAAAAGCCCAACAGTTTCAGAGTTTATCAGAGTTGTAAAGTTGTATGAGTTATGAATCATGTATCCCAACGGTTGTTTGGATACCAACTACCAAAATAACATAGGATAATTTGCAGATTCCATATTTTGCAGGACGCAAATATAGTTTAACTAATGGATCAAAACATCCTTTTCAGGCAAACTAGTCCATTTAGATGCAGCTTAAACAATTAGGCAAAAAAAAAAAAAAAAAGGGGAACTCCAATTCTCTACTTTATACTGTTGATTTGAACACCAAACGAATAATTTATTATATCCCAAAAGTTTGTCAAGGCCTCAAGGGTCCCAAAGCAACAATTAAGCAGACAGAAAACAGAATAGTGACGATCCCTACTTCGTGAACTGCCCAGATTTGTTCATGAAACCTATTAGCCCCATACAAAACCCTATATTTGATGAAAGCACAAAATGCAGAACTAAAATTTCAGTCCATCAATAGCAAAATTGTACTTACCGTCTTAACCAATCTACTGATTAGATTCAGGAGCTGGAGCATTAATGTTGAAACTATCATAGCCTCCACTTGTCGGTGCCACTGGATTGGCTTGATACATTGCGGGGGGTGCAGCCATCGAGGGGGCTCCCTTTGCAGAAGTGGGTGTAGTCGTGCTCCCGGGAATTGTAGCAGGAACATTTATAGGGGGAGGCCTCATTGGAATATTTACTTGACCAGGTAAGGAAGGGGCACCAGGTGGAGCCACCATTGGTGGCATTGTTGGAGGAGCAAATCCTGTCAATGGTAAGAGAAATATATACATGTCATAAACGTATATACAAACTGTTACACAAACTACATAATCGTGAATATCGAATGCATTGCGCATGGATATATTGAACTGTGAGAGAGTAATAAACATCTCAACGCTATTAATAAGGGCGATTTGGTGGTCAGCAAATCAAATAGATAACTGTGAAGGAAAAAAATGAAATGTGGAGAGTGAGGACTGATTCTGTTTGGAGGGAGCAGTTTTCTTCGACAATACTATAAGAGCATAAATTCCTTTTGAAAAAATAATATACCATTTTCTGAGAGGGCATGCACTTTAAATATTTCAAACTAAACTTATTTATTCAAAAATTTGAAGTTTGAGGGATTACAATTGTATCTGTGCATATATAAGAGCATAAATTCCTTTTTCAAAAATAATTTACCATTTTCTGAGGGCATGCACTTAAAATATTTCAAACCAACTTATTTACGCAAATATTAGAAGTTGGAGGGATGACAATTGTAATCATGCATATATACACACACACACACATGTACACACATACACACACACATATCAACAAGATTTCAATTGGAACAAAAAGACATTAAAAAAAAAGAAGCAAAACAATAGGCATATGCATTTAAGTAAAACACAAGTTTAAAAAAATAATATTGTAGCAACCTGGAGCACCAGCAACAGGTCTTGGCAAAACAGGAGGTCTAATCCCAGGAAGCAAAGGAGCAGTTCCAGGAATCTGTGGCATCATGGGTGTCGGCAGAACCGGAAGACGGGGCCTTTGAATCAGTAGATGTTGGTTGTAGGCCGCGCCAACCTGCTGAAAAGCGGCAGCTTGGCCAAGATGTTCCTTAATCCTTTGGTCAATCAAGCTTTGAGTTTGTTGCTCCTCAAACTGCTGGTAGTAGGTTCGCACATTCGCCTGAAAACCATCCACGTAATCAACGAATCTGATGCAAGAGGGTGTCACATTCACATACTTAAATGGAAAATGATTGTTATATATACCTTGTGTTTGTAGCCGGCATTGTGTTGTTTTCTTACAGAGGGCTGAAAAAGATAAAAAGTCAAGTAGTCAAAGGAGGGATCAAGTTGTTTCCCATAAATAAACATAAGATTGAATTTGAGGGCAAGACATGTTACCGAATCGTGGGTCAAATAAGTGTCACAGTAGTCACAGTAATAGCTTCCAAAAACAAACAGAAAAACGATTAGTTTGTGCAATTCGAAAGACGAATAGAGAAGCTCATAAGTATCAAAATTTCAATATTTACCGAGGCATTGCCGCAGATTGCAACTGAATCTTGAGGCAAACAGAACCTACAAAATCAAAAGAGAAAAGTAAAAAGAGTTAAATTAATTGGCCAAAAAAATCCACACACAAAGAACCAGAGATTCTAAATAATTTGAAGAATGCCCTTTTGATTTAAGGGTCTATGGTTTATGTTACGTCGATTAACAACCGTCGATTTCGAGCTTTCCGACCGAATGTCGGAACGAACACCAAGCCGTGATCGGTTTCCAGGCAGTTTCAGGGACAGTAACCAGTCAGTTTATAGGCAGTAACCAATTAACCTGACGCTTTTTTGGGTACTAAATTACTAATTAAAAACTTTTCACAATCCAGAAACCAAATGATCAAAATTTTCACAAAGCAGTAACCACATATTCTATTCAATAGAAAAGATCAAGCAAAAAAATAAAAGAAAAAAAGAAAAACCCTAATCTATCATTCTATTTCTATTCCATATATCTGATTTTCAAATAACAGAAAAAAACAAAAACAAAAATAAAAATTAAAACAAAAACCTAACCTTTCTTTTTCACCGTACCACGCACGGCTTCAGCAACGGGCAACGGGCAACGGGAGAGGACGGCGCGCGGAGTCGGCTGCGGAAAGACGGCCGGCTAGGCGGCGGACGGCTCGTCGGCGATGGGAAAGAGTATAGAAAGACACAGAGAGTTTTTGAGATTGAAGACGAGAGAGAGAGTGAGGGTCGACAGGTGCACAGAAATGCGCATTCGTACTTTTTCATTGCAAACGACGTAGTTTCACTGTCATTTTTTTACTTAATTTTATTTATATGTATTAAGAACTGTGATTATTGTAGTTATATACATCGCTTAACCATAATTTTATATATTATTTTATCATAAAATATAAAATTTGAATCTCTCTCAAATTAAAAAAAAAACTATGTTTGCATTTAAGTATATAATGATTGCACGTAGATCGTATCATCATTTCACACTTAACTTTATCATAAGATGAAAAATTAAAATCATCCATCCTCATAATAATAATAGTTTAAAACGAGAAAGAAGTTAGTACTATTCTTAAAATTAATAATCAAATTAAATAAGAAGTTTTTTCAAATATTTAAGATAATTTATAATAAATAATAAATTTACTTATCTATTTACCGGAAATAAATTTTCTATTAACATAGTAAATTTGTTACTTACAGTTATTTTCTTTAAATATTTTAAAATATTATTATTCACTTGATTTAATTTATAAAATACACTTTTTGATAATAGAATCTGTGGACAACAAATGAGAGACGTTCATAATAATATTTCCAAGTTTTTTTACTGTCTATTAATGATGATACTTAATGTTCTTCCTAAAAATAAGGATATCATCCATCTTTGAATGTCAATGGAATGCCCTATGTCCTTTTATGTAGTTTCTTTTTGTAATGTTTTCTTTAAACGAAAATTTATAGTTTAAATGAAGTTGTTTTTAGCATACAAGCATCCTTTGAATATCTTCTGTGTTCCATGTTTGATTCTCTCAATTTAATGCAACTTGATATTAAGAGTACTAGTTTTCTGAGCCAATGACAAATCATATAGGCTTAGCCTCCATTTGTAATAACAACTCAAGATGGAGTTTTCATTATTCAGCTGCAAAATTCCTAAATTTACATCTTACTTCGTTTTTTTAAAAAACTCTCAAATTTTAAAAATTAATAACTTTTTATTTTAAGTGAAAATTAGATATTTTTTTTTTTCCAACTCGCACAAAAAAAAAAAAAAAAAAAAGAGATGAACAAACTAATATCTAGATTTTTTCTTTTTTTAGGAACACATTTCAAGTTTTTATAATATTTTCAATGTAACAATTCATTTTCAATTCATACATTCCACAAACATACATTTCCACGCCAATATTTAAAACTTCGTCTTCAATTGTCACTCCAAACAACTTTGTGGCCCCAAATTATTACACACTCGTCTAAACAATTTGTATGATGAATTTTGACTGGTTCAAAAAAATAATAATACTAATAATGTTCATTGGTAACGATACTTAACATTCCTTCTAAAAATAAATATATTATCATACGTTTCCTCTCTTATTATATTTTGCTCTTATTTAAAAGGGGGAAAATATGTGGTTGAATTCCATTTATATACCCTATCGGTAAAACTCATATTTAAACTGCTAAGATGTAATTGAATGGCTGAAATATCGTTTGTGTATAATAATCATAATGCATCTTGCTTCAAATTAGTAGAGACTAATAAATTAAAAAATAATAAAAAAATAAATTTAAAAAAGCTATAAAGAGGCACAGCTCTCCCCGACGCCGACGACCCCCCCCAGACGACGGACCCTCCTCCTACCAAATTTGCACCCCTACCTCCCGACGCTGACGAAGAGGCCTCTCCTACCATCCCAGTGCCCAACCCTCCTCTCCCCCAATGCCTAGGAGGTCCTCTCTCCCCCAACGCCAACCCCCCCCCCCCAAACACATACTAGATCCGTTTTGTGCCGGGGGGGGGGGGAGTGGTCGTCACCGTCGTTGGGAGGGTGGGCGGGACTAGGTCGGGGGTATAAGATAATAAATAAGAAAATTTTCAAATATTTAAGATGGCCTCACAATCACTAGCCAATGTGCTTTTCTCTCATGCCTTTCTTCGTTCATGGTTTTATAATAAATAACAAATTTACTAGTTTATTTAATTTTCTATTTACCTAATAAATTTTTTAATTACAGTTATTTTCTTCAAATATTCTACACTATTATTATTTACTTGATTTAATTTATAAAAATTCTATTTACTAGAATTTCAAAGCTAAATTTAAGAATTCGTATTAGTATTTGGGGGACAGGGGTACAAAGACATTTGGTTCAACCGTTACGCATTTTGGATGGAATTTGAGACATTTGAATATAAATACTCGAATTGTCATCTAAAATAGTGTTTCAATATTCGTAATTTACACAAAGTATTTTGTATATATGTGTGATAAATATTTAAAAGGTTATAACAAATCTTACAAAATAGCAATGTCCATGAAAAATTTCAATCAAATATATGGTTGGGGTTCTGTTCTATTCATCTTTTTGTTTTACATGCATATAAAAAGGAATCGTGCGTGTTATTCAAATTTGAAATTAAAAAGTTATGGCATTTTGAAACTTAAATAGAAGGGATTAATTTTTTTCTTCTTCTTAAGTTAGAGGTTATGTGATTCGAACTTTTCATCTTTTGATAAATATAAGTATAAAATTATCAATAGACTATATAAATATTAATTTGCACATGTAATTAAATTGAGCCATGTTTAGGTGGAGCTCAGTTTCATGTTTCTTCATATATTGTCAAATGGATCATTTCACACCATTTGCTGTACATTCCAAAAACTTTATTCGGAATGCATATTTGAATTGCCAAATCCAAAATAAATGGTACTACATGTTCTTAAATATTTGAAAGAAATGGGTATTTTCATTCTTCGGAATTTTTTTTCATTTTTTTTAAAGAAAATTGTTTTTAAATATCATCAAGTATATATGTGATTGTTTAGAACAAAATTCATTTATCTTTCCTTTCTCTCGAGAGAAAACCTTTCTCAATCCTTTTTATTTTCCTTAAGTATTTTACACTTACTCTTTTTATTTTCCCTCCCTCGTATCTTTTATTCTCCTTCCCTCTTATCCAACGTATCATTTATGTAGGAAGGAGAGGAAATAAAATAAAAAATAAACTCATGGTAGACTTGTCCTTTTCATTTTTGTTTGTTTGCTTGGAATAAAGTTTCCTTTCACATTTGCGCATTATCTGTATTGGGCATTGAGGGACCACTCTTCATCTTATCTTATTTTATCTTAATATATATATATAAGTGTCAATCAAATTAAAACTTTTTTAATACATTTTTCTTTTTGACACTTGTCTAACACCCTAAAACAAATTAGTTTGATTTTAACTAATCCAACTAAATACTTTTTTAACCATTTTATCTTTTGATACTTGTCACTATTTCAGAAACTAATCCAACAAAAACTTTTTTAACCCCATTTTTTTTTTTTTTGATACTTGTCATCACCTTAGTAAAAATTAGCTTGTTTTTAACTAATCCAACTAAAAGCTTTATTTAACTCCTTTACTTTTTAACATCATCTTTTTCTAATTATTATCTACGATCTTGAAAAGTGAACCAAAAAAGAAATAATCAAGGGAAAAAGAAAAAGTAACAAAGTCAAAAATAAAATAAAACTAAATGACTGAAAGATTGACACATAAGTATGGAGATGAAAATTTAATTAGATGTATACATAATAATATAACACCTCATAATTATTTTTTTATTTCATTTATCAATTTTTTTAACTTAAAAAAGGGCAATAGACTTGACCGTCAAACGCAAATTACGCAGACAACAATGTGACAAATATTTATTTATTTATTTATTTTGCACCTCTGTCATCCCCTTTTGTTTTTTCTTTCGTACTTGCATTATTGGTCCCATTGTTTTTGGCTTCAGAAATGACATTCCTCTGATATTGGTCTCAGACTTCTAAAATTTTATCCAAAGCAAGCTCTTCCTAGTCTCACCATCACACTTCACCAGGTTCCTCGTAAATCCCTTTTATAATTTTCCCCGCCTCTCTCTCTCTCTGTTGTTGTTGTTATTATTATTATTTTTTTAATTTGCTTGACTTGTATAAGAATTTTGTTAGAATTAAACTGAACTTTAGTCACTGACAAAAGTATACTTAAATGTAACAGGAAGGTCTCTTCATCTCTTCCTGATTTGATCATCTCTTCCTGATTTGATCATTTTCTATCTGTGTTACATGAAAAACTAATTGGTCAAAGTTTGAGTTTCAACCAAGTTGAAAAAAAAAAAAAAAAAAATCCCAATTTCTACTTCCAAAAAATTCTCGCCAGAATGGGCTTCATAGAAGTGGTGTTTTTCGTCCTAGTCCTATCAATCTTCTATTTGGAAAGAAGTTTTTGTTCAAAATTTGATCCCGTAGACAATTATCTTGTAGACTGTGGATCACCAACTGACACCGTAGTTGGTGACCGTGTTTTCTTATCGGATCACACGGCTTCAAAGTTTCTCTCAACCCCTCTAGATGTTCTTGCCAAGACCGCTAATAATTCAACTGTTTCCTCTGGTGATTCACCCTTGTATCAAACAGCAAGAATCTTCACCCAAACCTCAATCTACACATTTTCAATCCGCCATCAAGGTAGACACTGGATTCGCCTTCATTTCTCGCCGTTTGTCTACGAAAACTACGACATGAACACTGCAAGATTCTCCGTTTTCACCAAAAACCATGTCCTTCTCAAAGACTACCGCACTTATAATACCACTTGTTTCAAAGAATTCTCTGTGAATGTGACCTCAAACAACCTTGTTATCACGCTCACTCCTTCAGAGAATTCATTCGCATTCTTGAACGCTGTAGAAGTTGTCTCGGTTCCTGATGAGATCATTACAAATGATTTGGTGTCTATTGGTGGCCTTCCTGATCAAGATTTCAAAGGATTGTCAAGTCAGGCTTTTGAGACAGTTGCGAGGGTGAACATGGGTGGTCCAATGGTGTTTCCCGAAAATGACACCCTCTGGCGAACTTGGGTCCCCGATCAAAGTTTTCTATCACACAAGGACATTGTCAAAAATGTTTCCAACATTCAAGCTGTAAAATACATCCCTGGAGGAAAGGTAACCCCTAATATTGCTCCTTCTATAGTGTATGGTACCGCTACAGTAGGGCTGGCCCCGACTGCCGGCAACATTTTCAATATAACCTGGGAGTTCAAAGTGGATCAAGGTTTTCGTTATCTCATCAGGTTTCACTTTTGTGATATAGTAAGTGAAAATCTCGAAACTCTATACCTCAATGTGTATACGAATTCTGGGAATGTTGCTTCCAATCTTGACATCGGTGCTTTGTCATCTAACTCGCTTGGATCACCACTCTACATGGATTATGTCACAACGTCAGCAGTTACCAATAATCTTCGTATAAGCATAGGAACTCCTGGTCCACCTTTGGTTGCATCATTTGTTATTCTAAATGGGTTGGAGATATTGAAAATCAACAACTCGATGGGCCATTTCACTTCTCCGGTTATGTCTTCAAGTACGAAGAAAAATGTTGGAGTACTAGCAACCGGCGTGAGCATTGGGGTATTTCTTGTAGTAACAGGATGTGTAGTTTTCTTATTGATTATGTGCAAAAATTGGAAAAGACTGGAACTGAAGGGCCATTCTGAGAAATCTACCAATGCAATTGATGCTTTAAAGTATGAGGCTTGCATTCCTTTTGTCGTTGTTCAAGAAGCTACAAATAATTTTGATGAGAATTGGGTTATTGGGAGTGGTGGCTTTGGGAAGGTATACAAGGGAGTTTTAAATGATGGGACTAAAGTTGCCATAAAGCGAAAACATCCAGGGTCTCAACAAGGAATGACAGAATTCTGGACTGAAATCAAGATGTTATCGCAATTTCATCACCGCAATCTTGTTTCACTAATTGCCTATTGTGATGAAGGGAATGAGATGATCTTACTTTACGAGTACGTGGAAAATGGAACACTAAGGAGTCATTTGTACGGCTCAGAAGCACTTCCGGTCTTAAGTTGGAAGCAAAGACTTGAAATCTGTATTGGCGCAGCTAAAGGGCTACATTACCTTCACACAGGCTTTGCAAGAGCAATTATCCATCGTGATGTGAAGTCTACAAACATTTTGCTGGACGAGAATCTCAAAGCGAAAGTTGCGGATTTTGGGCTTTCCAAGATAGGGCCAGACATTACCAAGGCTTATCATGTGAGCACTGCCGTGAAAGGAAGTTTTGGGTATCTGGATCCTGAATACTTCAGGAAGCAACGACTGACGTTGAAATCAGATGTATACTCATTTGGAGTGGTTTTGTTTGAGGTACTTTGCGGAAGAGCCGCCGTGGACTCAACCCTCCCAACAGAAAAAATCGGTTTAGCTGGGTGGGCATTGAAATGGCAAAAGACTGGGAAGTTGGAAGAGATCATAGATCCTGCTCTAGTGGGAGAAGTTAGCCCCGATTCTCTCAAGATATTTGGAGAAATCACCGAGAAATGCTTGGCGGAATTTGGTGCCAATAGGCCCTTGATGGGCGAAGTTTTGAAGAATTTGGAGTGTGCTCTCCAACTTCAAGAGGCTGCGGAGCAAAACATAAGTACTAACATGATGAGCGAGTTACCCCAACAAGTTGAAAGAAAGTTACAACATTCTGTTTCTGCATTCGAACTGTCACGTACTCGTGTTGGTAATCTTTCAAGTGGTAGCAAAAAGATGATGAAGTTATTCTCACAGCAAATGAGGTTTGAGGATAGGTGGCTACTAGGAGATGATAAATCTTTCGGCCTTGGTCTCTCTGTATGATATGACACTAATTAATGTGGTTTTCTCTTGTGAAAATCAAAGGTTTAACAACTTTGAATTTGTTTCCTTAAAATATGGAATGTCTCTAGACTTGGTTAGCATAGATTTGTTTGTAAAATGAGATCTTTACGTATGAATTTGTTACTCTTCAAGATCTAACCGTGCCTTTTCACCATCTTTACTTTTGTTTGGAATGTCAAGCAACGTGCCCACGATCGATTCACAAATGTTTTTCTCAATATGCATAACATCTAAGCAATGACAAACATATAGTGACTTCCAATATGGAAGTTCATAGAAGATTGACTTCTTCTTCTAAGGTCCATCGACAACTGGAGCCTTACGTTTTCTCTTTCCTAATACTACTTTCACATCTTTAACCATCTCGAATACATCTTCACCAGACAAAATCCGAGGAGGGGGTCTTTCTTCGGTATTACCATCAAAAGCCTTCTTTTGTTTGCGGTAGCGATGATTTTTTGGCAAGAATCTCCTGTGACCAAGGAAAACGGTTTTCTTACCATGCTTTAACCGGATGGAAGATGTGTCATTCATACAAACTGGACAACCTATAGAACTCTTCACAGAATAACCAGATAGATTGCCAAGTGCAGGAAAGTCATTTAGTGACCAAATCAACATTGCACGAACATTGAACGTGTCTTGACGGTGAGAATCTCTAACTTGTAAACCATCTTCCCACAAGCTTTTTAGGTCATCGATTAATGGTGCCAAGTTGATGCAAACCCCGCCAACTTGTGACGAGACCCGACAACAAAAAGGAATCCAAGAACGTTCTACAATCAGATTTGGATGGGGAAACCTCGACCCGTTGCTTGAATCGTGACACGAACCTTGGTATAGAAGACCGCAACCCAATGCCAACCCACAAACAAGAACCTTGGTATTGTCGTAGACGCCACAAACGGTGGTGGAATTCCGTTTGATAAGTCGAAGGTGAACGCCACGGAGAATTCCGATAAGTTCGAATAGTTCGTCAAAGAACCAAAGAGAATGAAATCTCACAATTTTCTGAATAATAGTTTGTCTTTTTATTGCTTCATGGACGCCTATAAATAGGCTGAACATTACAAAGAAAGTTCCTAAAATAACTAACTTAATTTTGGCTAAAATCTGGAAATATTCGTACTTGCCTAAAAATTACAATCAGCTTTTTAAGTGGCTGATTACTTACCTAAAATAGAAAAGATCAAAAGGAAAGTAATGCCCCTTTTTTCACGTGGGCCTTACAAATTCTGAACTCCTAAACTTGCCAATTTTGCTGGTTGAAATTAAGCTCCAGAATCTTCTAGAACTTGAATCAAGCTTGTAAAAGGCTGGTCAACGTTTTCATCTTCCCCAATAGGCCTCCACGTGCATGCTTGAGCCAAAAGCCCTCTAATCAGCCCATTTAATGCATTTTGGAATTTCTTGGCCCGTGCTCTTGTGACCGGTCTAATAGGAACCCGAATAGGATCCGCGTTCCATGCTCTTGTGCTTGCCATGTCCTCATCATTCCCTTCCTCTTGAGAAGGATTTGTCCGCAAATCAAGTCCATCATCTACATCAAAAGGACTCAAATCAGAAACATTGAAGGTAGCACTTACATTATACTCACCAGGTAAATCCAGCTTGTATGCATTGTCGTTGATCCGTTCCAAGACTTGGAAAGGTCCATCCCCTCTAGGTTGTAGTTTGGATTTCCTTTGTGTCGGGAACCGCTCCTTTCGCATATGCAACCAAACCCTATCTCCAGGTTCAAAAATCAGTTTGTGACGCCCCTTGTTAGCTTGTTTTGCATATTGCTCCGTTCTTCGCTCAATGTTGAGCCTTGCCTTCTCATGCATCTGCTTAACAAATTCCGCCTTTTTCTTTCCATCCAAATTAATGCGCTCAGAAATAGGTAATGGAGATAAATCTAATGGGGTTAAAGGATTAAAACCATAAACAATTTCAAAAGGTGAAAATTTAGTAGCAGAATGAACAGATCTATTATAAGCAAACTCAACGTGTGGTAAACACTCTTCCCATGTTTTGATGTTCTTTTTAACGATTGCTCTCAACAATGTAGACAAAGTCCTATTTACTACTTCGGTTTGTCCATCAGTTTGTAGGTGACACATTGTAGAAAACAAAAGCTTAGTACCTAACTTACACCACAAAGTCTTCCAAAAGTAACTCAAGAACTTTACATCTCTATCCGAAACGATTGTTCTAGGCATGCCATGTAATCTCACAATCTCCCTAAAGAACAAATCGGCCACATGTGAAGCATCATCAGTTTTGTGACATGGAATAAAGTGTGCCATCTTTGAAAATCTATCTACAACAACAAAAATGGAATCTTTCCCACGTTTTGTCCTAGGCAACCCTAACACAAAATCCATTGAAATATCAACCCAAGGTTCATTAGGGATAGGAAGAGGTATATACAGACCGTGGGGCTGTGCTCGGGACTTAGCTTGCCTACAAGTGATACATCGTCCGCAAACTTTCTCAACATCTCGTTTCATACGCGGCCAAAAGAAGTGTTCCTGTAAAACAGCTAAAGTCTTTGTGACTCCAAAATGCCCCATCAATCCTCCACCATGTGATTCCTGCACTAACAATTCCCTCAAAGAACAATTAGGTATGCATAACTTATTCTCTCGAAACAGGAATCCATCATGCCTAAAGAACTTACCACAAGCGTTTTTCTCACAAGCCTAGTATTCTTCACAAAATTCACGGTCATCGATGTATAAATTTTTAATGTGCTCAAAACCAAGCAATTTGGCATCAAGTGTAGATAGCAAGGCATACCTACGTGAAAGGGCATCAGCAACTACATTCTCCTTCCCTTGCTTATACTGGATGACGTATGGAAACGTCTCAATGAACTCCACCCAACGAGCATGCCTTTTGTTTAGCTTGTGTTGGCCTTTCAAGTGTTTCAAGGACTCATGATTGGTGTGAATTACGAATTCCTTTGGCCACAGGTAGTGCTGCCATATCTCCAAAGCCCTAACCAATGCATACAACTCCTTGTCGTAAGTCGGGTAGTTTAAGGCTGCCCCACTTAGTTTCTCACTAAAGTAAGCAATTGGTCGTCCCTCCTACATTAAAACTGCACCTATACCAATACCTGAAGCATCACATTGAATTTCAAACGGTTTATTAAAGTTCGGCAAAGACAGTAAAGGGGCGTTGGTTAGCTTTTGCTTGAGCAGTTGAAACGCCTTCCCTTGATCGTCCCCCCACTTGAAACCAACGTTTTTTCTTGATAACTTCGGTAAGTGGAGCGGCCAATGTGCTGAAATCTTTCACAAACCGTCGGTAGAAACTAGCAAGTCCATGAAAGCTTCGCACATCACCTACATTTGTGGGAGTCAGCCATTCTTAGATTGCACGTACCTTGTCCTCGTCAACCTGTATACCCTGTGCGCTCACAACAAATCCTAAAAACACAACTTTATCAGTGCAAAAGGTACACTTCTTCAAATTGGCAAACAACTTTGCTTTTCTAAGCACATCTAAAACAGATTTCAAATGTACAACATGATCATCCAAGTTTTTGCTATAAATGAGTATATCATCAAAGTAGACGACAACAAATCTGCCAATAAATGAACGCAAAACATGATTCATAAGTCTCATAAAAGTGCTCGGAGCATTAGTCAAACCGAAAGGCATAACTAACCATTCATACAAATCATATTTTGTTTTAAAGGCAGTTTTCCATTCATCACCTGCTTTCATTCTAATCTGATGATAACCACTCTTCAAATCAATCTTCGAAAACACGCAAGATCCATCCAATTCATCTAGCATATCATCGAGGCGTGGAATAGGATGACGATACTTTACCGTTATATTATTGACAACTCGGCAATCAACGCACATTCTCCACGTCCCATCCTTCTTAGGTACAAGTAAGACTGGAACCGCACATGGACTCATGCTTTCTCGAACATACCATTTTTCCAACAATTCACTAACCTGCCTTTGGAGCTCCTTCGTCTCCTCTGGATTGCTCCTATAAGCCGGTCGGTTTGGGATGGAAGCGCCGCGTACAAAGTTAATTTGATGCTCTATTCCTCGAATTGGAGGCAACCCATGCGGCACCTCTTCGGGAAAGACATCCTCAAATTCCTGCAACATAGAAACAACAGAACTAGGCAAAGTAGGGTCAAGTTCGTTAGTGTTTAAAAATGCCTCTTTGTACAAGAGTATAATCATCGGCTGTTTTGAAAACATCGCTTGCTTGATTTCTTTGGCTTTTGCGTAAAAACTCTTTTGTTTTCTCTCTGTTTTTCTCTCGTTGACTGAATCTACAATTGCCTTTTCTCTCTTTTTTTCTTTTGCCTCTTGTTCTTTTACACTCTTTTTCTTTTGTTCACTCTCGTCCTTTTGATCGCTCTCTTTCTGCAATCTCACTTGATCCTCATATACTTGTTGCGGTGTCAATGGTACAAGAGTGATTGGTCGTTGATTAAGTACAAAGGAGTATTTGTTTGTAAAACCGTCATGCTTCACATGCCTATCAAACTGCCATGGTCGCCCTAGCAACAAGTGTCCTGCTTGCATCGGCACTACATCACACAACACTTCATCTTCGTATTTTCCGATTCGAAACGCAACTAACACCTGCTTGTTCACCCTTATCTCACCACTATCATTTAACCATTGCAGCTTGTAAGGCCGTGGGTGCTTCAATGTTGGCAGGCCCAATTTTTCCACCATTGTTATGCTTGCAACATTAGTGCAACTGCCACCATCAATAATCACACTACATACCTTATCTTTGACGTAGCACCTGGTGTGAAAGATGTTTTCCCGCTGCAGTTCTTTGACTTCTTTTGCTTGCAAGCTTAATGCTCTCTTTGCCACCAATGTTAATGCCTCAGGGGCTGAATACTCCTCCTCAGAAACGTCCTCCAATGGTGGCATGTCGTCGGTGTCGGAGTCTTCATTGTCAGTCACAATCTCACCATTGTCTCGCAATACCATGACTCTCTTATTCGGACATTGACTCGATATGTGACCCCTGCCTTGACATTTGAAACACTTAATGTCACGATTACGAGTGGAAGAAGAGTCATTTTTACCTTGTGAATTGAAAGCTGAGGAAGAAGGTTTAGGCTCAGCCTTAGGATTGTCCCTGGCTTTCTCTTCCTTCCTCGGATAAGTCGGCTTCCACGGAGTTTGTTCCGCATAACGGCCTGGCCATGTACCCCTCCTCTTGAGTTGTTTCTCAACTTTAATGGCCATGTGTACCATCTCCTCCAACTCCACATAATGTTGCAACTCCACCTGATTGGCGATTTCTTGATTCAAACCTGCCAAAAACCTGGCCATGGTGGCTTCTCGATCCTCTTCTACATTTTCTTGGATCATTGCTACCTCCATCTCTTGGTAATAATCTTCGACACTCCGATTGCCTTGTGTGAGTCTTTGCAGCTTCTTGTACAAATTCCGGTAATAGTGACTTGGAACAAAACGCCTCCTCATTACCGTTTTCATCTCCTCCCAAGTTTCCACTGGCCTTTCTCTATTTCGTCTCCTGTTTAACACCAATTGATCCCACTAAACAATAGCATAGTCAGAAAACTCAATGGCTGCGAGTTTTACCTTCTTCATCTCGGAGTAGTTGTGGCAATCAAAAACTAGCTCCATCTTCTTTTCCCAGTCTAGATAAGCCTCGGGATCATTCTTGCCGTGAAATGAAGGCACCTTCATCTTAATGCTACCCAAATTATTATCCTCCCTATTCCTATCTCTTCTAACTCGTCCAAACCTCCTAACGCTGCCCACCGAGTGTCTATCATCCTCTTCCTCAAAACCGCCCTCATTGAATTCCTCAAAGTCATCTGCAACTTGACCTGGTTGAACTCTTTCCCTCCTATGCACATTGGGGGCGTGTTGTGGCTGCTGCTCACGACTATTCTCTATCCGATCTATCCTTTCATGAACCTGCTCCATTTCTAACCTCATCACACGCCTCATCTCACCCATCATGGCCTCCATAAACAATTTTGGATCTGTCACTGCAGTGGCACCTTCAGCAATGCTTTTGTGAGACATGATTGCTGCAAAACAAGGTTAAAACAGAAAGGACCTCACAATTCTCTCCCTTACGTGTTTACACTCAAGAATGTGAATCACTCTACACTCGTGTTTTCACTCAACAAAATATTCGGCTTTTCACCCTCTAATGTGCTCACCACTCTTGCCTTTTTCCACTCGACAATTCTCTTTCAGTTCTTTTGAAACTAAACAAACAGTACTCAAAATTTTCCAGTAACAATTCACCAATAACTCATCAATGAAATTCTGGTTCAAAGGAAAGAATACAAGGGATACGGCCAATTAGGTTTCTGAAAGCACAAATTAGGAATTTTTTTTTTTTTGAAAATCCGAGGAATAGGAATCTGAAATTACAAACGAACAAGAACAACAATTTTTTTTTCTTCTTTTTAACAGACTCCTTTTATGATTTATGATTTCTTTTTTTTTTTTTTTTTTTGACTTTTTTTTTTTGAACAATCAGAAACTGATATGAACTAGGATTCGAAAAATAAAATTTTAAATTTAAAGGATAGATAAACCTGACCTAGAACCAAAGCTCTGATACCAAATGATGCAAACCTCGCCAACTTGTGACGAGACCCGACAACAAAAAGGAACCCAAGAACGTTCTACAATCAGATTTGGATGGGGAAACCTCGACCCGTTGCTTGAATCGTGACACGAACCTTGGTATAGAAGACCGCAACCCAATGCCAACCCACAAACAAGAACCTTGGTATTGTCGTAGACGCCACAAACGGTGGTGGAATTCCGTTTGATAAGTCGAAGGTGAACGCCACGGAGAATTCCGATAAGTTCGAATAGTTCGTCAAAGAACCAAAGAGAATGAAATCTCACAATTTTCTGAATAATAGTTTGTCTTTTTATTGCTTCATGGACGCCTATAAATAGGCTGAACATTACAAAGAAAGTTCCTAAAATAAGTAACTTAATTTTGGCTAAAATCTGGAAATATTCGTACTTGCCTAAAAATTACAATCAGCTTTTTAAGTGGCTGATTACTTACCTAAAATAGAAAAGATCAAAAGGAAAGTAATGCCCCTTTTTTCACGTGGGCCTTACAAATTCTGAACTCCTAAACTTGCCAATTTTGCTGGTTGAAATTAAGCTCCAGAATCTTCTAGAACTTGAATCAAGCTTGTAAAAGGCTGGTCAACGTTTTCATCTTCCCCAATAGGCCTCCACGTGCATGCTTGAGCCAAAAGCCCTCTAATCAGCCCATTTAATGCATTTTGGAATTTCTTGGCCCGTGCTCTTGTGACCAGTCCAATAGGAACCCGAATAGGATCCGCGTTCCATGCTCTTGTGCTTGCCATGTCCTCATCACAAGTACACATCAATGTCATTCCCCAGTTGTTGAGGGCCTGAGATTAGTAATGTCAACATCAAGAACTTCCGCTTCATGCACAATTCTGGAGGGAGATTGTAATTGACTAGTATGACTGGCCAGGTATTATGCCGACTACTCATGTTGCTATGTGGGTTCATTCCGTTTGTCGACAAACCGAGACGTAAATTCCTTGGCTCCGCACTAAAATCTGGATGATTGTCATCAAAAGTCTTCCATTGTGGTGCGTCGGCCGGATGCCTAAGTTTGCCATCGTCAATACGTTTATCATGGCGCCATGTCAATTTCTTAGTATGCTCGGCATTACGGAATAAACGACGTAAACGTGGATCCAGTGGAATATACCATAACACCTTAACCGGCACTCCTTTCCTACCAGGCGATGGCATCTTGCCCTTCTTCCATCTTGACTCGTTACAAACCGGACATTCATCTAAATCTTCAAATTCTTTCCGGTAAAGAACACAATCATTTGGACAAGCATGTATCTTTTCATATTTCCCAAAGTACTCAACGTCTTCTTCGCCTCGTACATACTAGGTGGCACTTTGTTATCATCCGGTAGAACATCTTTTAGAAATTCTAAAAGAGCCGTGAAACTAGAATTCATCCACCCTCCCGATGCTTTCAGATTCCATAATTTAACCAATGCCCCTAATTTCGTATATTTTGTACACCCGGCATACAAAGGTGTTTCGGCATCATTAATCATTGCCTCAAATAACTCCGGCCGGTTCACAAAGTTTTCTTTCAAATCATTTATCATATTGACCATATCATCACGAACGTCTTCCTCAACAATAGGCTCTTTACCTTTACTACTCGTCGATGTATATTTAATATCGAAAAAATCTTCGCCATGTAGATACCATGTTTGGTAAGAACAAATAATCCCATAAGCACGCAAATGCCCTCTAACATCATCAATGGAATGAGATCTATGATTACCACATATTTGACACGGATACGGAATCTTATCATCTTGTATGTGAGCTTTGGCAAACGACAAAAATTCTTCAACACCAGCTTCATATGTTTTAGACAATCTATCAAACCACATCCACTTCCTATCCATGATATTTGCAACTCCTAAATAAAAAAAAATTACAATACTTATTTAAAAGTGAAAGTACTATATCATATTCATTAATTAACACCGGCTCATTAATAGATCAACAATTAAAAATCGAAGGAACATATCAAAAAACTAATTAAAATAAAAAACACCATGTAAAGCCATAATATAATTAAGTCTAAATACGGGATAAAATTAACATGTACTGATGACTTAATTTAACATCCATTGTACAATTACTCTAAATTGATCCCACAATATATATATATATATATTAAACACATACAACAAGCAGAATTAATATGTTCATTATTGATCACTTACAGAGAGAGAGCGAATATATTGGCGTACTGAAAATGATCGGAGCAATCTCGAAAACTATTTTGGGATATGTGAAGTGAAAAACTGAAGGCAAACAACTCTCGGCGTTTGGTTTAAAAAAAGTAAGCTTCCACGATGGTTTCTAGAAAAACGGTCGTGGAAGCCTGATAATTCAACGACGGTCAAGACAAAACCATCGTGGAAAACTCGTTTCCACGACGGATTGCTAAAACAGTCGTGGAAGCATTGGGCCGCTTCCACGACGGTTCAGTTAAAACCGTCATGGAAGCAAGCAGCTTCCACGACGGTTTACAAAACCATCGTGGAAGCGGCTTGCTTCCACGACGGTTTTAACAAAACCATCGTGTAAGCAAGCTCTTACACGACGGTTTTGTATAACCGTCGTGGAAGCAAGATGCTTCCACGACGGTTACAAATAACCGTCGTGCAAGCTTGCGCTTCCACGACGGTTTTCGGAAATGCTTTTCCGCTCCGTGTATTTGAGTTTTTTCGACGACGGTTTTTTAAAAAACGGTCATTGAAAGACAGTCGTGGAATCCCAATTTTGTAGTAGTGTGATGTTTTAGTGATGTGTAATAATTTGGGGCCACAAAGTCGGTATATGTGAATTGTGATTTGGTATTGGCTTAAAAAACAAGTACTTTAGACAGTAAGTTGCCCAATATAAGAAAGGTAAAGGTGGAACACAAAGGCTATTCAAAACATGCTTGCGTATACTAAAACATTTTCGTTTTATAAGGAACCATACAAAATTTTGGCAAAAAATTCAAAGAAACTACATAAAAAGTATAGTTTAGTTGGAGTTGAATTTAAATGCCAAACAAAACCTAATCTTGAACTCTTTTTAGCAATTTACATCTTTAACTTACAAATCTTTACCTATCTACCCCAAATGAATAACAATGTTGATTTACTGTAAAATATCCACGGCTTCGTGGATCAATTTCTCTCAGCACACTCATTTCCTTGACTTAAATGTTAATAAATCAATAAGAGTATTGTTCGGATAAATCTACTTAATGAATAAAGGGACATTGAAGAATAGAGTAGCCATAAATGAAAGTCAATGGTCTAGCTTGATTTCCCTTGGCCACATCCCAACCACCCAATGTTAATGTTCTTTCGTGTAGTTTCTTTTCTTTGTTTTTTGTTTTTTGTTTTTTTGGCCAAAATTCGTTGCTTCTTATAAAAATGAAAATGTTTTCAGTTTAAAAGCATATTTTGAATATCCTTTTGTGTTCCATGTTTACCTCTCTTATATAATGCAACTTGATGTCTACATATACTAAGTTTTTGGCCCCAAATTATTAGTATTACACACTTGGGTAGAAAATTTACACTATAAAAAAGATAATGGGGTAAACTAATAAGTTTCGGACATTAATAAACTCTAAAATAATTATCTATCGAAACAATATTTTTATCAATTTATTAACAATATGTGGATTTACGCCGGGGATTATTAATTTATCAAGAGAAATTAGTACAAGAAGTCGTTGATACACTTTTTGATAATAGAATATGTAGACAACAAATGAGAGACGGTCATAATAAGATTTCCAAGTCTTTTTACTATCTATTAATAATGATACTAATCGTTCTTTCTAAAAATAAGGGTATCATCTATCTTTGAACGTCAATGAAGTGTCTTGTGTTCTTTTTTGTAGTTTCTTTTTGTAATGTTTTCTTTAAACCAAAATTTGTAGTTTAAATGTGTGACGCCCCGACTTCCCAAGCCGGGTCGACACCATACTACTTGTATTTAACTTGCTTAAAAATTTGAGAATAAATATTTTTTTTTTTTTTTTTAAAAACATATTCTCATAAGTTATCTTGTAGAGAAAACTTGTCACTCATATATACCAAACTGAGAATACCTTCTCGTGTCTTCAAATTCTTTACATATAACAAAACATCATTTACTTTTATCATATTAACATATTTTCTGAAAAATTGGATGCGGAAAATTATGCGTAGTGGTATCCCACACCGCCCTTCACCCGTCGCATCGTCCACAAAGCCCATCACTTAAATTGCAGGCTTCTTACCTACAGTATGAAATATAAGAGTGAGCTTTCGCCCAGCAAGTACAAACATAATCTCACGAAATAATTCAAACATCTTAAAACATGTCCATCGTCAGGTAGCTTATGCATGAACCATTTATGATTGATTGAATGTCTTATGTTTCATTATAGACTCAATCCTTAACTTATCTTGTCTTAACATGTGGGCCCATAGTGTACGTACCGAAAGCGCGCAGCCTCCAGATAAAGCTAGGGTTTGCAAGGCCCTAACAGTTCTGGGAATCATAACGTGACCCTCACGCATCAACGAGAGGTTAATATCACAATTGGTGTTAAACATGTATCCTCCACGATCACGGGAGGTTGGTACGACACCTTACTTGATTATCTTACCATGTGATTTAACATTAGTGAACATGCTTCATGATGTCACTACGTCATGTTCAAACTTAACATTTCCCATATCATGGCATTCTTGAAATCATGACATTTTTAAAACCATGACATTTTAGAAAACATGGCATAATATGTAACATGTCATAGCACATCATCGTATAGCATTACATAACATCATACAACATAGCATGTACATTTAAACATGTAAAGTAACTAGTATAGTTTAACATAATATATATGAAAATAGTATTTACTATTTTCATACTGTAGGTGAGGTTCGATACTTGCCTGATTTGTTATATTCCAGGCTTTGTCGTTTCCACCCTGATCTCAATTGCAGGTTACTTCCTGCTATTAGAAAGAACATAGGATAAGGATCCTATAAAACGTTGGTAACCTTTCCAGCATCATAGTTATATGTTCTCTTTACATACCTTGATCATTTATTAGGTTACTAATTGTAACCCTAGAGATTATGGTTAACCGTCTTGACCCATTAGATTACTTGAGGTAACCTTGGGTATTAAACCCATATTAGATTATTCTTATTATCGAGCCTAAGTTTTAGTAACTCGGGTATCCTTTCCGGTTACCATTCGTCATTGTCTTGTTAATATGTTTTGACTTTTAAAATCCAATTTGGAAAATTGGCTAGAAAATCTTTTGTTTTACTTCAAAATTCGTGGTTTTCAAAATAAGACTTTATAAAAATTATTGAAGACTGAAAACTGGTTTTAAAACAGTTTTGATAGTCAAAACAGGAGTGTTGATGCAAAAATACAGTTTTTCTGCATGTTTTTAGAAAATCCTGTGCAGGAATTTCTTGCTCTCTGCACAGTTTTCATAGTTCAGGTTTTATTTAAAAATCCAGATTGATTTTGAAAAACTTGTCTTCACGAAAGTTCTTGCTCTTGAAAAATTCTAAAACTTTCGTGTTTTAAGAAAAACCCAGTTCTGCATGGATTCTTGTCAGTTTTAATTTGAAACTTACTGGACGTGTAGACTAGGTCTGGGCAGATTAGCCTCGGATTTTCGTAAAAACGGAGGCCATTGGAGCCTCATTTTTCAAATCCATTCACGCTGCCCTCTAGGAAAAACTGTTCTGAACAACTTTTGTGTTTTAATTTTTTCCAAACTCGGCCTCTAAAGGCCTCAAAATCTGATTTTCCCGAGACTGGCCAATTTCTACCCGAAATGGCAGTTTTCGGTTTCGATTTTTGTTTTACGTCCTAGACGTGGAATCTAGCTCGACCAGCCACCGCGGGAGCTCTAATACACACATGCAGCGGTTTTCTAATGTCCAATATTCACCATGCAAATTAAAATTCACATCATGCATCAACATATAAAACTCTAGCCATACAACAAACACTTAGCATGCAAAATCACAAAATTAAGAGCAAGCATGCAATCACAATCAAACCACCCTTAGTTCTAGATCAAGCACAAACTTTAAATCCTAAACTAAGGCAACAAAATAAATTGAGCTTATGCTCTTACAACCAATCTTGGAAATACATTTAAATCTTCAATTTAAAGTACCCGCCTAGCACAGGCCGTTACCAAATGAAGTTGTTTTTAGCATACAAGCATCCTTTGAATATCTTTTGCATTCCATGTTTACTTCTCTAATTTAATGCAACTTAATATTTAGAGTTCTAGTTTTCTGAGCCAATGAGAAATCATATAGGCTTAGCCTTTATTTGAAATAACAACTCAAGATGGAGTTTTTATTACGCAGCTACAAAACTCCTAAATCTACGTCTTACTTCTTTTTTCAAAAAACACTCAAATTTTAAAAGTTGATTAATTTTTATTTTAAGTGGAAATTAGATGCATTTTTTTTCAACTCGCACAAAAAAAAAAAAAAAAAAGAGAGATGAACAAACTAATATCCATATTGCAAATTTTTTTTTGGAACACATTTCAAGTTTTTGTAATATTTTCAATGTAACAAATCATTTTCAATTCATACCTTCCACAAACATACATTTCCACACCAATGTTTAAAATTTCATCTTCAATTGTTACTCCAAACAACTCTGTGGCCCCACCCAAATTATTACACACTCGTCTAAACAATTTGTACGATGAATTTTGACTGGTTCAAAAAAATAATAATCCTACTAATGTTCACTGGTAATCACACTTAACATTCCTTCTAAAAATAAGTATATTATCATCCGTTTCCTCTCTCATTATATTTTACTCTTATTTAAAAGGAGAAAAGTATGTGGTAGAATCCCATTTATATATCTTATCGGTAAAACTCATATTTAAACCGTTAAGATGTAGTTTAAATGAAGTTGTTTTTAGCAAAAAAGTATCCTTTGAATATCTTTTGTGTTTCATGTTTACTTCTCTAATGTAATATAACTTAATATTTAGAGTACTAGTTTTTTAAGCCAATGACAAATCATTTAGGCTTAGCCTCCGTTTGGAATAACAACTCAAGATGAAGTTTTTATTACTCAGCTACAAAACTCCTAAATCTACATCTTACTTCTTTTTTCAAAAAATCTCAAACTTTAAAAGTTGATAATGTTTTTATTTTAAGTGAGAGTCACGCATGTTATACTTCAGGAGGCACATCACGAAAAGTATTTTAAGTTTAAGCTATAATTGAAGCTAAGTTGTACTTATGACCTTAAACTTAGCTAGCGTTTGATTCTTCGGTTAAAGGTAATATCTTTAAGTTAGAGTTGATTAACTTTTTAAAAACTAGTTATAATTTATGTTGACTTTTCAGAAGAATACAAAAATTGAGTTGAAAAAATTCAGTTTTGTTGAAGTTGAACTTAAATGCTAAACAAAGTCTTATCTTATAATTGTAATTTGCACGTAGAACTCTTTTTACCAATTTACGCCTCTAAGTTACAAATCTTTGCTGTTCTAGCCCAAATGATAACAATGTTGATTTACTGTAAAATATCCATGGCTTCCTGTATCAATTTCTCCCAACACACTCATTTCCTTGACTTAAATGTTAATAAATCAATAAGAGTATTGTTCGGATAAATATACTTAATGAATGAAGGGACACTGCAAAATACAGTAGCCATAAATGAAAGTCAAGCTTAATTTCCCTGGGCCGCTTCCCAACTACCCAATGTTATGTTCTTTCGTGTAGTTTCTTTTCTTTGTTTTTTTGTTTTTTTGTTTTTCTGGCCAAAATTTGTTTTCTTCTAAAAATGAAAATGTTTTTAGTATTAAAGCATATTTTGAATATCCTGTTGTGTTCCATGCTTACCTCTCTTATATAATGCAACTTGATGTATACATATACTACGTTTTTGGTCCCAAATTATTAGTATTACACACTTGTGTAGAAAATTTACACTCTAAAAAAGATAATGGGGTAACTAATAAGTTCGGATATTAATAAACTCTAAAATAGTTATCTATCGGAACAATATTCTTATCAATTTATTAACAATAAGTAGATTTATGTCAGGAGGATTACTAATTTGTCAAGAGAAATTGGTACAAGAAGCCATTGATACACTTTTTTTATAATAGAATCTGTGGATAACAAATGAGAGACGGTCATAATAAAATTTTCAAGTCTTTTTATTATCCATTAATAATGATACTTAACTTTCTTCCTAAAAATAAGGATATCATCCATCATTTAATGTCAATAGAATGCCTTATGTTCTTTTATGTTGTTTCTTTTCGAAATGTTTTCTTTAAACCAAAAATTGTAGTTTAAATGAAGTTGTTTTTAGCATACAAGCATCCTTTGAATATCTTTTGTGTTCCATGTTTACTTCTCTAATTTAATGCAACTTAATATTTAGGGTACCAGTTTTCTGAGCCAAGGACAAATTATATAGGTTTAGTCTCCCTTTCAAATAACAACTCAAGATGGAGTTTTCATTACTCAGCTACAAAACTCCCAAATCTGCGTCTTACTTCTTTTTTAAAAAAACTCAAACTTTAAAAGTTGATAACTTTTTTATTTTAAGTGGACATTAGATGCTTTTTTTTTTTCAACTCGCACAAAAAAAAAAAAAAAAAGAGATGAACAAACTAATATCTATATAGTTTTTTTTCCCCGGAATACATTTGAAGTTTTTATAATATTTTCAATGTAACAAATCATTTTTAATTCAGTCCTTCTCCAAACATATATTTCCAAACTAGTCTCCAAAACTTGGTCTTCAATTGTCACTTTAAACGACTTTGTAGGCCGAAATTATTACACACATGTCTAAACAATTTGTATGATGAATTTTGATTGGTTAAAAAAAAGAATAATACTAATAATTTTCACTGGTATTGATACTTAACATTCCTTTTAAAAATAAGTATATTATCATCCATTTCCTCTCTTATTATATTTTACTCTTATTTAAAAGGGGGAAAATATGTGGTAGAATCCCATTTATATACCCTATCGGTAAAGCGTATTTTTAAATCATTAAAATATAATCGAAAGATTGAAATATTACTCGTGTATAATAATTATAATGCACCTTACTTCATATTAGTATATACTAATAAATATAAATAAATAAAAAAGAAAGCTACGAAGAAGTCTAGCCCTCCTTGACGCCCGCGACCCCCTACCTCCCGGCCCCGACAAAGAGGCCCCCCCACCTTCCCCTCCCCCTAACACCTAGGAGGCCCTTCCTCCCCCAACGCTGACCCCTCAAACACTGACCAGATTTGGCTTGTGCTGTCGGGGTGTGGTGGTGGCTAGGTCGAGGGGTATAAGATAACAAATAAGAAGTTTCCCAAATAATTAAGATAATTTATATTAAATAACAAATTTACTAGTCTATTTACTGAAAGTAAATTTTCTTTTTATCAAATAAATTTGTTAATTACAGTTATTTTCTTCAAATATTTTAAAATATTATTATTTATTTGATTTAATTTATAAAAATGCTATTTATTATAATTTCATAGTTAAATTTAAGAATTCGTATTAGTATTTGGGGGAGAGGGGTACAAGGACATTTGGTTCAACTGTTACACATTTTGGATGGAATTGGAGATATTTGAATAGAAATACTTAAATTGTCATCTAAAATAGTGTTTCAATGTTCGTAATTTACACAAAGTATTTATATATATATATGATAAATATTTAAATGGTTATAACAAATCATACAAAATATCAATGTCCATTAAAAATTTCAATAAAATATATGGATGGAGTTCTGTTCTATTCATCTTTTTGTTTTACATGCATATAAAAAGGAATCGTGTTAATCAAATTTGAAACAAAAAAATTATGGTATTTTGAAACTTAAATAGAAGAGATAAATTTTATTTTCTTATGAAGTTAGAGGTAATGGGATTTGAACTCTTTATCTTTTAGTAAAGATAAGTGTAAAATTACCGATAGACTACGTAAATATTAATTTACACATGTAATTAAATTGAGCCAAATTTAGGTGGAGATCCGTTTCATGTCTCTTTATATATTGTTAAATGGATAATTTAACACCATTCATTCCAAAAACTTTATTTGGAATGCATATTTGAATGGCCAAATCCAAAATAAATGATACGACATGTTCTTAAATATTTGAAACAAACGGGTATTTTCATTCTTAGGTACTTCTTCTTCTGCCATTTTTTTTTTTGTTGACAAAATTGTTTTTAAATATTATCAAGTATATATATGATAGTTCAAAGCAAAATTCTTTTATCTTTTCTTCCTTTCTAGTATGAGAGAAAACCTTTCTCCTTCCTTTTTATTTTCCTTACCTAAGTATTTTACACTTTCTTATTTTATTTTATTTTATTTTCCTTCCCTCTGATCAAACATCTCATTTAGGTTGGAAGGAGAGGGGAAAAAAAAAACACATGGTAGACTTGTCCTTTACATTTTTGTTTGTTTACTTGGAGTAAAGTTCTTGTTCACACTAGTGCATTATCTGTATTGGGCAGGTGCTTCTTCTTGTTTTTTTTGTTTTTGTTTTTTTTTTTCCCTCTCTTTATCTTATCTTATCTTATCTTATCTTATCTTATCTTATCATATATAAAAGCGCCAATCCAACTAAAACTTTTTAAACTTATTATTTTTTTTGACACTTGTCAACATCCTAGAACAAATTAGTTTGGTTTTAACTAATCAAACTAAAAACTTTTTAAACCACTTTATCTTTTGACACTTGTCACCTCTTTATAAACTAATCCAATAAAAAACTTTTTTAATCCTTTTTTCTTTTTGACACTTGTCATCACCTTAAAAAAAAAATAGTTTGTTTTAACTAATCCAACTAAAAAATTTTATTAATCCCTTTCCTTTTTGACATCATCTTTTTTAATTATTATGTACAGTATTTAAAGCGAACCAAAAAAGAAATAACCAAGGAAAAAAAAGAAGAAGTAACAAAGCGAAAAATAAAATGAAACCAAATGACTGAAAGAGTGACTTGAGGCATATTTGGGCAAAATTTTGAGAGGTTTTCCGCATCAGTTCTTCAACTTTACCCTTGTTTGAAACCAATGGTGTAAAGAAATTTTCAACTTTGCATCTACATATTGTAACGAGAGGTGTTTCTTGTAGGAGAAAAACTCACTCACCACCTTTGAGCCTTACACATGTCCAGTTTCATCCATGATGGGGCCAATTCAAGAGAACATTTTGAACATTTTTATGCATTTGAGGGTAAAAATGCCATATTTATATGTTTACGGGTAAAATCCACATTTTAGACGGATCCTGGAGGGGTATATTTTGACACTTTTAAAAGTTTGAGCAGTGAGAGCAAGCATGCTAAACTTTAGGAGGCACATCACGAAAAGTATTTCAAGTTTAAGCAGTAATTGAAGTTAAATTGTACTTATATCCTTGCACTTAGCGTGCATTTGATCGCAATTTAAAGATGAAAAATTTAAATTGAAGTTGGTTGATTTTTCAAAAATTAATTATAAATTTTGTTGATTTTTCAGAAAAAGACAAAAACTAAAAGAAAAAAATACAGTTTAGTTAGAGTTAAACTTAAATATCAAACAAAGCCTTATCTTATAGGTATAATTTGCATCTAGAACTCTTTTATAGTAATTTACACCTTTAACTTACAAATCTTTACCGATCTATCCTAAAAAATAACAATGTTGATTTACTGTAAAATATCCGTGGCTTCTTGTATCAATTTCTCCTAGCACACTCATTTCCTTGACTTAAATGTTAATAAATCAATAAGAGTATTGTTCGGATAAATCTACTTCATGAATAAAGGGACGTTGCAAAATAGAGTAGCCATAAATGAAAGTCAATAGTCTAGCTTGATTTCCCTTGTCCACTTCCCAACTACCCAATATTAATGTTCTTTCGTGTATTTTCTTTTCTTTGTTTTTTGTTTTTTATTTTTATTTTTGGCCAAAATTCGTTGTTTCTTATAAAAATGAAAATGTTTTTAGTATAAAAGCATATTTTGAATATCCTTTTTGTGTTCCATGTTCCATGTTTACCTCTCGTATATAATGCAACTTGATGTCTACATATATAAGTCTTTGGTCCCAAATTATTAGTATTACACACTTGTGTAGAAAACTTACACTATAAAAAAGATAACGGGGTAAACTAATAAGTTCGGATATTAATAAACTCTAAAGTAGTTATCTACCGAAACAATATGCTTATCAATTTATTAACAATAAGTCGATTTATGCCAGGGGCATTACTAATTTGTCAAGAGAAATTGATACAAGAAGCGGTTCATACACTTTTTGATAATATAATTTGTGAACAACAAACGAAAGAGGGTCAAAATAAAATTTGCAAGTCTTTTTACTGTCCATTAATAATGATACTTAACATTTTTCCTAAAAATAAGGGTATCATCCATCATTGAACGTCAATAGAATGCCCTATGTTCTTTTATGTTGTTTCTTTTTGTAATGTTTTCTTTAAACCAAAACTTGTAGTTTAAATGAAGTTGTTTTTAGCTTACAAGCATCCTTTGAATATCTTTTGTGTTCCATGTTTACTTCTCTAATTTAATGCAATTTAATATTTAGAGTACTAGTTTTCTGAGCCAATGACAAATCATATAGGCTTAGCCTCTGTTTGGAATAGCAACTCAAGATGGAGTTTTCATTGCCCAGCTACATAACTACTAAATATGTGTCTTACTTTTTTTTCAAAAAATTCTCTAACTTTAAAAGTTGATATCTTTTTATTTTAAGTGGAAATTAGATGGCTTTTTTTTTTTTTTTTTTTCCAACTCACACAAACAAAGAGATGAACAAACTATATTCATATAGCATTTTTTTCTCAGAACACATTTCAAGTTTTTATAATATTTTTAATATAACAAACCATTTTCAATATACACCTTCCCCAAACATACCTGTCCAAACCAATCTCTAAAACTCTGTCTTTAATTGTCACTCCAAATAACTTTGTGGCCCCAAATTATTACACACCTGTCTAAACAATTTGCGATGAATTTTGACTGGTTCAAAAAAACAATAATACTATTAATAATGTTCACAAGAAATGATACTTCCCGTTCCTTCTAAAAATAAGTATATAATCATCCATTTCCTCTCTCATTATATTTTACTCTTATTTAAAAGGGATAAAGTATGTGGTAGAATCCCATTTATATACTCTATCGGTAAAAGTTTTTTTAAAACCATTAAGATGTAATCAAACGGCTGAAACGTTGCTTGTGGATAATAATTATAATGACACTCTCTGGCAAACTTGGGTCCCCGATCAAAGAGATGAACAAACTATATCCATATAGCATTTTTTTTTCGGAACACATTTGAAGTTTTTATAATATTTTTAATACAACAAACCATTTTCAATTTACACCTTCCCCAAACATACCTGTCCAAACCAATCTCTAAAACTCCGTCTTCAATTATCACTCCAAACGACATTGTGGCCCCAAATTATTACACACCTATCTAAACAATTTGCGATGAATTTTGACTGGTTCAAAAAAATAATAATACTATTAATAATGTTCACAGGAAATGATACTTCCCATTCCTTCTAAAAATAAGTATATAATCATCCATTTCTTCTCTCATTATATTTTACTCTTATTTAAAAGGGATAAAGTATGTGGTAGAATCCCATTTATATACTCTATCGGTAAAAGTCTTTTTTAAACCATTAAGATGTAATCAAACGGCTGAAATGTTGCTTGTATATAATAAGTCTAATAACACTCTCTGGGGAACTTGGGTCCCCGATCAAAGAGATGACCAAATTATATAGTTAAATTTAAGAGTTCATTAGTATTTGGGGGAGAGGGGTACAAGGACATTTGGTTCAACTGTTATACATTTTGGATGGAGTTGGAGATATTTGAATAGAAATACTTAAATTGTCATCTAAAATAGTGTTTCAATGTTCGCAATTTACCCAAAGTATTATATATATATATATGATAAATATTATAGATGGTTATAACAAATCTTACAAAATATCAATTTCCATGAAAAATTTCAATAAAATATATGGATGGGGTTCTGTTCTATTCATCTTTTTGTTTTACACGCATGTAAAAGGGAATTGTGTTAATCAAATTTGAAACGAAAAAGTTATGGTATTTTGAAACTTAAATAGAAGAGATAAAGTTTATTTTCTTATAAAGTTAGGGGTAATGAGATTTGAACTATTTATCTTTTGGTTGAGATAAACGTAAAATTATCGATAGACTATGTAAATATTAATTTGCACAGGTAATTAAATTGAACCAAATTTAGGTGGAGCTCCGTTTCATGTCTCTTTATATATTGTTAAATGGATCATTTCACACCATTTGCTGGACATTCCAAAAACTTTATTTGGAATGCATATTTGAATTGCCAAATCCAAAATAAATGATACGACATGTTCTTAAATATTTGAAGCCAACGGGTATTTTCATTCTTAGGTACTTCTTCTTCTTCTTCCTTCTTCTTCTTCTTCTTCTTCTTTTTTTTTTTTAAGAAATTTTTTTTTAAATATTATCAAGTATATATGTGATAGTTCAAAGTAAAATTCTTATATCTTTTCTTCCTTTCTAGTAAACAACATGAGCGAAAACCTTTCTCCTTTCTTTTTATTTTCCTTGCCTAAGTATTTTACACTTTCTTTTTTTATTTTCCTTCCCTCTTATCAAACATCTCATTTAGGTTGGAAGGAGAGGGAAAAAAAAAAAAACTCATGGTAGACTTGTCCTTTACATTTTTGTTTGTTTACTTGGAGTAAAGTTTTTGTTCTCACTAGTGCATTATCTGTATTGGGCATTGAGGGCCTTCTTCTTCTTGGGGTTTTTTTTTTTGTTTCCCCCTCTTTTATCTTATCTTATATAAAAGTGCCAATCCAATTAAAACTTTTTAAACTTATTTTTGGTTTTGACACTTGTCAGTACCCTAGAACAAATTAGTTTGGTTTTAACTGATCTAACTAAAAACTTTTTAAACCACTTTATCTTTTGACACTTGTCACCACTTCAGAAACTAATCTAATAAAAAAACTTTTTAATCATTTTTTCTTTTTGACACTTGTCATCATCTTAGAAAAAATTAGTTTGTTTTTAACTAATCAAACTAAAAACTTTATTTAAACCCTTTCAATTTTTGACACAATCTTTTTCTAATACTTATTTACAATATTGAAATGCGAACCAAAAAAAAAAAAACTAACCAAGTGAAAAAAAAAAAAAAAAGAAGTAATGAAGCAAAAAATAAAATGGAATCAAATGGCTAAAAGAGTGACACGTAAATGTAGGGATGAAAATTTAGTTAGATATATACATAATAATATAACACCTCATAATTATTTTTTCATTTAATTTATCAATTTTTTTTAAATGTGCATGACACATGTGGCACACTTGCAACCACTAACTAACTTAGAAAAGGCAAATAGACTTGACCGTCAAATGCAAATTACACAGATAGCTATGTGACAAATATTTATTTATTTATTTTGCACCTCTGTCATCCCCTAGTGTCTGATGATCTGTTTATTTTCTTTCTTACTTGAATTATTAGTCCCATTGTTTGTGGCTTCAGAAATGACATTCATCTAATGTTGGTGTCAGACTTCTAAAATTATATCCAAAACAAGTTCCTCCTAGTCCTCACCACACTTCACCAGGTTCCTCCTAAAATCCTTTTATAATTTTCCCTCTCTCTCTCTGTTGTTGTTGTTGTTTTTTTATTTTTATTTTTTAATTTGCTTGCTTGTCTAAGAATTTTGTTAGAATTAAACTGAACTTTAGTCGCTGACAAAAGTATACTTAAATGTAACAGGAAGGTCTCTTCATCTCTTCCTGATTTGATCATTTTCTATCTGTGATACATGAAAAACTAATTGGTCAAAGTTTGAGTTTCAACCAAGTTGGGGGAAAAAAAAAATCCAATTTCTACTTCCAAAAACTTCTCGCCAGAATGGGCTTCATAGAAGTGGTGTTTTTCGTCCTAGTCCTATCAATCTTCTATTTGGAAAGAAGTTTTAGTTCTAAATTTGATCCCGTAGACAATTATCTTGTAGACTGTGGATCACCAACTGACACCGTAGTTGGTGACCGTGTTTTCTTATCGGATCACACGGCTTCGAAGTTTCTTTCAACCCCTCTAGATGTTCTTGCCAGGACCGCCAATAATTCAACTGTTTCCTCTGGTGATTCACCCTTGTATCAAACAGCAAGAATCTTCACCCAAACCTCAATCTACACATTTTCAATCCACCATCAAGGTAGACACTGGATTCGCCTTCATTTCTCGCCGTTTGTCTACGAAAACTACGACATGAGCACTGCAAGTTTCTCCCTTTTAACCGAAAACCATGTCCTCCTCAAAGACTTCCGCACGTATAATACCACTTGTTTCAAAGAATTCTCTGTGAATGTGACCTCAAACAACTTTGTTATCACGCTCACTCCTTCAGAGAATTCATTCGCATTCTTGAACGCTGTAGAAGTTGTCTCGGTCCCTGATGAGATCATTTCAAATGATTTGGTGTCTCTTGTTGGCCTTCCTGATCAAGATTTCAAAGGATTGTCAAGTCAGGCTTTTGAGACGGTTGCGAGGGTGAACATGGGTGGTCCAATGGTGTTTCCCGAAAATGACACCCTCTGGCGAACATGGGTTCCCGATCAAAGTTTTCTATCACACAAGGAGATTGTCAAAAATGTTTCCAACATTCAAGCTGTAAAATACATCCCTGGAGGAAAGGTAACCCCTAATGTTGCTCCTGCTATAGTATATGGTACCGCTACAACAATAGGTCAATCTGAAGCACTTCTTCCTAAGTTCACTATAACCTGGGAATTTGAAGTGGATCAAGGATTTCGTTACCTCGTCAGGCTTCACTTTTGTGATATAACAAGTACAGAACTTCACACTCTCTTCTTCGATGTGTACATAAACTCCCAGAATGTTGCTTCCAATGTTGACACCAGTGCTTTGTCATCCAACTTGCTTGGATCGCCATTTTATATTGATTTTGTGATCACGACGACAATTGCTACCAATAAGCTTCGTGTGAGTGTTGGATCTTCCAATTTTCGTGATGATTTCCCCAACGCTATTTTGAATGGGTTGGAGATGTTCAAAATCAACAATTCTATGGGAAACTTCAATTTTCTTGTTATGTCATCAGTTACAAAGAAGAATTTTGGGGCATTAGCCATCGGTGCGAGTATTGGGGGATTCCTTGTAGTGACAATATCTGTAGTTTTCTTCTTAATTGTGTGCAAAAACAAGAAAAGACATGCAATCAAGGGCCATTCGAACACAACCGCCGGTGCACTTGAGGCTTCAAAGTATGGGACTTGCATTCCTTTCCTCGATGTCCAACAGGCTACAAATAATTTTGACGAGAGTTGTGTTATTGGGAGTGGTGGCTTTGGGAAGGTATACAAGGGAGTTTTAAATGACGGCACTAAAGTTGCTGTTAAGAGAAAAAACCCGGGGTCTCAACAAGGGTTGGTAGAATTTCGGACTGAAATCAAGATGTTGTCTCGATTTCGTCACCGCCATCTTGTTTCGTTGATTGCCTACTGTGATGAAGGGAATGAAATGATCTTGGTATATGAGTACATTGAGAATGGCACACTCAGGAGTCATTTGTATGGTTCGGGCCTCCCAATATTAAGGTGGAAGCAAAGGCTTGAAATATGTATTGGTGCAGCTAGAGGATTGCATTACCTTCATACAGGCTTTGCAAGAGCAATCATCCATCGTGATGTGAAATCTACAAACATTTTGCTTGATGAGAATCTCCAAGCAAAAGTCGCGGATTTTGGGCTTTCCAAGATGGGACCGGACATTACTAAGGCCAATCATGTGAGCACTGCTGTTAAAGGAAGTTTTGGGTACCTGGATCCTGAATACTTCAGGAAGCAACGACTGACGTTGAAATCAGATATCTACTCATTTGGAGTGGTTTTGTTTGAGGTACTCTGCGGAAGAGCTGCTGTGGATTCGACCCTCCCGACGGAGAAAATCGGTTTAGCTGGGTGGGCATTGAAATGGCAAAAAACTGAGAAGCTGGAGGAGATCATAGATCCTGCTCTTGTTGGAGAAATTAGTCCTGATTCTCTCAAGAAATTTGGAGAAATCGCCGAGAAATGCTTGGCGGAATTTGGTGCCAATAGGCCGTCGATGGGCGAAGTCTTGCAGAATTTGGAGTGTGCTCTCCGACTTCAAGAGGCTGCGGAGAAAAACATCAGTAGTAACATGATGGATGAGTTACCCCAACAAGTTGAAAGAAAGTTACAACATTCTGTTTCTGCATTCGAATTGTCACGTAATCATGCCGGTAATCTTTCAAGTGGTAGCAAAAAGATCATGAAGTCATTCTCTCAGCCAACACAGTCCGACGATAGGTGGCTACTTGGAGATGGTAAATTTTATGGACTTGGCCTCTCTGTATAACATATGAGATTCACTACCAAAATCAAAGGATAAAAACTTTGCACTTGTTTTTTGTTTTCTGTTTTGTTTTTGTTTCTTTGCCCCCAACAAGTTTTTTTAAAAAATATGGTACTTATCTAGATCTAGTAAACTGATATTTGTTCAAAAAAATGAAAAATCTATTTGCGATTGGGCTGCTCAATATATTATCGAATGGGAAATGGATGGTTATTTGTCTTTCTTTTGATCTTAAATGATGGATGATGTGTGTCAAAAAGAAAAATCATGGATGATGCCCTTAATTTTTTGGAAGAATGTCAAGTATCAAAATTAATGGATATATTCCTACTTTTCAACTAGTCAAAATTTGTCGTATAATGTCTAAATAGGTTTGTAGTAATTTGGGGTCACAAAGTTAATCTATATGATAATTTGTTATTGGCTAAAAAAAGTAGTAATTTGAATATTAATATGCGTAATATGACAGAGGTAAATATAGTATTTCGATGCAAGACAAAGGATATAAAAGGGGTATTCTTCAAATAAAAAAAAAATTATGGACGGGATATCAACTCTAATATTAAAATATCGGATGTTCATGAAATAGAAACTATATATAATTATCATGATACAAATATTTTGAACAGATGACTAAAATAAATAAACAAATAAAAAAGAAAAGCTTTTCAATCTTTCATTCAATTTTCACAGAACAGTCAAGTACTCATTTAAAAAAAAAAAAAGGTCAAGTATTCTTATTTATTTATTTAATTATATAGAAGCTCAAAACTTTTACCGATTTCAAATTTGTTGCAAATTCTCTTTTCTGTCCCCAAACTTGTAAGGTTGAGATTTTCTCCTACACTGAATGTCCCTCGTTACTTGAGGCATATTTGGGCAAAATTTTGAGAAGGTTTTCCGCATCAGGTTCGTCAACTTAACTCTTGTTTGAAACTTATGGTGTCAAGAAATTTTCAAATTTGCATCCATATATTGTAATGAGAGGTATTTCCTGTCGGAGAAAAACTCACTCACCACCTTTAAGCCTTGTACATGTCCTGTTTCATCCATGATTTGGATGGAATTGGCCCAAAAGAGAACTTTTGAACATTTTTATGCATTTGAGGGTAAAAATGCCATATTTATATGTTTACGGATAAAATCCACAATTTAGAGAGATCCTGGAGGGGCATATTTTGACACTTTTAAAAGTTTTAGGAGGCATATTATGAAAAATATTTTTAAGTTTAAGTTGTACTTGAAGTTAAATTATACTTATGTCCATGAACTTAACTTGCGTTTGGTTCGCCGGTTAAAAATAAATTTTAAAGTTAGAGTTAGTTGACTTTTCAAAAACTATTTATAAATTTTGTTAACTTTTCAGAAAAAGATAAAAACTGAGAGAAAAAAATACAGTTTAGTTAGAGTTGAACTTAAATACCAAACAAAATCCTATCTTATAATTATAATTTACACTTAGAACTCTTTTTAGCAATTTACACCTTTAACTTACAAATCTTTACCGATCTACCCCAAATGATAACAATGTTGATTTACAGTAAAATATCGGTGGCTTCTTGTATCGATTTCTCCCAGCACACTCAATTCCTTGACTTAAATGTTAATAGATCAATAAGAGTATTGTTCGGATAAAACTACTTAATGAATAAAGGGTCATTGCAAAATAAAGTAGCCATAAATGAAAGTCAATAGTCTAGCTTGATTTCCCTTGGCCAATTCCCAACTACCCAATATTAATGTTCTTTCGTGTAGTTTCTTTTCTTTGTTTTTTGTTCTTTTGTTTTGCTTTTTTTATTTTTTTGGCCAAAATTCGTTGTTTCTTATAAAAATGAAAAAGTTTTTTAGTATAAAAGCATATTTTGAATATCTTTTGTGCTCCATGTTTACCTCTCTTATATAATGCAACTTGATGTCTGCATAGACTAAGTTTTTAGTCCCAAATTATTAGTATTACACACTTGTATAGAAAATTTGCACTCTAAAAAAGATAAATGGAGTAAACTAATAAGTTCGGATATTAATGTACTCTAAAATAGTTATCTATTGGAACAATATTATTATCAAGTTATTAACAATAAGTAGATTTATGTTAGGGGGATTACTAATTTGTCAAGAGAAATTGGTATGAGAAGCCGTTGATACACGTTTTGATTATATATAAAATCTGTGGACAACAAATGAGAGACAATCATAATAAGATTTCCAAATCTTTTTACTGTCCACTAATAATGATACTTAACGTTCTTCCTAAAAATAAGGGTATCATCCATCTTTGAACGTCAATGGAATGCCCTATGTTCTTTTTGTAATGTTTTCTTTAAACCAAAATTTGTAGTTTAAACGAAGATGTTTTTAGCATACAGGCATCCTTTGAATATCTTTTGTGTTCCATGTTTACTTCTCTAATTTAATGCATCCTTCTTAAATCTGTGTCTCACTTCTTTTTTCAAAAACTCTGAAACTTTAAAAGTTAATAACTTTTTATTTTAAGTAGAAATTAGAATTTTTTTTTTCAATTCGCATAAAAAAAGAGATGAACAAATTAATATCTAGATCTTTTTTTAGAACAGATTTCAAGTTTTTATAATATTTTCTATATAACAAATCATTTTCAATTCACACCTTCTTCAAACATATATTTCTAAACCATTATCAAAAACTCCATCTTCAATTGTCACTCCCAACGATTTTGTGGCCCCAAATTATTACATACCTGTCTAAACAATTATCAAATGAATCATTTCACACCATTTGCTGGACATTCCAAAAACTTTATTCTGAATGCATATTTGAATGCCCAAATCCAAAATAAATGATTCGACATGTTCTTAAATATTTGAAAAAAATGGGTATTTTCATTCTTAGGTACTTTTTTTTAAAAATAAAATTGTTTTTAAATATCATCAAGTGTATATGTGATTGTTCTGAATAAAATTCTTTTATCTTTTCTTTCTCTTCTAATTAACAATATGAGAGAAAACCTTTCTCAATCCTTTTTTATTTTCCTTACCTAAGTATTTTACACTTTCTTTTTTATTTTCCTTCCTTCTTATCTTTCATTTTCCTTCCCTCTTATCCAACATATCATTCCTCATGGTAGACTTGTCCTATTCATTTTTGTTTGTTTGCTTGGTGTAAAGTTTTCGTCCACACTTGTGCATTATCTGTATTTGGCATTGAGTGGCCCTCTCTCTCTCTCTTCATCTTATCTTTATTTTATTATATATAAAAAGGCTAATCCAACTAAATTTTTTTAAACCCATTTCTCTTTTTACACTTATCAACTTATAATAAATTAATTTGGTTTTAAGTAATCCAACTAAAAACTTGTTTAATCCCTTTTTCTTTTTGATATTTATCATCATCACCTTCGAATTTTTTTTTAAAACTAATCCGACTACTTTATTTAACCCCTTTCCTTTTTGACACCATCTTTTTTATAATTATTATCTATAATATTGAAAAGTTAACCAAAAAAGAAATAACGAAGGAAAAAAAAAAGAAGTAACAAAGCCAAAAATAAAATGAAACCAATGAACACATCAATATGGAGATGAAAATTTAATTGGATATATACATAATAATATAATACCTCATAATAATTTTTTTATTTGATTTATCAATTTTTTTTAAATGTGCATGACATGTGCTGAACTGATCCTACTACTAGTAAACTTGAAAAAGTACAATAGACTTGACCGTCAAACACAAATTACCCAGATTGCAATGTGACAAATATTTATTCATTTATTTATTTTGCACCTCTGTCATCCCCTATTGTTTTTTCTTTCGTACTTGCATTATTAGTTCCATTGTTTTTGGCTTCAGAGATGACGTTCCTCTGATGTTGGTCTCAGACTTCTCAAATTTTATCCAAAGCAAGCTCTTCCTAGTCCTCACCATCACACTTCACCAGGTTCCTCCTAAATCCCTTTAATAATTTTCCCTCTCTCTCCCTCTGTTGTTGTTGTTTTTTTTTTTTTGTATTTTTTTTTTGTTTTTTGCTTGACTTGTATAAGAATTTTGTTAGAATTAAACTAAACTTTAGTCACTGACAAAAGTCTACTTAGACGTAACTGGAAGGTCTCTTCATCTCTTCCTGATTTGATCATTTTCTATCTGTGTTACATGAAAAACTAATTGGTCAAGTTTGAGTTTCAACCAAGTTGAAAAAAAAAAAGAAAAAAAAAATCCAATTTCTACTTCCAAGAACTTCTCGACAGAATGGGTTTCATAGAAGTGTTGCTTTTCGTCCAAGTCCTATCAATCTTCTATTTGGAAAGAAGTTTTTGTTCAAAATTTGATCCCGTAGACAATTATCTTGTGGACTGTGGATCACCAACTGACACCGTAGTTGGTGACCGTGTTTTCTTATCGGATCACACGGCTTCGATTTTTCTTTCAACCCCTCTAGATGTTCTTGCCAACAATTCAACTGTTTCCTCAAGTGATTCACCGTTGTATCAAACAGCAAGAATCTTCACCCAAACCTCAATCTACACCTTTTCAATCCGCCATCAAGGTAGACACTGGATTCGCCTTCATTTCTCGCCGTTTATCTACGAAAACTACGACACGAACACTGAAAGATTCTCCATTTTCGCCGAAAACCATGTCCTCCTCAAAGACTTCCGCACTTATAAACCACTTGTTTCAAAGAATTCTCTGTGAATGTGACCTCAAACAACCTTGTTATCACGCTCACTCCTTCAGAGAATTCATTCGCATTCTTGAACGCTGTAGAATTTTTCTCGGTCCCTGACGAGATCATTACAAATGATTTGGTGTCTGTTGTTGGCCTTCCTGATCAAGATTTCAAAGGATTGTCAAGTCAGGCTTTTGAGACGGTTGAGAGGGTGAACATAGGTGGTCCAATGGTGTTTCCCGAAAATGAAACCCTCTGGCGAACATGGGTTCCCGATCAAAGTTTTCTATCACACAAGGAGAATGTCAAAAATGTTTCCAACATTCAAGCTGTAAAATACATCCCTGGAGGAAAGGTAACCCCTAATGTTGCTCCTGCTATAGTATATGGTACCGCTACAGTGGGGCTGGTCCCGAGTGCCGGCAACATTTACAATATAACATGGGAGTTCAAAGTGGATCAAGGTTTTCGTTATCTCATCAGGTTTCACTTTTGTGATATAGTAAGTGAAAATCTCGGTACTCTATACCTTAATGTGTGTACGAATTCTGGGACTGTTGCTTCCAATCTTGACATTAGTGCTTTGTCATCTAACTCGCATGGATCACCACTCTACATGGATTATGTCACTTCGTCAGCAGTTACCAATAATCTTCGTATAAGCATAGGAACTCCTGGTCCACCTTTTGTTGCATCATTTGTTATTCTAAATGGGTTGGAGATCTTGAGAATCAACAACTCGATGGGCCATTTCACTTCTCCTGTTATGTCTTCAAGTACGAAGAAAAATGTTGGAGTACTAGCAACCGGCGTGAGCATTGGGGTATTTCTTGTAGTAACAGGATGTGTAGTTTTCTTATTGATTATGTGCAAAAATTGGAAAAGACTGGAACTGAAGGGCCATTCTGAGAAAACTACCAATGCAATTGATGCTTTAAAGTATGGGGCTTTCATTCCTTTTCTCATTGTTCAAGAAGCTACAAATAATTTTGATGAGAATTGGGTTATTGGGAGTGGTGGCTTTGGGAAGGTGTACAAGGGAGTTTTAAATGATGGGACTAAAGTTGTCATAAAGCGAAAACATCCGGGGTCTCAACAAAGAATGACAGAATTCTGGACTGAAATCAAGATGTTATCGCGATTTCACTAATTGCCTATTGTGATGAAGGGAATGAGATGATCTTACTTTACGAGTACGTGGAAAATGGAACACTAAGGAGTCATTTGTACGGCTCAGAAGCACTTCCGGTCTTAAGTTGGAAGTGAAGACTTGAAATCTGTATTGGCGCAGCTAAAGGGCTGCATTACCTTCACACAGGCTTTGCAAGAGTAATTATCCATCGTGACGTGAAGTCTACGAGCATTTTGCTAGACGAGAATCTCAAAGCGAAAGTTGCGGATTTTGGGCTTTCCAAGATAGGGCTTTCCAAGATAGGGCCAGACATAACCAAGGCTTATCATGTGAGCACTGCCGCGAAAGGAAGTTTTGGGTATCTGGATCCTGAATACTTCAGAAAGCAACGACTGACGTTGAAATCAGATGTATACTCATTTGGAGTAGTTTTATTTGAGGTACTCTACAGAAGAACCGCCGTGGATTCAACCCTCCACGGAAAAACTCGGTTTAGCTTGGTGGGCATTGAAATGGTAAAAGATGGGGAAGTTGGAAGAGATCATAGATCCTGCTCTTGTGGGAGAAGTTAGTCCCGATTCTCTTAAGAAATTTGGAGAAATCGCCGAGAAATGCTTGGCAGAATTTGGTGCCAATAGGCCCTTGATGGGTGAAGTCTTGAAGAATTTGGAGCGTGCTCTCCAACTTCAAGAGGCTGCGGAGCAAAACATTTAACGACCTGCCTGGCACAGGCCGTTACCATACATACATACTTAATTTGTCTCACATAATGTACTTACTTACTTAGCAAAAATAGCGGAATATATTTTTTTTTGTACGGTGCGAATTCACACGAATAAAATACGTACTTAAAAATGTTACTAAATAAAGTTCCTTGTACATAGAAAGGAATATACATAATATAAACAAAACGTGTGGTGGCTATCATTCCCACATTTCACAGCTCGCCTTACCATGCTCCACCATCTTGCATAAAAAATTTCCCGTAAGTTGCTTACCTACAGCATAGATGTAAGACGTGAGCTTTCGCTCAGCAAGTACAACTATGACATCCGCAAACATAATCATAACAATGCATGAACCAATTATGTTCATTTATGCTTTCTTAGCTTATCTTACTATTGGGCCCTTATCTTGTCATGAGTGTACGTACCGTGGCACGCAGTCATGGAGTGGTTGGGACGGCCAGCCCAGTCCAACTCAAACCATAGACCAAACCCGACTTAGCACGGGTCGGTACGACACAAAGCAAGCTTACTCGCCAGGTCACTTAATCTTCATCATGTCATACTTTTGATCTTACTCTGATCAGTTGAATAGTGAACATGCTTCATGATATCACACATAATTAAATCGTAACTGAATCATCATATCATAACTATATCATAAACTTAAACATGTCATACATCACATCATACATAGCAGACAACACATTAGGCAAGTAACACCACAACAGTTTTATGCTGTAGGCGGAGTTGTACTTACCTCGTATACTATGTCCAATGTCATGTTGCTTTAAGTCAGGGCGCAACAACAGACTATCTCCTGTTAATCCAAAGGACATAGGGTAAGGATTCTGTAAACTATACTTATGAAATGTCGGTACCCTAACCAACACTTATACCTAACCTTAGTTATATGTCCCCCACAAACCTATCTCATTACAACCTAAATGGTTACTGCATGTAACCCTTGGATTTTAAGCCTAATCAACATACTTAGTATTTTGTTGGGTTATATTAGGTAACCCTTGGGCTTTGGGCCCAATCCAATAACTCGGTATCCTTCCCGGTTATTGTTAGCCATAACTTGATTTTAAAAACTCATTTTCTTTATTTTGGGAAAACTTAGTATCTTAGGTCCATCCTCCAAAAATCCTTGTTTAACTTATGAAAAATTGTAACTCTTGAGTAGGATTTGTAAAATTACTAAGTTGTTGGAAACTGCCTTTGGAACAGCTTTCCTCAGTCAATTTATCTGTTTATGTTCAGGAATGTCCTTTTTCACTGTTTTAAAAAATCATGTGCATGAATTTCATGTTTCCTACATAGTTTTTGCAATCCAATTTTATTTAAAAATCCAGATCGAATCTGAAAAAGTTTTCTTCACAAAAGTTTTAGATCTCAAAAACCCTATAACTTTTGTGTTTTACTTAAAACCCAGTTTGAATTCTAACCTACTCGTTTCTCCTGTTAAACCCACCTAGCCATGCATGAAGTCTGGGCACAGTCAGGCTCGGATTTTTGTAAAATAAAAGCCGTTGGAGCTTTATTTTTGAAAACTGTTCACATTGCCCCATAAGAAAAACCCTTCTCTACAACTTTCATGTTTTAAGTTTTCCCAAATTCGGCTTCTAAGGGCCTCAAATCCTGGTTTCCAGAAAACTAGCCAGTTTTACCTGAACTGGCAGTTTTTATGCTTAGATTCATTTTTCGTTCTAATTCGCACACTCTACCTCAACCAGCTGCACCGGGAGCCTAAGATCAGTCATGCAACGTTTTTCTAATGTAAAGTTCCTTTAAACACATTATCAATCATACTCATGCAAACCATTTGTGACACTCCCTAGCCAGTTTAGCTTTTAACTAAACTTAACTAGAACATGTCACTAACTCATACATTTATGAAATTTACTATAACACAGAAACATAGATCAAAACCAAGATAGTTGTATGATAAGAGATTGATATAGAATATTTACAGACTCTTCATCATGGTTTAGTCAAAATATGAAGAGTCAGTATTACAGTTATCCCAAATTATTAACACTATCTCAAATCAAAACTTTTCTACTTTTAGCCCACAGAGATCTTTGATAATCATTTTTCATGAAACAACTTTTAGTTTAGTATGTACATAGGTTCCATGACATCGGGTTCCCAAAAGAGCTTTAGCCCGCTACTATGTTGCTTCCTCATTCTTTTCTTCCTCATCTGTGCCATAAAACTTTAAGGTGAGCTAAAAGCCCAGTAAGCCGAACATAGTTAAATAAAAAAAAAAAGAACTTTAAACTATAATATGTATAAAAAATATAGCTTTCAATGAATTTTGAATCTTCTTACAGCAAATAGAAATCCAAATCAATATTTAAAACATAACATGAACACCCTTGAGATATGGCACAAATTGGGCTTAAACTATAGAATCATTTACTATTCATTTCCTTTAGGTTTGGCCAAACAATTTTATTATTGTCATTGGGATCCCAAATGTTGGTATCAATCATGTCCCTTTCAGGACCCATCTGTGGGTATCAATCAGTCTCAATGACATCATTATAATGGAGTTACACATTCCATAGATATTCTTATTATTTCATAAGCCACATCTAGAATTTTGCAAACATTTAAAACATTATAAACATGTCATAAAAGCTTTCAATAAACCATATTTTCCTACTTGCAAATCATACCTTTTCCAATAAAGGGAAACATTTGTCAAAAACATTAAAACATTATATCATATACTTTTTTTAAGTTTCTATGACACAATAAGTAAAATTCCTACTTACCTCTTTAAAATTGAACTTCCGTAGAGAAATTGACTCCACCGTATCGAGAAAGTTGATCGACTTGTCCTAAGATCCATGATCAAGTCATTTTGCATTTAAAAGCATCTTCAATCTATTACCAGACATATAAAATAGTAATATATGCATTATAGTATCACTTTTCAACGTTTTAGAAAATTTAAGATCCTTTAGGACAAATTCTAAGTACAAACAAATTCTTTACCTAGTGGCTGCCCACCAATTTCCAGCTACAGAACCCAACATTTGATAATTCACCAAAAATCCGTTTTATAAACTTTTCACGTGAAATTTTGTAGGAAGCAAGATTCATATCTATACTTTAACTTCACAAAATTTCAGCTTCAAATACAGGGAATAAGCTGAGAAATGAAACTCAAAATCCTACTGCCCTGTTTTAGAAATCTCAATCAAACATTTTCACAAATACCTTCTATGCCACTTCATAAAATACATTAAAAACAATCAAATCTCTTTTCAATTCAGACCTCACAATGCTTTTCATCTCAAATAACATAGAACCATCAAACATCTTGAAAAAAATTAGAAGTTACACATTTAGATGAAAAATCACATCACACTTTAACATAAAACTATCTCAAGTAATTCAAATCATACTCAAATTAAAACCTCACATTTCCAGCTTCGATTAGCTTCAAAATCCATTAAAAATCCAAATTTAAACTGACCTTAGATAGCTTATAAGATTCAGACTCCAAAAATGATGCCAAACTCCACTTTGAGCTCAACTAGCTTGGAAGAAAATTGGGTATTTGCTGGAATCCGATAATCAGTTTTTGAATGAAGCTTAGTCTTGATTTGTTTTGTGATTTAGGAGGGGGAGATGGTTCTATGATGGAGAAGATCAGTTGTTGGAGGTCTATGGTGTTTTGCATTTTGTGTTTTTTTTTTTTTTAGCACCTAGAACCGTCACGAACAAATGGTGAAAGGAAGAAGAGGATTTTGGTTAAAACAGCTAAAGAACACCAAAGACAGCTGTAAAACAATTATAAAGACAGCAACAAAACCAACTTTTAAAAATTACATAAAATGCCCAAAAGAATCTAAAATTATGTTAGATCCTTAAAAATATATTTTCTTTGCAAATAAGTCCATAGAAAATTTGATAAACTTTATTTAAAGTATATTCTATAACTTTAGATTACCATTCATAAACAAACAATCTCATGGACTAAGCACATCGATCAACTTCACTTCCGGTGGTTGTCAACTCTCATCTGCACGGTTACTTAAAAAAATGTAGTTAAACAATTTCTGTAATACATAAATTCTTAAAAAAAAAAAGCACATTTGGCTCTTGATATCCTAATTAATGTGCTTGATTTTCTTATAACTTAAAGCCATTTATCTGTGTAAAAATGGACTGTATAAAAATTTTCTTATAACTTAAAGCCATTTGGCTCTTGATATCATAATTAATGTACTTGATTTTCTTATAACTTAAAGCCATTTATCTGTGTAAAAATGGACTGTATAAAAATTTTCTTATAACTTAAAGCCATTTGGCTCTTGATATCTTAATTAATGTGCTTGATTTTTCTATGATGGTTTTAAATCTTATTCTTGCTATTTTATCCGTAAAGATGGTTTTCGCAGTATATTTCCCATACTGCTTATCATATCACAGCATCGTCATAATTTGACCTTTCTAGTCAACCTTTAACTTTTCTGGTCAACTTTGACTTTTCTCGGTCAAATTTTGACTAACATAAAATCATAAAATTTCTCTATCTTTTTACCCAAAAGGTCACATGCTTAACTAAGTAATCATTTTTGAGTCTTATAAAATCGTAAGAACTCACAAAATTAAATAAAAACCCTAATCAGGCTTTTTCATAGATACCTTCATGGTACAACTTAAATTTCTTTACAAAAAATCATAATGTCGTAAAAATTTAGTTATTACAAAACATAAGTACTAACATGATGAGTAAGTTACCCCAACAAGTTAAAAGAAAGTTACGACATTCTGTTTTTGCATTCGAATTGTCACATACTCGGGGGTTGGTAATCTTTCAAGTGGTAGTAGAAAGATTAGGTCATTCTCACAGCAAATGAAGTTTGAGGATAGTTGGCTACTAGGAGATGATAAATCTTTCGGCCTTGGTTTCACAGTTTGATATGACACTAATGTGGTTTTCTCTTGTGAAAATCAAAGGTTTGACAACTTTGAATTTGTTTCCTTAAAACTTTGGAATGTCTCTAGACTTAGTTAGTACATATTTGTCTGTAAAATGAAATCTTTACGTATGAATATGTTCCTATTAGTCTTTCTAGTTTCTGTTGATGTTTAGTGATGAGTGATGTATAATAATTTGGAGCCACAAAGTTAGTATATGTGAATTGTGATTTGGCATTGGCTAAAAAAACAAGTTCTGTAGACATTTAGTTGCATAATATAACAAAGGTAAAGATGGTAAAGGTGGAACACAGAGGCTATGCCAAACATGCTTGTATATACTAAAACATTTTCGTTTAATAAGGAACCATACAAATTTTGGCAAAAAAATTCAAAGAAACTACATAAAAGAACGTTGGCATGGCCAGTTGAGAAGCGGCCAAGGAAATTTAAGATGGACAAATTTTGCCTTTCATTGCTGGCTACCCTATTTTGCAGTGTCCATCTGAATAAAAAGCACATAATTATGTACGTATTAGTTCATAACTTTAAGAGAGACAAAATTGCATGACGAATAAAGAGGATAAATACATTGAATAATGGAATTCTTCCATGAACCTTTTTCATTCTCTTCCGTAACTTTTGCTTTTTGTGCCTTGGAAAAATAATGAAAATTAAATACAGGCACATCCAAATTGAAAACATAATTTAAATAAATTAGAATATTGTATTTGGCTACACTTAAAAGTGGCAGTTTCTTTCTCTGAAAAAAAAAGGGGGACTTTTTTCCCTTTTTGTATTGTATTGTATTGTTTTGTTTTTTTGTTTTTGTTTTTGTTTTTTTTTGTTTTTAATTTTCAATGTCAATATAAATACGGAGTTTTGAGGTTGATTTGAAAATGTATGTTTGAGAAAGGTGTGAAAGAGAAATGAACTGTTATATAGAAAATATTGTAAAATGTGAAATGTATTTAGAAATAATATGTTATATTGATTTTGTTTTTTATCTCTTTTTCTGTGCCATTTAAAAAAAATCTCACTTTGACTTAAAAAAGAAGGTTTCAAATTTTTAAAGTTTAAGTTTTTTGAAAATTAAAGAGATAAAATGATATATAGATTTGGGAGTTTCGTAGTTGAGTACTGAAAACTCTATTTGAAATTGTTGTTCCAAACTGCGGCTAAAAGCCTGTGTGATTTGTCGTTGGGTAAGAAAATGAGTACTCTAAACATTAAGGGTATGTTTACTTTGCATCAAAGGAAAAGAGAAAGTGAGTAATCATTTTCTTTCCCATTTAATTATGTGTTTACTTGCAAAATGGAGAATTAGATTTTAGTTGACCCACACAATAAAGGAAATGAAGAAGAAGAATGGCCAACTCATTACCTTTTCCATTACATTCTTTTACGGTTTAATAAACACGCCCTAAGTGTCATCAATCTTTTCCTATTTTTGCGTATAAGTGAAAAGAAAACAACAACCAGTATCACTACAAGGAATCCCCCAATGCCAACACATAATGCTGCGAGTCTAACATCCTTATTTGAATCTGAGTTAGGGGGCGCTTCTGAATTGTTTCATTTTCATAATCTCTAGCCCATTCAAAATAGCATTCGGGTCAACACCAGGCAGAGTGAAGCTTTATTGCAAACGGTCAAAACTGTAACATAATCCTCATACACTGGTAGTCCGAGAATGTTCTCTGTCATAGTAGAGAGGTCCGAATATGATGAAACTTCAGAGGAGTCTATTAATCAGCACCGAATTATCTGTAATGAGATCATCAGGGACCGGGACAACTTCTATGGCATTTAAGAAAGCAAATGAATCCGCTGACGGGATGAACATGATAACAAGATTGTCTAAGGTCACATTCGCAGAGAATTCTTTGACAGAAATGGTGTTGGAAGTGCTGAAGTCATCAAGGAGGACATGGCTTTCGGTGAAAACAGTGAAACTCGCAGTGCTCATATTGTAGTTCTCATAGACAAATGCGGAGAAGTAAAGGCGGATCCAGTGTCTACCATGTGGGGCTGATTGAAATTATGTACATTGAGGTCTAGGTGAATATTCTTGCTGTTTGATAAAATGGCGAATCACTAGAAGATATGATTGATTTAGAGGTGGTCTGAGCTAGAACAACAAAGAGACTGCACATAACAAGAGCATTAAACAACAGAGTTTAAGAAGAGTAAGCACACCAACGAACACAACCACAAAGACCACCCCATCTTGATCAGCTACTTCTCACTCTCTATCGATCTTCTTTTCTTTCTCTTCTTTGATTAGGTTCTTTTGTCTAAAAACACTACAATATATATATATATATATATATATATTTTTTTTTTTTTTTGAAGTTGTAAATGCACTACAATTGAAGGGTTTCTTATGGACCTAGTTCACGGGTACTATTGTTGCTATTGATATATATCAAAATTTTCATGGGTGCTATTAGCAACATTTACTTCATTCACTTTGCTTATACATAAATAAATATTTTTTTTTACGTGACTAAATCAGTTTAGATCAACCAAACGGGAGCTCAACTCTATTTTCTAAAAGAAACGTACTTCAACTCTTTTTTTCTTTTAGACGGCAAGTGTACTTATGAGTAGGGGGAAGAAATGAAAACCCAACTCCACCGTTTTTATATTTTTATGTTATTTATCAAAAAGAAGTGTCATAATTTAATGTAATCTGATTTTTAGTTAGCAGCGCCAAACAAATTATTTTAGGGTCTGTTTGGGAGATATTTGGACATGATATTTTGAAGATTAGATTTGATACGTGTGTTTAGAGAAAAAACTTTTGAAAAAAATTATGTAATATAAAAAATAATTTAAAATTTTGGAATGTGTTCAGAAAAAAATACGCAATATGATCTTGTCTTGTTTGTTTCGTTGTTACGAGTATTTTAATATAAAAATCATTTTATTTCGATTTGAAATGATAAAATTATGGACTTTAAAAGTTTGAGTTTTTTGAAAATAGAAGAAAGAGAAAATTTGATTAGGGTTAAAATTTTAAAATTCAGATGTTATTTTATCACATAGAGATGTAACTCCAAACAGCCTTAATTTGAAAAGTTTTTCCTTTTTTTTTTTTTTTTTTTTTGTCAAGAGTACATTGAAGTCCAAAAGTCAAGGTGATGTAAGCAATAACTACTTTGTTATTTTATTACCTCATTAATGAGGTTAGCGTAATGAGCATTTTCTACACAAGTTGACTGGGAAAGTGAAATATTGACTAATGAATGCTTTTATTTTTCAATTATATTTAGTCCATGTTGTGTGTATCTCGTTGTTATTATTATTTATTTTCTTTTCTTTTCTTTTTTTATTTTATTTTATTTTTCTGAATAAAAGTCCGGAAAGGGGTTTAGTAATGGTCCTACCTCTTAGGCTATGTTTACGAAAGAAAAATAAAAAGATGAAAGTGGTAAATCATTTAAGTGAGAGAAATAAGAATAAATAGAGAGATCCTTTCTTTTAAGATATTTAGTATGAAATCTCTCTACTAATTAATCTCTTCAATTTAAAAAAATCTAAATTAGGGTGTTTAGAAGGATTTAGAGTCTCTTCCCTAGTCTATTCCTTCCTATTTTTTCTCTCACCAAACAACCATATGTCAAGATTATTTCACCACTAATCCCTTCAACCCTATCATTCCTTCAACTTTCCTCTCCTATCAAAGAAACTCTAAGCATATGTTTGGTAAGAAGAAAAGAAAACAAGAGTAAAAGGAAGAATGAACGTGAAAGAAAATAAGGAGGAGATAAAATATTTTGTTCTTTCTTTATATTATTAATTGGTATTATAGGGAAGAAAGAAGAAACAATTACCTTTTATTGTTTGGTATTGCAAATTTACGATTAAAAGTGGAGGGAAAGAAGAAGTATTATTCATGTTATTACTATTTTATCCGTTTCATTTGTCATTTAAGGATTTTTATTAAAACATAAGGATAGTTTAATAATTTTACAATACACAACATGAACTATGAGCTTGAAAATAACAAATCACAATGATTTGAAAAACGGCATCTACAAGTGTAACGACCCGACTTTTCGAACCGTTAACTAGTTTGCTTATTCTTATTTAATTTAGTCTTAACACTTATATATATTTGGTTCCAAAAATATAGATTTTATATATATATATATAAACCATATTCGTATTATAAAAATGAAGTTTATTAAAAATTTTAACTGAGAAAATTGAAAACATCTAGATAATAATTATCCTATTCAAATTTGTACTTAGATAATATTAATAAACCATAACTTCATGAAAATTAAGAAGAAAGAGTCTTAAGCCTTTTTCATATAAAGTACTCCTACTAGTTTTGTTGTACCAAGACATTTGAAATATAGTTATAAATATAGTCGATACAAAATAATTTAAGAAATCTAAATGCGGAAATTAAATTCGTGGTGATATCCTACTCCCTTCCTTCATCACTTCTGCACAACTTCGCCAATCCATGAAACATCTAAGTAGTGGGCTGCTTACCCATGTTACCTATAGCACGAACACACACGTATGAGTTTTCGCTCAGCAAGTACAAACAATAGCTCACAAAATATTTTCGTAAAATCATATCATCACACATAACATCAAGAATGTTCAAAAATACAAGTGATCATATGTGTTCATTTATGCTTCATTATATACATGTCTTATCTACTTAAGGGCCTGGTTACGCCCAAACGTGTACAAAAACAAGCGGTCGATTGTAGCACAATTAGGACGGTCGATCCCACGAGGAAGTGATAAAAACAACAAGAAAAGATTAGCGAAACAAAGGCATTAGATGAATAAGTAATCAAATAAAGAAGGAAAGGAAGTATTTTTGTGATTTTTAAAACAAATTTAATGACAACGTAATTTAAAAATGAAGAAAACTCAATAATCAAAAGCGGTAAGGCATCGAGAATCCCCTATATGTTTCATGTACCTAATTGGATTTTGATTCATAAAATAACTCAATTGAAAGTTTCACATCCCAAACTACCAATCGGAAAATAAAGAATTGAAAAACTTATGGATTAAAATTTATTTGAGTGAATAAAATTCTTATGTGAAGAACTAATAAAAATTATCTTATAAGAAATCCAAAAGCGACAATATACCATAAGCAATATTGCAGTAAAAGACTACTTATAAAATAATGCTATCAATATATCTTAGTTGCAACAATCACATAAAAAGAGCTTGACTAAATTTATATAAAAATTGACAATAAAATATATTGATATGAGAGAAAAATAAGATGAAAGAAAAATTATTTACTCAAATGTATAAACTTTACAAACCATTGGAGAATCAAAACCCAAACAAATTCATTACACATCTAGGATCATCTCTAGCCTCACCAAAGAACTCTAGCCTAGCTTGCAATTCATCTCACAAAGTTCTAACAAGAAAATGTGAGAAAAAAATAAAAACAATACTAAAAACTCAGCTAAAAATCAATGGAAAAATTATATCACATCCTCTTGAGGAGCCCTCATTATATAGGCTCGAGTCCAACAAGCTAGGGAGGATTTTTGGCCAACAAATCCGCTACCCAGGTTGGTAGATCAGCCGGTTACTCGTGGGACACCAGCTGGGTGCAAGGATCTGGCCCGAGATTCTCGCGGGCTGGAATGGAGGAGCAGCTGGAGTTGGGCACGGATTTGTGGGGGAAATATGGGCTGGAATCACGGGCTAAAGCTGGCTGGGCGTAGGCGGGCTTGGCTGGAAGCTTGGCCTGATTTCTCGGGCTGGAATCGCGGGCTGACGCCTGTGGAAGGAGCAACTGAAGCTGGAATCACGTGGAGGATCAGCTGGGCTGTGGCTGCGGAAGAAAGGAGAAGAAAAAAAAAAGAAAAAGAAAGGAAAAAAAAGAAAGAATCAAAACAAATAAAATAATAAATATTTCTAAGTAAAATATTATGAAAATCCTTATTTAAAATGTGATTTATTTAATAAATTATATAAATAAAAATATATTTTTGTGCATTTATCAGGGCCCCTACGTTATACCCATATGTACGCAACTAATGGGGAGTTGGTGGAGCGACCCTTGAACAACCTCCAAGGTCAGAACTTATAATTTTCGTTCTTATCATATCTTCTCATTAATTGGAGGTTGGTACGACACTTAATCCTATCCTTCGTTAGCCTCATCTTTATTATTTGTGACAATGTGTAGATTTACATGTCACTATACATCTATCATTATGGCATACATATCTGTGAGACATGTCGATCATATCAATGTAAGAGAAATTATGTACATCAAATGTTAAATCAACGTAATACGTATGACTCATATACTTATAAATTCATCAAGGCAAATTATAGAAAACATAGAACCTTAACAACGAAAAACATTTTATTCTATGATGTATGTGAGGTTTGTACTTACTTGTCTTATACGCTTAAATTTCCGGAGTTGTATCTCCTACTATGCAGATTTGAGAAATTGTCCTGATCTAACAATATTTCATTATTCGATAAAATCATATTTATATTACTTTATTCATTTATTTATTTTATAAACTAAAGTGAGTTTAATTTATTTATACCATAATTAATCTTAACAATTAATTTATATTAATAATTAAGTGTTAAAATAAATTTCTACTAATTATTATTTAATTAATTTAATTTTTTAATTGATTAATTAATTAATTGATTAATTATAAACTAATTAATTAGGTAGTAGTTATTTGTTACTTTATTTAATTTTTTCATATAAATTTATATGTAGTTCAACTCATCTTTTATATATTTAAAATTTCTCATTTAAATAGAGAAACTTAACATTGTTAAATCATCGACATCATCATCTTTAATGTATATATGTGCCTTTTTTTTTTCTTTTTTGGGAAGAAAACTGGAAAAGGCCTTTTGCTTCTACAGTTCCCCTTCACTTTCTTTATTTGGAAGGACGTAAAGACAACCGGTTTACATGAAATTTCTTAACTCTTTCTTTTCGACTATGCGGAAAACGGGAGCATTACACTCTCAAAGGCATTGTCGAATCATTTACAAAGCTACGGGACTTGGATATTTGACGCCATTAACCAGCACTACACTCTTTAATTCTCCGATCTTTTGAACTAGAAAACCATTGAAACATATGAAGATGGAACATATTGTTGTAACTATATATTATGTATAATCGTGATAGCTCATCATTATGAATCATGTAATCGGAGATGAAGATGAATTCTGAAGAACTTTTTCCACAACGCTTTATTAGGCACCTTGTACTAGTACTATTGCATCTATGATTTTGTTTTTGTGTTAATTCATGCGATTCCAACGAGGCATGTATTTTATTTCTATTTTACAAAACAAGTAGTGACTGGCCAAGAGAGAAAAGGAATCACATCCCAACTACGTTGGCACCCAGTTCCTTGTCTCATCTCACATTTCACCACCAGCTATTATTAGAAAAGAAAACAACCAGAAATTACAAAAGGATATAGTTCAATCCAAAGAGCAAGAACGATGAAACAAAAGGCCGATCGTCTAACATCACACCAACTAGGCCGAGCATAAAAGGAAAATACAAGCACCAAAATAGGATCTACTCTCTTAGAAAGAGAGGCCTCATTAAAACCTGAACAGGCAAAAACCCAATGGGAAAAAAACCTGTCCAGGAAAAAGAGTGCATGATCCTAGTCATCAAAACTTAAAATTTGGAACGAAAGCAAAGTCTCTTGAGATGAAATCGCTACCACCATTTTGAGAAGTACGACACCAATTTACAATGCCCAGTTGAATTGCTTTATTTGAAAAACGAACAATTTGCCACTTGATGACACTGTACGCTTTCTGATAGAATTTGAGAAGAACCATCCACCATTTTTGCCAACCTCCTTCAGACGATCTCCAAGGAACAACAAACTACATTTGCAATAAACAATCAACCACGTAAGAAAAGTCTCTTTCAAGACATGGGCTATCTCAATTCTTATTTGTGTCAAGATTTAACGAAGTTCTTATTACAAGAGAAATTGTACGTAGTACGATTAACATCGATAGCATGGTACTGCACTGCTTGAGAAACCACTGAAAGAAACGTACCCAAATGCAAACAAGCAGTAGATGAATATATACATATATATAAACTATTACACAAACATATGACCCAGTGCACAAGAAAGTAGATCAATCTCATATGCAAGTCCTTTTTGCATCCATATAAATGGCAGAGAATATATTAATTTTGTATCTGAAAAGGGACTATAAGATACACAAGTGCAGACAAACAATGGCAGGTAACAGAGACTAAAACAGGTAAAAACAGAGAAAGGGAAAGAAACTGAACAGAGCAAGGGACAAATAACCTGATAAACTCAATTTCTGCGTCGCCTAATCTCCATGCTCGGTGGAATTCTTCTGAAAACCTTGAGAAACCATAAGTGCTTCTTTGTGATCGCCATGTCGCCAAGAGCAACTCCAACAACAAACCCGCTTATACCTCCAGCCAAAATAAACTTCCAGTCCAATTCAATTGAAGAGCCCGAATCATCATCGTCTTCAACAGCTGAAGGTGGTAGCGGCAAGGACTTGGAATCTTCACATTTCTTGGATAGCGGAATCCCGCATAAGCCTGGATTATCCTCAAAAGAAGTGTTCTCAAAAGTACCGAATTGGTTCCCTTCTGGTATCGGCCCCGTGAGATTGTTGTGAGACACATCAAAACTTTGGAGGAACGTGAGTTCCGCTAGTTGCGGTGGGATCACTCCTGAGAGGTTATTGTGAGAAAGGTCCAATGATTCCAGCTCTATTAAGTTCCCCAAGGATGGGGGAATACAACCCATAAGATTGTTGAAGGAAAAATTGAGCGAACGAAGAGCTTTGAGGCTTCCGATGAATTCAGGAATCTCTCCGTTGAATTTGTTGCAGGAGAAGTCAATCAATGCAAAGTTCTCTTGAATCACGTCATAATATCTTTCCACACGTTTGTTGACTACTGTAGTGGAGTATTTATAATGGCTGTAGAAAACTATATTTCGCGCTTCCACGAGGGTAAATTCTTGATATACATTCATATATCTTAAATCAGTGCTGTTGATACCACTCATGGCATTCCAAATAAGTATGTATTCGGAAGGCAAGTTACCTGTAAAATTATTGATAGCGATGTCAAGAACATGCAATTTGGGGAACATAAAATCTTGTTTGGGTTTTGTGATAACACCACAAAATCTGTTATTGCGTAGAGTAAGAAGTTTCAACTCAGGAAGCGTCCCCAGCCATGTAGGAAAGCCACCAGTGAGTTGATTGTTTTCCAGATCAAGATACTCAAGAGTTTTGCAAGCCGCCAGAGATCGAGGTAATCGCCCCTTGAATTTATTGTGACTGAGATCCATCATCCTCAAATTTGTTTCACGCATGCATACTCGAGGAATTGCACCATGAAAAGAGTTGTTTCTCAAGCTCAACACTAACAGGAAATTAAACATTGCCCAACATTGAGGAACCATGCCACTGAAGTTGTTAAACGATAAATCAAGTACGCGGAGAGAGCTGAAATTGCATACCGTCGACGAGATTTCTCCAGTTAGCGAATTGTTTGAGACATCATAAAATCTGATGGATTTTGGAGGGATTGGAAACCGTCCTTGCAACATATTAAAACTAATGCTCAATTCCAAAAGACTGATCCACGGAAGGGTTAATAATGGTGATGGAGGGTGAAAGTCTACTAGGAAGTTGTCTTGAAGATTAAGAAACTTCAAAGTTTTCAAACTGGTGTTCCACATCCAATAAGGAATTTGGCCTTGAATTTTGTTAAAAGAAAGGTCCAAATAAAACAAATTGTTTTGATACCGAAGAAAATTTGGGAACTGACTTAAGCTGCAAGCACCCAATCCGATACCAACGAAATTCAAAGTTGATTCATTTTGGTTTCTTTGTTCAAAATGCAACGATAATTGATTCAAACTTAGGTCCAGGTAAACGAGACTTCTCATTCTAAAAAACATGCCAAATTCCACAGTACCACTGAGATTGTTACTGTATAGGAAAAGAAACTGAAGATTCATGAGTTTGGATAACGAGTGCGGAACCAAACCATACAATTTATTGTTATGAAGATAAAGCTCAGTGAGTTGGGTGAGGTTACCTATCCAAGTGGGAATTGGACCAGTTATGAGATTATCGTTAAGGCCTACCAAACTAAGTTCGCTAAGGTTTTGAAAAGAAGAAGGGATATAACCATTTAGATTATTTTCTTGAAGGTTCAGAGTGTTTAGCTGTGTGAGGATTCCCAGCCAAGATGGGATTGGACCAGTCAATTGATTGCCGTTAAGATATAACGCAGTGAGTTTGGTAAGCTTTTGAATAGAAGATGGGATACTACCACTTAAATTGTTGTCATCTAACCCCAACATACTAAGTTGGGAGAGGTTTCCTATCCAAGATGGAATTGGACCTCCCAAATGGTTCCCCGCAAGGCCGAGATCAGTAAGTTGGGTAAGCTTACCAAGTGAAGATGGTAAAGGACTTGAAAAATTGCACCCTCGAAGATATAGCATCTGTAGTGATTCAAGCTTTTCAATTGATGATGGTATGACTCCTGAGAAGCTAGTCTCTGAAAGTGCCAGCCGTTCAAGAGGACTCCGTTGGCGGAATTCAGGCAAATAACCCGTGAGATTTTTATTCCATCCCAGATAAAGAACTTGCAGGTTCGGCAGCTGAAAAATGTTTTTAGGAAACTCACCATACAATCCACAATTTAGGAAAACAAGCCTTTTCAAAGAAGTGAAATTTGCTAGGAAATCGGGGACTGTGGATGGTATATAAGCGGACGTGAGATGAAGCGACTCCAAGCTAGTTAAGTTTTGAATAAGGCTTCTCAGACTCGGATTTTTAAGTTCCAACGGCCGATCTTGTTCGAGAGGGTTCTCAGGATCAAAATAAGTAGATAGGTCAAGGATAGTCAATTTGGACAGAAGGGAAATTTCAGATGGAATTTGACCACTAAATTTTGAAAATGAGAGGTTTAGATATGTCAACGCCGAAAATTGCCCAAGGGCAGATGGAATGAGAGAGTAGTTGAAGTGATTGTCAGCGAGACTCAACTTTTGGAGATGAACAAGGCGAAAGAGGCTGCTATTCGAGTTGATAGAGCCATAGAGACAACTGCTGTCGAGATAGAGGCCAGTCACACGACCCGTCTTCTCATCGCACTCGACGCCATCCCAAGAGCAGCAGTTGCTACTCTCTCCCTCAGATTTCCACGACAGGATCTTGGGATAAGCACCCTCTTCAACAGAGACAGATTTTTTAATGACAAAGCTTTGCTTGAACTGTAACAGAGCAGACCTCTCGTCATCATGGCAAGAAAAGGACTGCAAATAGGAAGAATTAAAAGAGTTAGCAAACACAAGAGCATTAAACATCGCAGAGTTTAAGAGTAAGCACACCAACGAAGACAACCACAAAGACCACCCCATCTTGATCAGCTACTTCTCACTCTCTATCTCTTTTTCTGTTCTTTCTTTTCTTTTAGGTTCGTTTGTCTAAAAACACTACAAAATTTTTTTTGTTTCTTTTTAAGTTGTGAAAACACTACAATTGAAGGGGTTCTTATAGACTAAGTTCATGGTTACTATTGTTGCTCGTAAAATATCAAAATTTTCATGGGTACTATTACTTATACATAAATAAATATTTTTTGCAACATTACTACATCAGTTGATGATTAACCAAACGGTAATTCAACTCAATTTCCTAAAAGAAACGTACTTTAACTTTTTTTTTTTTAAATTAGACAGCAAGTAATATATTTATAAGTAGGGGGAAGAAATGAAAACCCAACTCCACAGTTTTTATATTTTCTGTTATTTATCTAAAAGAAGTGCCATAATTTAACGTAATTTGATATTTAGCTAGCAGTGTCAAACAAATTATTTTAATTTGAATTTTTTTTTCCCTTTCAAGAGTACATGAAATCCAAAAGTCAGGTGATGTAAGCAATAACGACTTTGAAGATTAAAGGAATGAATTATTGCAACGGAATCAATTAATACGCATTATCTTAACTTTTGTCCCCCATTATATGGATAAGAAGCATTAAGACACATTAATGAGCTTTTTTAATTCAAAAGTATTTGTTTTACCACATTAATGAGGCTAGCGTAATGAGCTTTTTCTACACAAGTTGACGGGAAAAGTGAAATATGGACTAACGACTGCTCTCATTTCTCAATCATATTTAGTCTTGTCACCTGTATCACGTTGTTATTGTTATATTTTTTTTCCTTCTTTTTTCAAAATAAAAGTCCAGAAAGGGGGTTTAGTGAAGGCCCTACCACTTGGGCTATGTTTGATACGATGAAAAGAAAATAAAAAGATGAAAGTGATAGATAATTTAAGTGAAAGAAATAAGAACAAACAGAGAGATCATTTCTCTTATAATATTTAGTATGAAATCTGTGCAATATTCACTTCAATTTAAGAAAGATCCAAATTAGGTGTTAAGAAGGATTTTGAGTCTTTTCCCTAAATTTATTCCTCATTTTCTCTCTCATCAAACAATAATAAATGTTAAGATTATTTCACTACTAATCCCTTCAATCATATCATTCCCTTCACTTTTCTCTCCTATCAAACAAACTCTTAGCCTATGTTTGATAACAAGGAAAGAAAACAAGTGGAAAAGAAAAAAATAGAAGTGACAAAAAAAAAAGGGAGGAGAGAAAACATTTTGTTTTTTCTTTTTATTAATTGTTAATATAGGGAGGGAAGAAAATAAAATTACCTTTTTGTTGTTTGGTATTGCAAATTTGCAATTGAAAGTGGAGGGAAAGAAGAAATATTATTCATGTAATTACTATTTTATCCATAATTTAATTTGTCAAGAATTTTTATTAAAACATAAGGATAGTTTAATAATTTCATTAGTTAATTTTAACTTGTGGCGTTGAAGCAAGGATTCAACAAGTTTTCTTTTCACTTTTCTCTCCAATTAGTTTTCTCTCCACTTTTATTAAAACATAATGATAGGTTAGTAATTTTGTTAGTTATTTTCTTTTGTCTTTTCAAAATCACTTAGATCATGTGTATTATTGTTGCTATTAACATACTAAATTTTTCAAGGGCACTATTAGATTACTTCATTCACTTTACTTATATATAAATATATATATTTAAAATATTTTGCTACATGACTATATCAGTTAATAATTAACCGAACGGGAATTCAATTCTATTCTTAACAGAAACGTGCTTTATTTTTTATTTTTTTATTTTTTTAATGACACAGCAAGTATATTATCCGTTGGGGAAAGAAATGAAAACCCAACTCCAAATATTTTATTTTTTCTGTCATTATATAGTTAACAGCGTTAAACAAATTATTTTGATTACAAGGTTGTTTATTTATTTATTTATTTTTTACGTTAAGTCCCAAGTCAAGTCTAAAAGTATTGAAATTAATTAATACGCAATAGTGCAAGCAACAGCCACTTTAAAGAATAAAGCAATGAATAATTCAATGGAACTAATGCATCCTTTAGAAAATGATTATACGAATTTTTTATACAAAAGTTGTCATCCCCCATTGTACGGGTTAGAATAAAGTAAGTAAAATTTGCTTACGAATGATTAATGAATCCCTATGAATTGAAAATTCCAATTAGAACGGATGTATTTGTCATTTACAGTGATGCATCTAAGAGTGATCTGGTTGTTTTTGATTCAACATGATAAGATTTGTATTCAATTAATAGATTACCAAAAATATATATATATATATATATATATATATATATATATATATTGACTAGTTGCTCATGATATGCGACAACAATGATGGTTGGAATCGGTGAAGGATTTTGATCCTGCAATTTACTATCATTCAGAGAAGGCAAATGTGGTTGCAAATGCATTAATTAGAATTATTTTTTAGCTCTTACAACTCTGGTAGTGTCTTAAGTTTTGGCTTGTTTTTCAGGGAAGCACAGTAGAAATGCTTCCATATTAAGCGGTGTGCCCTCAGTATGAGCATCAGAAACTCCATTGACATGTCCTCAAAATGCCTGGTCCGCCATTCTTAACAAGAGAGAAATAAAGGAATATTTAGTTTACTATCATTAATACATGATTTTTTATCCGTGAACTAAAGAAATAGAGAATATTCTCTAGCGAGAAGCATTAATATGAATTGGCTTCAGGTATATATAGATTGAGGGACGACAATCATTGAGGGCGCGGCGCATGTAGAGGAACAAAGAAGAGATGACAATTGTCGAGGGAAAGCTCAAGAGCGCAGAGTCGTCAGACATCATAGAGAGGGGCGCAAGACGACAATTGTACACTAGGATGTAGGGATGGCAATCATCAGGAGAGTGTGCAATCTTTAAGGAATTGTACAAGAGCGTGCGGGGAGGATCATAGACTCGTTTTTACATAATCACTTCAATATTGTATATTAATTAATACATAAGAGAGAAAGTGGATGTGTCAATTGTAGAAAATCAGGGGCTCGTTTGAGCATAATTGCACTGATAATTAACATTAAGGAAACTTAAATTAGAAAATAAAAAGAAGGAGAGAGCAAAAAGTTTTACAATGTTTGTAAGAACATACACGGACTAAGGAAAAAAAAACATAAATTCACTGTTGAAGAACAATATGAATGGTCTTCATATATTAACAAATTAAGAAAATACCATAAACGATTTGATATAATATATCTAAATTTGGATAAGATTCTACTATAATAAAATATCCTAAAATCAGAGAAATAATTCAGTTAGAAGATTATAAGTAAATCCAAAATTTGTATTATTAATAATCACAAAGTTCAACTTTTCTTTATCATATATGGAAGACCTTAAAGACGCGTTAAGGAGTTTTTTATGCAAAAGTTGTTCTCCACCATTGTTGAGGTTATCAGAACTTTTCTATTTTAAAAAAAAAAAAAAAAAAAGAGAGAAAAAAAAAAAAAAGAAAAAAGAGACCTTTAGGACACATTAATGAGTATTCTATACAAAAGATGTTCTGCCTCATTATAGAGGTTAAAGACCCTTAAGACCCGTCAATGAGCTTTTTCTACACAAGTTGATCAGGGAAAGTGAACTATTGATTAATGACTGCTCTCTGTTCTCAATTGCATTTTAGTGCTAGTTTGGTTCACTAATTGAAACTAAGATTCCGTTTATATCACATATTCATTTTTTAAAAGGAAAATTTTCTTGTTTTTAATAAAAAAGTCTTTTTATTTTGAGAAGAAGATGGTATTTGGATACATAAAAATTTTATTTTTTGAAAACAAAAGGTTGTTTAATATGAGAAGAAATTATGTTGGGAATAGTGTATTATGATAAGATTTTAAAAAGAGTATTTTTCCTTTCCTAAAAGACTGTACAAAATAAGCTAGAAACTGATATAATTTTTCTTTTTCAAAATGAAAAAATGATGAAAAAAGTTGGGAAAAACACTCTTTTGGAAAAAAAAAATTTCAATTTTCAAAATTGGACCAAGGGGTAAACTTTTCCAACTATTTTGTATTTTTTTAAAAAGTCAAAAAATATATATATACTCTTGGAAAAATCAAGCAACTCCAACCTAAAAATTTAGTTTCAAACGATAAATCAAATGCAAGCTTAGTCTTGTCGTATGTATCTCGTTGTTATTTTTATTATTTTACTTTTTTGCTGAATAAAAGTTCGGAAGGAAGGCCCTGCCACTTAACGTATAGGAAGGAAAGTAAATAAAAAAAATGAGTAATAGATATAATTTCTCTTATGATATTTAGTATGAAATCTATTCAACTATCTTTTCGTAGAAGAGATCAAATTAGAGTCTTTAAAAGAATTTGGAGTTTTTTTCCTAATTCATTTTTTCTTATTTTCTCTCATAATAAAAAATAATGAACGTCAAAATTATTCTACTAGTCCTTTCACTTTTTTCTCTTGTCAAACATATCTTTTGACAAAGCTAAGGGAAAGAAAAAGTATTTTTCATGCCGTTATTATTTTACCCATAATTTATTTTTCCTTTAATGTTTTTCATTAAAACATAAAGACAGTTTAATAATTTTATTAAATTCATTCATTAAGTCTGATCAGATTAAAAAAAAATGAGTCCTACAAGGTTTTTAATCTTCTTTATTTTTCTATCTATTCAAAAATCACTCCAACCAAACACAGTATTTTTTTTTTTTTTGCATCCCTATATCCCTCCGTAATCTTCCTTTCCTCAACTTTCATCCCTGAAGAGAACATCACCCCAAAAGTGTTAACGACAGCATACATGAGAGAAAACACTTTACATCAAATATTAGAAACTACGGCCTTCATGTCTCATTATAGTCAGCTTCCTCTGAACGACAACAAAACGTGAGAAGAAAGTCAGAGAAAAGGAAAGTAAGGCGGTGCTTACCCGTCTAAGTAAACGAGATAAACAGCATGGACTACATACTTGAAAATGACAAGTCACAATAATCTGAGAAACGACATCCATAAGTCCAGCTAAAAGAAGACTTGCAATTGGTTCCCTCCACCACGCTCGCAAAGTGTCCGACAAAAGGCCCCACAGAGACGACGACTAGTTCCTTTGTAACTGCATGATCAAAGGCTTAAAGCCCACGTGAGTATGAGGCAGTTCGCTGAATCTTTGTCTCTTCTTAGAGATCTTAGGCTGAAAAACTGCCATGTGTTTGCTATGTTGGTCAAGTCTTGTGGTTTTAATGTAGTCATTTGGGAAGGACAAGAGTTACATAGTCATGTTGTTGAAGCAGGATTTTGTATGTGAAGTTTGGTAAGTTATATTATAAGAATTTTGTTCGATGTAATGAGTAAAGGAAACCAGTGTCACTACAACGACAAGGAATCCCCCAATTCTAACACATATGCCTTCTTGTCTAACGTCCTTATTTGAATCTGAGTTAGGTGTGCTTCTGAAGTGTTTGATTTTCATGATCTCTAGCCCATTCAAAATAGCATTGGGTTCGACACCGGATAGAGTGGAAGGTCCGATACTTATACGAAGCTTATTGCTAACGGTCAAAACCGTAACATAATTCTCATACACTGGTAGTCCAAAAGTTCGCTATCATACCATATAGAGAGGTCCAAATTTCTTTAAACTTCAAAGGAGTCTATGTATGCATTGAATACAGAGTGTTGAGACTTTTAATCAAGATGTCACAAAAGAACGTGGTAATGAAGTACTTCATCCGCATCGTTAAATTGGCAGTAAAGTCGTTGGAATTATAATCAGATCTTGAGCACAATGTTCTTCTCGTACCATAGATAGTAGCTGGAGGAACTTTACGGGCATTTACCCAGCCATCACTGCCAAAACCGAACAGCTTCAATATTCGAGAGATTTTTTATAATGTCCGCGTCTACTAGGAAACTTTTGCCAGGAGCCCATGTTAGTGATGCATGGAAATTTTTAGCAATTTTATTCAAAAATAATGTGCTTGCATTATTAAAAAAATGCCAGCTAGCAATTTACGAGTAAAATTTTATTACGAAGATTTAATAGTTGCAGACATAGTCTAACAATAATTTTCACACATAAATGCACCTGTGTAGATATCATAAAATTTTGGATGACTTCATTATTAGAAATTAGGTGTTCAACAAGAGCAAAATCTGAGTTGTTAGGAGTGAAATTTGGGATCAACTTTAGGACTTTTCACATTTGAATTTAGAAGCTAGATAAGACTTGGCAATCAGAAATTTGAACTCTTCTCATACAGCTGAAAAGAACCGTCAAGTTCATCAAGCAACAAATCAAATTTTTGTTGAGTTTTCATATACACCTAATCTTGCTAACATACAAAATTATCAGCATTGGAGAACTTAACATGAAAAAAAATAACAAGATATTATTAGGAGTTCAACACACGTCAAGTTAAGAGAAATATTTGGTTCTTACGTTCAAGGACGAAGCCGAAAAATTATTTGCATCTTGGGCACGATGAATAAAATGATAGATAATATGTACTCTATAAATATACATCTAAATGATTGAGTAGGGCATAGTTATAAATTTTTTTATACAGTAGGAGGACAATTAAAGTTCTATAAGAGCTTTGGAAGCATATACCAGCACATTAGATGCGACGTGATTCCGACACTGTTTACATCCATGTAATTGCGGGGATATAAAAAAGCTCTTTCAATATTGTAAAGGATAAATTTGGAGTCACCCACCATTTGCAAGTCATGCAAATTTGCAAGACCCTAAGGGCACGTTTGGTTGGGGAGAAAGGAATGAAATGGTAATGGTAATGGTAATGGTAATGGAATAGAATGGAAAGGAAAGTTGATGGAATTGTTTGGGGAGATCTATTTTGGGCCATAGAATGCGGAGGAGGGGGAGCGGCAATCGATCTGTGTGACGTCTGGGCGAGACTTGGATGGACGACGACGGCGACGAGAGCGCCGGATCTGGGGAGAGACGACTGATCTGCTGCAACTTCGACGGATGGGCAGCGGCGGCAAGGAGAGCGCTGGACGGCAGAGATCGAAGGCAACACTCAGACGAAGATGTGTCGCAGTAGGTCGTCGGCAGATGGATAACGACGGTGTTTTTTCCGGCTGCTGTCGTATTGGGTCATCAGAGGAGTAGCTCTGGTGGTGGAGGTAGTGCTGTTAAAAAACAAATGAAAAATAAGAAGATGACGAACAAGATGGACGGTAAACATAGTAAAATAAAATAAAATTGCTTGGAATTGTCTTTCCTCCCCTCCGTAGATGGAATGACAATTCCACCAAATTGCTGGAACTTTACTTTGTGTTGAAGCCAACCAAACGTCAGAATTCAATTCCTGTCCATTATTTTCCATTCCTTTCCCCCCAAGCAAAAAGTAGGTAGTTACTTGCTAAAACCCGAAGTTACTTGGTGATATAGCCAAATGGCCAAATTAATAAGATAAGTGTTTTAGCAGCAAATTCGGAATTCAAAAACCATAATTAACTACTAATTGGTGAACCAATATGGAAATACGGAATCATCAAAAGAAGGGGAATCCTAAGCAAGTTTTATGAAATTGGGAGATAAAAGTTTGTTTGGCAGGAGGGAAAATTGGAAAGAGGAGGTAGACCTAGGGGATAATTAGTGGAAGAATATTATAACCCATAATCGTATTAAAGGTCGAATTACATTTTCATCCACTATACTCTTCTAGCTGTACTTATAATTTATAAGCAGAGTTTTCTGTCTTCTGCCCTATTTAGTCGGTTGTTGGTCAGACACTTGACAATAATAACAACCAAAACAACCTCTTCCGAGTTCTCATCGCCACACTTGACCTTGGTAGGCTTCCTTTTTCAGGTTTGAGGTTCCTCCTATTTCCCTTTTATTATTATCCTCTTGTTGCTTTCAATTTGATTTTGACTTTTTTAAGACTTTTGCTATTAGCTTTATTAACTGTGTTTTTCTTTTTCTTTTCTTTTTATGTTTTCTTAAATGGGATTTGACAATAAGATATGAAAAATATGATCCTACCGGTTGAACTATGTTTTGAACCATCGGATATATATATATATATATATATATATATTAAATTCTATTAATTTGTTTAATTTTGTTTTTCATTGACTATCTTCCAATTATTCTAATTATATCTATGTGAAGTAGCATAATTTTGATCCCTAATACTTAGAAATAACATAGGATTAGTTTAGGATTGTTATTCCTTTGTCGTAATTTCTTCTTTTTACAAAGAGCAAAAATTAAAAATTCTAACTTTATTTATGCAAATGATTTTTGAGTATTTTGATCAAACACAAGATTTGCATCGTATTTTGTGTTATGAACTTTTCAAAAGCATTACCAAACTAGTTGATTATTTATTACCATTGTTAATAAATGGCATATTTCATTTTAAAACATATTAAACATTCATTTTTACCCCTCAATGTTTATTTCTCTCTCATTCCTCTCTCTATCAACTTCTTCTTATTCTCTCCCCCTCTACCCCCGAGCACCATTGATGAAGATTGATGAAATCTCAGGGCCGAGAATTCGCCGAGCTCACTATCACGATAAGATATGGAGGAGATGTTGCGTTGGTGGGTGCACAACATGATTTCGTGGAGATATGTGGAGATGTCTCATCGGTGGAGCTCCAATCTCCACTCACGCGAGATCGAAACTATGAGAGAGATTGTAATATCTCTTATTACCATTGGGTAGTGAAAACAAAAGTTCCACATTGGAAAAACACAAGCAAGCATTGTAGTATAAAATGAAACAAGTGATGTGTAAGTATTACTTATGTATGGTGGAGACTATGCTAATATTATGCACCACCACACGCGCGCGCGAGGGCAAGGGCGATTGGGCGTTTAGGGCGCTTACTAGGGTGCACTTTGCACTTCGCACGTACGCATCGTCGCAAGGAGTCAAGGAGCAATCTCTTTTTCAATGCAGTGTTTTTTTCAAATTAAATCTGGACCGTTGTTTTTGATCGGGCACAATCTAACGGTCAGATTTGAGTGGTTTCAGAGTTAATTTAAACTGTTAATTGAATTATTTCAATCTAACGGTCATAATTATTTCTGATGACCAACAGATACGTTTTTTGACTGAAAATGCACCTTTTAATTTAAAAGTTGTGTTTGTTAAATCAAAAGATGCGACTGTTATATCTGTTGCAACTGTTGGGTCAAAAGGTGCAATTATTGTATCTGTTGCAATGCTTCATGAACAGGTGCAATGCTTCATGAATAGGTGCAATGAAAGTCTATAAAACTCCAGTTTCTGATGTTAGTTTCATATCTTATTCTGGAATTTAATAAGATTGCTACTTATTAAATTCGTGGGTTTGTTGTATCTTAGAGGTAATTTACCAAAACACCCGATAGCAAACTATTCGTAGTGGGGGCAAATAAAACCTTAAGGAAAGTAATTCCTACGCCTCAAACCCTTTTGATTTTCTCTACTTTATTCCGTTTCTATACACCAAAACAGTTTTCCACCACCCACTTATCTTCAACAATCTTAAGGTTTTATTTTGATGGAGGCCGGAAAGATGACTTCGTTTCTGACTCCTAATGTCAAACTTGATCGCTTTGATGGGACGAATTTTACTCGTTGGAAGGGAAAACTGTTTTTTCTTCTCACAGTTCTGAAAATTGCATATGTCCTGGATTCGAATCTTCCTTCAATTCCTGAATCGAAAGATGACGATTCTGAAGCATTGAAGGCCGAAAGGAAGAAGAGGCAAGAAGACGAAGTGATGTGTCGAGGACATATTATGAATACTCTGTCGGACAGGTTATACGACCTCTACAATTCAATGGAGAGTCCGAAGGAAATTTGGAATGCCCTCAAATACAAGTATAAAACAGAAAAGGAAGGTACGGATAAATTTCTCATATTAAAGTATCTCGAAGACATATTATGAATACTCTGTCGGACAGGTTATACGACCTCTACAATTCAATGGAGAGTCCGAAGGAAATTTGGAATGCCCTCAAATACAAGTATAAAACAGAAAAGGAAGGTACGGATAAATTTCTCATATTAAAGTATCTCGAATTCACTATGGTTGATACCAAGTCTGTTTTGGATCAAATCCATGAGTTGCAAGTTCTAGTCACGAAACTTAAAGAATTGAAAGTTGAGATTTCTGAATCATTCCTAGTGGGGGCTGTAATTGCTAAATTACCCCAAAGTTGGAATAGTTATAGAAAGAAACTCCTTCATAGGAGGGATGACATAACTTTGGAAGAATTGTAAAAACATTTGAGGATCGAAGAGGAGACTAGGTCTCGTGATCCAAAGAATAATTCTCATGATTCTTCTAAAGTTCATGTCGCTGAAGCAAGTAAATTCAAAAAGAACTTCAAAGTCAATAATGATTCGAAGTTCAAAAAGAAGTCGAAAGATGGTTCGACGAAGTTTTCTGGAAAATGCTTTTTCTGTGGAAAGATAGGCCATCGTCAAAGCGAATGTAGATTCAAGAAGAAGAAGGAAGAAATCAATTCCAACAAAGTCAATGTGATCGAGAATCAGTCTGAAGAAATCTGTGCTATGGTTTCTGAAATGCAAATAGGCATGATCGTTGAATTGAACATGGCTGCTGCGACTAAATCCTCTGATTGGTGGCTAGACTCTGGTGCTACCATACATGTATGCAATGATAAGGGATTGTTCTCTTCATATGCAGAAGCTAAGGATGGTCAATCGGTTCTCATGGGAAATCACAATGCTGCCAAAGTTGTTGGAAAAGGAAGCGTTGATCTTCAATTCACTTCTGGAAAGAAACTGATTTTAAACAATGTATTTTATGTTCCAGAAATTAGAAAGAATCTTGTATCTGCTAGTCTGTTATGTAAGAATGGTCTAAAAGTTGTATTTGAGTCTGAAAATTGTATTCTCACCAAAAACGGGGTTTTTGTTGGGAAAGGATACTCATGCGATGGAATGTTCAAACTCAGTCTTGATATTAATAAAATTATGAATTCTATTTATATTGTTGACTCTTTTGATACTTGGCATGCTCGTTTAGCACATTTGAATTTTAGATCTTTAAAATATATGTCCAAACATGGTTTAATTTCATGTAGCAATGTTAGTCATGAAAAATGCGAAATCTGTATTCAAGCAAAAATGACTAAGAAACCTTTTCCTAAGGCAGATAGAAATACACAAATATTAGATTTGATACATTCTGATATTTGTGAATACAATGGTAATTTAACTCGATGAGGAAAAAGATACTTTATCACTTTTATAGATGATTGTTCTAGAGTTACATATGTATATCTATTGAGAACAAAAGATGAGGCCTTTGATAAGTTTAAACATTTCAAGGCTGAAGTTGAGAACCAAAAAGAAAAGAAAATTAAAATGGTTCGAAGTGATAGAGGCGGTGAATATTTTTCAAATGATTTTGATGCCTTTTATGAAGAGCATGGAATTATTCATCAAAGATGCGCTCCTTTTACTCCTCAACAAAATGGTTTGGCCGAAAGGAAAAATAGGACCTTCACAGATATGATTAATTCTATGCTTCTAAATGCTAGATTGCCAAACAATCTGTGGGGGGAAGCTTTACTTACTGCATGTCATGTTCATAATAGAATTCCCTCTATGAAAACACATGCATCTCCATATGAAGTGTGGAAAGGTAGAAAGTCTAATTTGATGTATTTAAGGGTCTGGGGCTGTTTAGCCTTCTATAGATTGCATGACCCTAAATCTTCAAAATTAGGACCTAAAGGGATTAAAAGTGTTTTCGTGGGATATGCAGAAAATTCCAAGGCATATAGGTTGTTGAATTTAGATTCTAATGTAATTGTAGAATCACGAGATGTTGAATTTATTGAAAATAAATTTAGTAATGATTCTACATGTGAATTTAAATATGATTCTTATTCACCATGTGACTTAACTTCTGGTTCTTTTACTAATAACAAAAGAAAAGAACCCGAAATACAATTTGAACCAAGGAGAAGTCAACGAGAAAGGAAAGAAAAGCTATTAGCCCCTGATTTCATTTCATCTCAAGCCTTATCTTTTTTGGTTGAAGGAGATAGAAATAATGTACTTAACAAAATACCCTTATTACTTAATATAGAAGAAGATCCAAAAACATATGGTGAGGCTATGTCATCTAGAGATGCTTCTTTTTGGAGAGAGGCTATAAATGATGAAATGGACTCAATTATGTCAAATAATACATGGATCTTAGTTGATCTGCTTGCAGGATCAAAACCGATAAGTAATAAGTGGGTATTTAGAAGAAAGTACAATACGGATGGGTCTATACAAACTTTTAAAGCTAGATTGGTAGCGAAAGGTTTCAAACAGAAACAAGGTATAGACTACTTTGATACATATGCTCCTGTGGCTAGATTAACATCCATAAGAGTGCTAATGGCTATTGCATCGATACATCATTTGTATGTGCATCAAATGGATGTCAAAACGGCTTTTCTTAATGGTAATCTAGATGAAGAAATTTACATGGAACAACCTGAGGGTTTTGTTTTGCCTGGAAATGAGAAGAAAGTTTGTAAGTTAATCAAATCACTTTATGGGTTAAAACAAGCACCAAAGTAATGGCATGAAAAATTTGATTCGGTTATATTGTCACATGGTTTCAAACACAATAATGCCGATAAATGTATTTATTCTAAGTTTGTAGATGATTTTGGTGTGATCATTTGTTTATATGTTGATGACTTACTTATCTTTGGAACAAACATGCATGGAGTAAATGATACTAAGAAGTATTTAACTTCACAATTTAAGATGAAAGATCTTGGTGAAGTAGATACTACCTTGGGTATCAAAGTTAAGAAAAATAGTGGGAGTTACTCATTATACCAATCTCATTACATTGAGAAAGTGCTTCTTAAATTCAAACATTTGAAATTTAAAGAAGCGAATACCCCATTTGATTCTAGTATTAAGTTACTAGAAAATTCTGGTAGAGCAGTTGCTCAACTTGAATATGCAAGTGTAATTGGAAGTTTGATGTATGCAATGCATTGCACAAGACTAGATATAGCATTTGCTGTGTGCAAAATGTCTAGGTACACGAGTAACCCTAGCATTGAACATTGGAAAGCAATTAGCAGGATACTTGGTTACCTCAAAAGAACCATTAATTTGGGTTTGTTTTATAATGACTATCCAGTAGTACTTGAAGGGTACTCTGATGCAAGTTGGATAACTAGTGCAAGTGATAATAAATCCACTTCAGGATGGATATTCACTATTGGTGGAGGGGCTGTATCTTGGGCATCCAAGAAACAGACTTGCATAACTCATTCAACAATGGAGTCTGAGTTTATAGCACTAGCAGCTGCAGGCAAGGAAGCAGAATGGCTGAGAAACTTATTGTTTGATATACAATTATGGTCACAACCGATGCCATCAATTTCTTTGTACTGTGATAGTGAAGCTACTTTGTCTAGAGCTTATAATAAGGTGTATAATGGAAAGTCTAGACATATTTGTAACACCCGAATTTCTTCGGTACATATTTTATAGAAATTTCGTGTAAATGTTTACCGTAATCGGTATTTCATGCGGAAGTTCGTTTTAGAACTTAAATTGTTAAACGAGTTCTTAAGATTTATTAAGACTCAAAAACAAATTGTATGAACTCGCAATAGACCTTTATCAGTGAAGGAGGTCGTATTTGCACATTTTCAAGACAAGTTGACGTTGACCAATAGGTCAGTTAGACCGAAACGGTCGAAAACGTCAAACAAGAATATTTTTTTTAAGACCACAGTATAAGTGAAATTACTGCTAAAAACTCATTTCGTGATCAAGACGAGTTTTAATAAGAATTGAAATCACCTTAGAAAAATCAAGCATACTAAGCTAGAGTTCAGGGCGAAAGGATTCGGAAATTTATGAGAAAAGATTTTCCGATCGAGTTTTTCACGGATCGAAAATTTTAATGCAATGTAAATTTCGATACTGAGTATTTAAGTAACTCAGTATTAAAATTTATTGCAATGTGTTGAAATTACACAATTTTTTTCAAAAAGATTGAACCAAACAAGCCTTTAAGCTTAATTACATCACAATTAAGCTAAGTAAGACTTAACCCTTCACACACATGGACCAATGAGCTTGTGACACCTCATCTATGGGTTGTCAACCACTCTTCCATTTCTTTCCCTCTAGCAGCCGGCCACTCATGTCCTTGTGAGCAATAGCTTGCAAAAATTGGAGGACCAATTAGCAAGTTTTGAACCAAATTTGCCTTGGAAAAGAAAGCCTATGATTTCCCCTAGCTAGAGACACTATTTGTAGGGATTTCAAACCCCAAAGTTCAGCAGCCCTTAACCCCATGTTCAGCCATACCATTCGGCATTTCACTCCAAGAAATCCGAAAAAGAGAGAGAGAGAGAGAGAGAGAGAGAGAGAGAGAGAGCTAAGAAAAACCAAGAAAGATCAAGCCAAAAAAAAAAAGTGGTGAAGAACCTCCCTAAAGCCTCGGTTTTTAGTGAAGTTCAAAGGTAAGATTTTGGGCATTTTTCTTCTCTTTTCTAAGGTTGGTTGGGAGAGGAAGTTAACAAAATTTTTGTGACCATTTTTGAGGTCCAAACCGTGCACATTGGAGACAAAATTTCGATTAGGATCAAGCTAGGAACAACCGGATTTTTTTGAGGTAAAAATCCGAACCTTGCTCTAGTTCTTGGTTCAAATTTTTGGTTCATTTTCTCAAGGGTTTTACTATGTATTTCAAGCACAAAATTTGTAAGAGCTTGAGCTCATAATTTTCGGTTTTGGCCCTAAATAGCTTAGGTTATATTTTTATGCTTGATTTAGGTTTTTGAGGTGATTATTTTGCATATTTGGTTGGATTAATGCTCTATGATTTTTGTGTGCTAGAGATGCATGCTAGGGTTTATATTTAAGGGTTTCATGTCTTTATTATGCTTATCAAATTTCTAGATGCATGTTCTAGGGATTGTATGATGTTTTGGTTGAGTTTTGTTGAATGGGTGTTTTTCTCTCAAAACCGTGGACCAAGGGAGGGTCTCGGCCTTGAGTTGGATCCGAATCACGGGATTTAAAATTTTATGTGAATGAGGGACGTTAGAGGACGTGCATGTGTTAATAGGTCTCGCATTGGGCGATCGAGCTAGAGCAACGAATAGGAACGTAAAATTTGGACTAACACCAAAACTGCTCTCGGGTCCAACACCCGGCAGCTCGGAAAAGTGAGACTTACAGGTCCTTAGAGGCCGAATGGGTAAAAACTTAAAACACGAAAGTTGTTCGTTAGGGTATTTCCTATGGGACAACGCGGACAGATTTTAAAAATAAGGCTCTAATGGCCTTTGTTTTGAAGAAAAATCGAGAACTGGTCAGGGTGATCAGGTTCCAGCGATTCACATATGTTCAAACAAAAACTGGTATTAACTGAGCCAGAATCAGAAAATGTTCAAAACATGAAAGTTTTAGATCTTTTTGTTAGCTATAACTTTCGTGAAGAAAGTGTTTCCAAATTCGTTTTACATTTTAAGTTATGAATTTTCAAACAAAATCCGCGCAGTGAGCAAAATCTCATGCACGGGATTCTCTAGACCAATGACTAAGAAAAACGTTTTTCTAACTTGCAATTCATTTTCAAACCCGAAAACCGTTCCAAAGGTGGTTTTCGATCCCCAAATGTTTTATAGAAATGTTTTCAAGTATTTTGTAATTTTCAAGACAAGTTTGGGTGCTATTCACCAAACTTACGTAAATAAACAAGAAAAATGACATCTTAAACAAGTTCAAGGTTTTCAAGATTAAAATGAAAAAGATACTACGTTAGTAGCCGAAAAATTATTTCGAGTTACTAGGGCCTTGCCCAAGCCCAGAGTTAACCATGCGGATTGAGGTTTAAGTTAAGATTATGATCCTCTACATGAACCCTTAATTAATATTTCCATTATGGGTTACGCCGTGTGACCCCTTCGCTTGTGTTAGAAGAGGGTCTTATAACCGAAAAATATATATATTGGTTTAATCCGACATTAAACGATCTTAGAATAGAGACCTCACGTGTAAACGTCCATGGGCAGGAGGTGATCTGCGAGCGTGCTCGGGAAAGGAAAGTCGATCACGCGAACAACAAAGATAAGGTAAGTACAACGCCGCCTACAGCATAGGCTAAAGTTGTATGTTTTCTTAACATGTTTGCTTTACACTGTTTAAGTGTTATTTGATGATTTGCTCGATGGTTGCAATATGTTTACTGTACGATGAATGTTTAAGTATTGTTATCATGCTTACGTGAAAAAGGTACGACTGTCTATGCATTGATAAAACATGAGATTAGGAGACATCATATAAGTATGCTCACTAATCTACCAAGTGAAAAGATGTCAAGAAAGACTTACAAACAGAATGTTTGAGAAAAGGCCACAAGAGCCAGTGTTGTGCCCCCTGATGACGATCGGGTCGAAAGCTTAGGTAAGTTCCTTAAGCTGCGCGCCGGGTACATACACATCAAGTTAACGGGCCCACAAGTAAAAATCAACAAGATAAAGTGTGATACAAGAAAGCAAGCATAATTGGACATAAACGGTTCATGCATTTCACGACAGAATTTCATGTTTAAGATGAAGAAATCGATGATATGATGCTATGTTATGTTTTCATGTATAAGATGAAGAAATCGATGATACGATACCATGATATGTTTTCATGTTTAAGATGATACGATGCTATGTTTATGATTTCATGAAAAAGGTCATGTATGTTTCGTGTATTTGGTTTGCGGTATAGGAGTTGTACTTGCTGAGCTTTCGCTCATTGTTTGAAGTTTATGCTGTAGGTAAACAGCCTGTCTTGAATTGACTGCATGGTGGCGGGTAGAGCCGGTGGCGGTGAAATGATGAACGGGTTGGGATTCACAACTCAAAAGGATTTAATTAATATATCTATTTTGAGAAAACAAACAGTTATTTTATTTGTGTATGAATGTATGTAAATATTTTCTAAGTATAATGCTTCCGCTATTAAAAAAAAAAAAAAAAAAAATCCCCACTATTTTCATGATGAAAAATGGGATAAAACAAGTTTAAGATCAAGTAAGTTAAGTAAGTCAAGTAGTGACGGCCTGTGCAAGGCGGGTCGTCACAGATTGGTATCAGAGCGGTTCCCTGCGACATCATTTCACAGTCTGCCTGCCATCGCCCCCACCATATGTAAGTTTAAATTTACTTTGTGTTTTATATATGTATGCTTATAGTTAAGCATTGCGTGTAGATACGATACGATGGACCCCATGATGACAGAAGAAGATAGGGACTCCGTTACGGTTTTCTTTCGCGCACACCCCCTATCCTTTGACAGCACGAGGCGTACTGTGCACGTCGAGGCGTGGCTCCACGATATTGAGCAAACATTCTTGATGTGTCACATCCCGGACTATCTGGAGATCATGCTTGCTGCTAAATGTCTTTACGGAGATGCGCGGCTATGGTGGATCGACGTTGGTGAGCGTCAGGTGCCTGATCGCACCTGGGCGCAGTTTCGTACGGTGATGTTAGAGCGCTACGGACCACTTCCACCCAGGGATGAGGGTGCACCTATTAGAGATCCGAATATTTACCGTGATATGCGTCATGCGCGATACCAGATGTTATCCCAGGCCTGGCACGCATACCCGGGCGAGACGATGAGCCACTACTGGTGGAGGTTTGAGGAGATGATGCATCCCCATATACCCCAGGATCTTCCAGAGCCCCAGCTGGAGGCAGTGACTCTACTAGTGAACGGAACGCCGCCTCACATCAGACAGCATGTTCCGCAGCCTACCCTCCACTCGACCATGGCTGGAACCCTCGATGATATTTTAGAGGCAGAGTTCATTGCTCAAGACGCCGGGAATGATGCTCCAGTGAACCCTGAGCAGCCGCCAGTCGATGATGCTGATGAGCCCGAGCCACAGTACGAGGTCGGACCACTTGAGGAGGAGATGGAGCACGCCCAGGTTCCCCTCATCATCATATCCAGTGATGATGAAGATGAGGAGGACGAAGACGAAGACATGGAAGATCCCGAGGAGATTCCGGACGACGAGGAGGATCCCGAAGAGTTTCCCCTCGAGGACGACACGGATTCCGAGATATCCGCGCTTGAGATCGAAGTCATCCGTTGAACTAGGGCCGTTTTGTTTTATACCCTCTTTCTTTTGTAATAGAACTTTATTTATAATATGTTATGTACATTCGGACGTTAGGATGTACCTTATGTATGATGGGAAGTGTTAGATCACTTCCATCTTGTTGCTTTAACCATGTATATTTTTGGTAAAGTGACAAGTATTCTTTTTGAAAAATATATATGTATATGTATCAGTACCCGGCACCTTTTTGAAAAAATGCCGAGGGAATCATGTATTTTGAAAAGCCTTGTATTTTGATCATGTACAAAGAGACCGTGCAAGACGGATTAAATGAAATCAGATGATATTTTCATTTCTCTTTACGAAATTTTTACAAGTAAATATGTCATTAAATATCTGCCTTTGAGTTATGGCAAGATACAAGTATATTATGATGTTACATGCATGTTGTGATATTTTAAGATGTAATGATAATAATTATATGAAAGAAGAGGTGTGATTAATATCTTTTCTTGCTATAGAGGTTACAAGATGGTACGTCCGAGAAGAACAATGCCGGTAAATCCTCCAGTACAGGATTTGACCGCCATATTAGCAAGTATTCAACGCCAGCTGCAAGAGCAGCAACAAGAGATGACTCTTATTCGGGAGCAGCTAGCTCAGCAGAATCAGGGACCCAGAGTCCAAGAGGTTCCACCACAGGCACGGCCAGTCCCTCCGGCAGTGCCGCCAGTGCAACCTATTCCTCCCGTAGCACCCCAAGTGCCGAATATTCCTCCGGTAGCCCAACCAGAGGTCAGGCAGGAAATTCCGCGGAACGCTGAGGTTCCAGTAGCCCCGGCTGAAGTACAGATGCAGCCACAGCCGGTGAGAGAGGACCTTCTGTATGAAAGGTTCAGAAGGATGAAGGCGCCCGAGTTCGAGGGGCCAATTGATCCGATTGCAGCCGACAACTGGCTGATCGACATGCAAGTCATTCTAGATTTTATGCGCCTAACCGAGCAAGAGAAAGTACTCTGTGCATCCTTTGCGCTGAAAAAGGACGCGAGGCACTGGTGGATAACAGTGCAGATGAGAAGAAATGTGCTGACTATGTCCTGGCAAGACTTCGTGGACGAGTTCAGGGCTATGTACTACAACAAAGAAGTCCTGGCTGCCCAGCAGGACGAACTCACCAGTTTCACTCAAGGATCCATGACAGTGATGGAAGCTGTCAAGAAGTTCGAGCAATTGGCCCGGTTGTGCCCGAACTTAATTACCAGTGAAACTGAAAAAGTGCGGTTGATGATGAAGATGTTCCGCACGGATATTGCCCGTCAAGTGAGTGCTGGAGACAGTTCCCCTGTGACAGTGTCGGACTGTATTGAAAGAGCCCTGAGAGCCGAGTATTGGATCAATAGAGATAAGGAGGCCAGAGCCCAATTTTACAAGTCCAAGAAGGAAGAAAGAGCTCTAGTCAAGACGAACCAGTCTCGTCAATCCACGGAAGCTAAGCCACAAGCCCAGGCCAGCAACCCCAATGCACAAGGTCCCCGACAACCCGGAAAGAACAAGCGGAAAGGGAATTTCCACAACCAGGGACAGCAGAGAAATTTCCCCCAGAGGAGGAACAACCAAGGCAGCGAGAGGGACAAAGATAATTACCCCCAGTGCAACAAGTGTGGTAAAAAGCATCCGGGTGTCTGCCGCCAAGGGACCAACACTTGTTATGTCTGCGGCAAGGAAGGGCACTACGCGAGAAGCTGTCCTCAGAACACACAGCAGCAGTACCAGCCCTATCCGAACAGAAACCCCCAACACCAGCAATTACATGCAGTCCAGGCTACACTCGAAGGTCCATCGATTGCCCAGGGTAGATTGGAGGCACCCGAGCCACGGGCCAGGATCTACGCCTATACAAGGGGAGATGCAGAAGCGGGCACCTCCAACGTGGTGACAGGTCAGCTTTCTATCGCCACCTATGATGTAATTGCCCTATTTGATTCTGGCGCTACCCACTCGTTCATATCGATGGAATTCGCTCAGAAGTTAAGCAGAGTCGGGAGTAGAGTAGAGCAAACCTTTTCAGCATCTTTGCCATCAGGAGAAGTTTTGTGGTCCAGCTTTTGGATCCGAAATGTTCCTATTAGGATCCATGGCAGAGAACTACTCGCAGATCTCATCGCAATCAAGTTACATGATTTCGATGTGATCTTGGGGATGGACTTCTTAGGTCGTCACAACGCAAGGATCGATTGTCGGAAGCGTAACGTCACGTTCAGCCCCTGCGACGATGAGGATTTCAGTTTTCAAGGACAGTCACGACGTTCCACCACAAAGCTCATCTCCGCAATGAAAGCTTGGAAAATGATAGCCAATGGATGCCAGGGTTATTTGGCTAATTTGGTGGACAAGGAGCAAGAAGAATTGACACCGGAAGGAGTTCCTATTATTAGGAATTATCTGGACATCTTTCCACAGGATCTACCCGGACTTCCACCGGAGCGTGAGATTTCCTTCGAGATCGAGTTGCTACCCGGAGCTGCACCAGTGTCAAAAGCGCCGTACAGAATGGCACCGGCCGAGCTAAGAGAACTCCAAGTACAGTTGCAGGAGTTACTCGACAGAGGATTCATCCGACCAAGTCACTCCCATGGGGAGCACCTGTCCTGTTCGTTAAAAAGAAGGACGGATCGTTGCGCATGTGCATCGACTATAGAGAATTGAACAAGTTGACGATCAAAAACAAATACCCACTGCCCAGGATCGACGATTTGTTCAATCAGCTTAGAGGAGCAGAAGTGTTCTCCAAAGTGGACTTGCGATCAGGTTATCACCAACTTCGAATCAAGGAGTCGGATGTGTTCAAGACAGCTTTCAGGACGCGCTATGGGCATTACGAGTTTTTAGTAATGCCATTCGGATTGACAAACGCCCCAGCTGCATTCATGGATCTCATGAACCGAATTTTCAAGGAATACTTGGACAAATTTGTCATAGTTTTCATCGACGACATTTTGATCTACTCAAGATCCAAAGAGGAGCACGAGCAGCACCTCAGACTGGTAATGGAAATGTTAAGGCGACATCAGTTATATGCCAAATTCACGAAGTGTGAATTTTGGCTGGATAAGGTTCACTTTTTGGGGCATGTAGTATCAAAAGAGGGAGTTTCCGTAGATCCAGCGAAGATTGAAGCGGTTAGCTCATGGCCGACCCCCAGAAACGTTACCGAGATAAGAAGCTTCCTAGGGCTCGCTGGATACTATCGACGCTTCGTAGAGGGATTCTCCAGGATAGCAGCACCCCTCACGACCCTCACCAAGAAGGACAAAAAGTACGAATGGACTCCAAAGTGCGAGGAAAACTTCCAGAAGCTGAAGAGAAAGTTGACAAGTGCCCCGGTGCTCATCATTCCTAATGTTGATGCGGGAAATTTCGTAATCTACAGTGACGCTTCTAAGATTGGATTAGGAGCCGTTCTGATGCAGGACGGAAAGGTGGTAGCTTATGCATCAAGACAGCTGAAAAATCATGAACAGAATTATCCTACGCACGATTTGGAGCTAGCAGCGGTAGTCTTCGCACTTAAGATATGGAGACATTATCTGTATGGAAACAAATGCGAGATCTACACAGATCACCAGAGTCTCAAGTATATTTTTACTCAAAAGGAGCTGAATATGAGGCAGAGAAGATGGCTGGAGTTAATAAAGGATTATGACTGCGAAATCCTTTACCACCCTGGAAAGGCCAACAGGGTAGCCGATGCGCTAAGTAGGAGATCAGTAGGCACACTAATGTCCATTGAAGCACTTCCCAAGCCATTGCAGAAAAAGATCAGTAATTATCAACTGGAAATAATCACCGGGAGATTGGATTCACTGACTCTTCACTCAGATTTGCTGGACAGAATCAAGGCGCATCAGGGAGAAGATTCTTCGTTGAGAAAGGCGCGACTTGCTGATCAGGACAGCAAAGATTTTACGACTTCTGCAGACGGAATAATCCAGTTCAAGAGACGGATTTGAGTTCCAAAAGTGAAGGATTTAAAGGAAGAAATCCTAAAGGAGGCACACCAGACGCCATACTCTGTACATCCCGGAGCTACCAAGATGTACAAGGACCTCAAGGAGACATACTGGTGGCCCAACATGAAGAATGACGTGGCAGAATTCGTATCAACTTGCTTAACTTGTCAGAAAGTTAAGGCAGAGCACCGACATCCCGGAGGCGAACTACAGAAAATTGAACTCCCAGAATGGAAATGGGAGCAAATTACGATGGATTTCGTAGTAGGATTGCCAAGGACGACAAGTGGAAATGATACGATTTGGGTCATTGTCGACAGATTGACCAAATCAGCCCATTTTATCGCCATCAAAGCCACCTTTTCAGTAGAAAAATTGGCCGAACTCTACGTAAATCAAGTCGTCAAGTTGCACGGAGTGCCAAGATCGATCATATCCGACCGTGATGGACGTTTTACTTCGCGTTTCTGGACCAGTGTTCATATGGCAATGGGGTCGAGATTGAAGTTCAGTACTGCATTCCACCCCCAAACCGATGGTCAATCGGAGAGAACTATCCAGACACTGGAAGATATGCTGCGATCGTGTGTCTTGGACTTCAAAGGAAATTGGGATCAGAAGCTTCCATTGATCGAATTCTCGTACAACAACAGCTATCACTCTTCGATTGATATGGCACCGTTTGAAGCGTTGTATGGGAGAAAGTGCAGATCGCCAATTAATTGGCAAGAAGTCGGCCAGAAGCAGCTACAAAAAGACAGACTTCATCAGAAAGACCTCCGAGGATATCCCAGAAAATCAAACGAAGGCTCGACATTGCTTTCAGTCGACAGAAAAGTTACGCTGATAAGCGTCGCAGACCTTTGGAATTTCAAGTTGGGGACGCAGTCTTCATAAAGATTGCTCCGATGAAGGGAGTAATGAGGTTCGGTAAGAAAGGAAAGTTGAGCCCGCGCTACACAGGACCGTTCGAGATCCTGGAAAGGGTTGGAAAGGTCGCGTACAGACTTGCTTTACCGCCGGAGCTATCAGCAGTGCACGACGTTTTC
>CM046363.1:7143839-7177290 GCA_025413025.1 Ficus hispida
AGAAAAATCAAGCATACTAAGTCTAGAGTTCAGGGCGAAAGGATTCGGAAAATTATGAGAAAATTTTCGAACGAGTTTTTCACACGATCGAAATTTTAATGCAATGTAAATTTTCGATACTGAGTATTTAAGTAACTCAGTATTAAAATTTATTGCAATGTGTTGAAATTACACAATTTTTCAAAAAGATTGAACCAAACAAGCCTTTAAGCTTAATTACATCACAATTAAGCTAAGTTAGGACTTAACCTCACACACATGGACCAATGAGCTTGTGACACCTCATCTATGGGTTGTCAACCACTCTTCCATTTCTTCCCTCTAGCAGCCGGCCACTCATGTCCTTGTGAGCAATAGCTTGCAAAAATTGGAGGACCAATTAGCAAGTTTTGAACCAAATTTTCTTGGAAAAGAAAGCCTATGATTTCCCCTAGCTAGAGACACTATTTGTAGGGATTTCAAACCCAAAGTTCAAGCAGCCCTTAACCCCATGTTCAGCCATACCATTCGGCATTTCACTCCAAGAAATCCGAAAAGAGAGAGAGAGAGAGAGAGAGAGAGAGAGAGAGAGAGCTAAGAAAACCAAGAAAGATCAAGCCAAAAAAAAAAAGTGGTGAAGAACCTCCCTAAAGCCTCGTTTTTAGTGAAGTTCAAAGGTAAGATTTTGGGCATTTTTCTTCTCTTTTCTAAGGTTGGTTGGGAGAGGAAGTTAACAAAATTTTTGTGACCATTTTTGAGGTCCAACCGTGCACATTGGAGACAAAATTTCGATTAGGATCAAGCTAGGAACACCGGATTTTTTTGAGGTAAAAATCCGAACCTTGCTCTAGTTCTTGGTTCAAATTTTTGGTTCATTTTCTCAAGGGTTTTACTATGTATTTCAAGCACAAAATTTGTAAGAGCTTGAGCTCATAATTTTCGGTTTGGCCCTAAATAGCTTAGGTTATATTTTTATGCTTGATTTAGGTTTTTGAGGTGATTATTTTGCATATTTGGTTGGATTAATGCTCTATGATTTTTGTGTGCTAGAGATGCATGCTAGGGTTTATATTTAAGGGTTTCATGTCTTTATTATGCTTATCAAATTTCTAGATGCATGTTCTAGGATTGTATGATGTTTTGGTTGAGTTTTGTTGAATGGGTGTTTTTCTCTCAAAACCGTGGACCAAGGGAGGGTCTCGGCCTTGAGTTGGATCCGAATCACGGGATTTAAAATTTTATGTGAATGAGGGACGTTAGAGGAGTGCATGTGTTAATAGGTCTCGCATTGGGCGATCGAGCTAGAGCAACGAATAGGAACGTAAAATTTGGACTAACACCAAAACTGCTCTCGGGTCCAACACCCGGCAGCTCGGAAAAGTGAGACTTACAGGTCCTTAGAGGCCGAATGGGTAAAAACTTAAAACACGAAAGTTGTTCGTTAGGGTATTTCCTATGGACAACGCGGACAGATTTTAAAAATAAGGCTCTAATGGCCTTTGTTTTGAAGAAAAATCGAGAACTGGTCAGGGTGATCAGGTTCCAGCGATTCACATATGTTCAAACAAAAACTGGTATTAACTGAGCCAGAATCAGAAAATGTTCAAAACATGAAAGTTTTAGATCTTTTTGTTAGCTATAACTTTCGTGAAGAAAGTGTTTCCAAATTCGTTTTACATTTTAAGTTATGAATTTTCAAACAAAATCCGCGCAGTGAGCAAAATCTCATGCACGGGATTCTCTAGACCAATGACTAAGAAAAACGTTTTTCTAACTTGCAATTCATTTTCAAACCCGAAAACCGTTCCAAAGGTGGTTTTCGATCCCCAAATGTTTTATAGAAATGTTTTCAAGTATTTTGTAATTTTCAAGACAAGTTTGGGTGCTATTCACCAAACTTACGTAAATAAACAAGAAAAATGACATCTTAAACAAGTTCAAGGTTTTCAAGATTAAAATGAAAAAGATACTACGTTAGTAGCCGAAAAATTATTTCGAGTTACTAGGGCCTTGCCCAAGCCCAGAGTTAACCATGCGGATTGAGGTTTAAGTTAAGATTATGATCCTCTACATGAACCCTTAATTAATATTTCCATTATGGGTTACGCCGTGTGACCCCTTCGCTTGTGTTAGAAGAGGGTCTTATAACCGAAAAATATATATATTGGTTTAATCCGACATTAAACGATCTTAGAATAGAGACCTCACGTGTAAACGTCCATGGGCAGGAGGTGATCTGCGAGCGTGCTCGGGAAAGGAAAGTCGATCACGCGAACAACAAAGATAAGGTAAGTACAACGCCGCCTACAGCATAGGCTAAAGTTGTATGTTTTCTTAACATGTTTGCTTTACACTGTTTAAGTGTTATTTGATGATTTGCTCGATGGTTGCAATATGTTTACTGTACGATGAATGTTTAAGTATTGTTATCATGCTTACGTGAAAAAGGTACGACTGTCTATGCATTGATAAAACATGAGATTAGGAGACATCATATAAGTATGCTCACTAATCTACCAAGTGAAAAGATGTCAAGAAAGACTTACAAACAGAATGTTTGAGAAAAGGCCACAAGAGCCAGTGTTGTGCCCCCTGATGACGATCGGGTCGAAAGCTTAGGTAAGTTCCTTAAGCTGCGCGCCGGGTACATACACATCAAGTTAACGGGCCCACAAGTAAAAATCAACAAGATAAAGTGTGATACAAGAAAGCAAGCATAATTGGACATAAACGGTTCATGCATTTCACGACAGAATTTCATGTTTAAGATGAAGAAATCGATGATATGATGCTATGTTATGTTTTCATGTATAAGATGAAGAAATCGATGATACGATACCATGATATGTTTTCATGTTTAAGATGATACGATGCTATGTTTATGATTTCATGAAAAAGGTCATGTATGTTTCGTGTATTTGGTTTGCGGTATAGGAGTTGTACTTGCTGAGCTTTCGCTCATTGTTTGAAGTTTATGCTGTAGGTAAACAGCCTGTCTTGAATTGACTGCATGGTGGCGGGTAGAGCCGGTGGCGGTGAAATGATGAACGGGTTGGGATTCACAACTCAAAAGGATTTAATTAATATATCTATTTTGAGAAAACAAACAGTTATTTTATTTGTGTATGAATGTATGTAAATATTTTCTAAGTATAATGCTTCCGCTATTAAAAAAAAAAAAAAAAAAAATCCCCACTATTTTCATGATGAAAAATGGGATAAAACAAGTTTAAGATCAAGTAAGTTAAGTAAGTCAAGTAGTGACGGCCTGTGCAAGGCGGGTCGTCACAGATTGGTATCAGAGCGGTTCCCTGCGACATCATTTCACAGTCTGCCTGCCATCGCCCCCACCATATGTAAGTTTAAATTTACTTTGTGTTTTATATATGTATGCTTATAGTTAAGCATTGCGTGTAGATACGATACGATGGACCCCATGATGACAGAAGAAGATAGGGACTCCGTTACGGTTTTCTTTCGCGCACACCCCCTATCCTTTGACAGCACGAGGCGTACTGTGCACGTCGAGGCGTGGCTCCACGATATTGAGCAAACATTCTTGATGTGTCACATCCCGGACTATCTGGAGATCATGCTTGCTGCTAAATGTCTTTACGGAGATGCGCGGCTATGGTGGATCGACGTTGGTGAGCGTCAGGTGCCTGATCGCACCTGGGCGCAGTTTCGTACGGTGATGTTAGAGCGCTACGGACCACTTCCACCCAGGGATGAGGGTGCACCTATTAGAGATCCGAATATTTACCGTGATATGCGTCATGCGCGATACCAGATGTTATCCCAGGCCTGGCACGCATACCCGGGCGAGACGATGAGCCACTACTGGTGGAGGTTTGAGGAGATGATGCATCCCCATATACCCCAGGATCTTCCAGAGCCCCAGCTGGAGGCAGTGACTCTACTAGTGAACGGAACGCCGCCTCACATCAGACAGCATGTTCCGCAGCCTACCCTCCACTCGACCATGGCTGGAACCCTCGATGATATTTTAGAGGCAGAGTTCATTGCTCAAGACGCCGGGAATGATGCTCCAGTGAACCCTGAGCAGCCGCCAGTCGATGATGCTGATGAGCCCGAGCCACAGTACGAGGTCGGACCACTTGAGGAGGAGATGGAGCACGCCCAGGTTCCCCTCATCATCATATCCAGTGATGATGAAGATGAGGAGGACGAAGACGAAGACATGGAAGATCCCGAGGAGATTCCGGACGACGAGGAGGATCCCGAAGAGTTTCCCCTCGAGGACGACACGGATTCCGAGATATCCGCGCTTGAGATCGAAGTCATCCGTTGAACTAGGGCCGTTTTGTTTTATACCCTCTTTCTTTTGTAATAGAACTTTATTTATAATATGTTATGTACATTCGGACGTTAGGATGTACCTTATGTATGATGGGAAGTGTTAGATCACTTCCATCTTGTTGCTTTAACCATGTATATTTTTGGTAAAGTGACAAGTATTCTTTTTGAAAAATATATATGTATATGTATCAGTACCCGGCACCTTTTTGAAAAAATGCCGAGGGAATCATGTATTTTGAAAAGCCTTGTATTTTGATCATGTACAAAGAGACCGTGCAAGACGGATTAAATGAAATCAGATGATATTTTCATTTCTCTTTACGAAATTTTTACAAGTAAATATGTCATTAAATATCTGCCTTTGAGTTATGGCAAGATACAAGTATATTATGATGTTACATGCATGTTGTGATATTTTAAGATGTAATGATAATAATTATATGAAAGAAGAGGTGTGATTAATATCTTTTCTTGCTATAGAGGTTACAAGATGGTACGTCCGAGAAGAACAATGCCGGTAAATCCTCCAGTACAGGATTTGACCGCCATATTAGCAAGTATTCAACGCCAGCTGCAAGAGCAGCAACAAGAGATGACTCTTATTCGGGAGCAGCTAGCTCAGCAGAATCAGGGACCCAGAGTCCAAGAGGTTCCACCACAGGCACGGCCAGTCCCTCCGGCAGTGCCGCCAGTGCAACCTATTCCTCCCGTAGCACCCCAAGTGCCGAATATTCCTCCGGTAGCCCAACCAGAGGTCAGGCAGGAAATTCCGCGGAACGCTGAGGTTCCAGTAGCCCCGGCTGAAGTACAGATGCAGCCACAGCCGGTGAGAGAGGACCTTCTGTATGAAAGGTTCAGAAGGATGAAGGCGCCCGAGTTCGAGGGGCCAATTGATCCGATTGCAGCCGACAACTGGCTGATCGACATGCAAGTCATTCTAGATTTTATGCGCCTAACCGAGCAAGAGAAAGTACTCTGTGCATCCTTTGCGCTGAAAAAGGACGCGAGGCACTGGTGGATAACAGTGCAGATGAGAAGAAATGTGCTGACTATGTCCTGGCAAGACTTCGTGGACGAGTTCAGGGCTATGTACTACAACAAAGAAGTCCTGGCTGCCCAGCAGGACGAACTCACCAGTTTCACTCAAGGATCCATGACAGTGATGGAAGCTGTCAAGAAGTTCGAGCAATTGGCCCGGTTGTGCCCGAACTTAATTACCAGTGAAACTGAAAAAGTGCGGTTGATGATGAAGATGTTCCGCACGGATATTGCCCGTCAAGTGAGTGCTGGAGACAGTTCCCCTGTGACAGTGTCGGACTGTATTGAAAGAGCCCTGAGAGCCGAGTATTGGATCAATAGAGATAAGGAGGCCAGAGCCCAATTTTACAAGTCCAAGAAGGAAGAAAGAGCTCTAGTCAAGACGAACCAGTCTCGTCAATCCACGGAAGCTAAGCCACAAGCCCAGGCCAGCAACCCCAATGCACAAGGTCCCGACAACCCGGAAAGAACAAGCGGAAAGGGAATTTCCACAACCAGGGACAGCAGAGAAATTTCCCCCAGAGGAGGAACAACCAAGGCAGCGAGAGGGACAAAGATAATTACCCCCAGTGCAACAAGTGTGGTAAAAAGCATCCGGGTGTCTGCCGCCAAGGGACCAACACTTGTTATGTCTGCGGCAAGGAAGGGCACTACGCGAGAAGCTGTCCTCAGAACACACAGCAGCAGTACCAGCCCTATCCGAACAGAAACCCCCAACACCAGCAATTACATGCAGTCCAGGCTACACTCGAAGGTCCATCGATTGCCCAGGGTAGATTGGAGGCACCCGAGCCACGGGCCAGGATCTACGCCTATACAAGGGGAGATGCAGAAGCGGGCACCTCCAACGTGGTGACAGGTCAGCTTTCTATCGCCACCTATGATGTAATTGCCCTATTTGATTCTGGCGCTACCCACTCGTTCATATCGATGGAATTCGCTCAGAAGTTAAGCAGAGTCGGGAGTAGAGTAGAGCAAACCTTTTCAGCATCTTTGCCATCAGGAGAAGTTTTGTGGTCCAGCTTTTGGATCCGAAATGTTCCTATTAGGATCCATGGCAGAGAACTACTCGCAGATCTCATCGCAATCAAGTTACATGATTTCGATGTGATCTTGGGGATGGACTTCTTAGGTCGTCACAACGCAAGGATCGATTGTCGGAAGCGTAACGTCACGTTCAGCCCCTGCGACGATGAGGATTTCAGTTTTCAAGGACAGTCACGACGTTCCACCACAAAGCTCATCTCCGCAATGAAAGCTTGGAAAATGATAGCCAATGGATGCCAGGGTTATTTGGCTAATTTGGTGGACAAGGAGCAAGAAGAATTGACACCGGAAGGAGTTCCTATTATTAGGAATTATCTGGACATCTTTCCACAGGATCTACCCGGACTTCCACCGGAGCGTGAGATTTCCTTCGAGATCGAGTTGCTACCCGGAGCTGCACCAGTGTCAAAAGCGCCGTACAGAATGGCACCGGCCGAGCTAAGAGAACTCCAAGTACAGTTGCAGGAGTTACTCGACAGAGGATTCATCCGACCAAGTCACTCCCCATGGGGAGCACCTGTCCTGTTCGTTAAAAAGAAGGACGGATCGTTGCGCATGTGCATCGACTATAGAGAATTGAACAAGTTGACGATCAAAAACAAATACCCACTGCCCAGGATCGACGATTTGTTCAATCAGCTTAGAGGAGCAGAAGTGTTCTCCAAAGTGGACTTGCGATCAGGTTATCACCAACTTCGAATCAAGGAGTCGGATGTGTTCAAGACAGCTTTCAGGACGCGCTATGGGCATTACGAGTTTTTAGTAATGCCATTCGGATTGACAAACGCCCCAGCTGCATTCATGGATCTCATGAACCGAATTTTCAAGGAATACTTGGACAAATTTGTCATAGTTTTCATCGACGACATTTTGATCTACTCAAGATCCAAAGAGGAGCACGAGCAGCACCTCAGACTGGTAATGGAAATGTTAAGGCGACATCAGTTATATGCCAAATTCACGAAGTGTGAATTTTGGCTGGATAAGGTTCACTTTTTGGGGCATGTAGTATCAAAAGAGGGAGTTTCCGTAGATCCAGCGAAGATTGAAGCGGTTAGCTCATGGCCGACCCCCAGAAACGTTACCGAGATAAGAAGCTTCCTAGGGCTCGCTGGATACTATCGACGCTTCGTAGAGGGATTCTCCAGGATAGCAGCACCCCTCACGACCCTCACCAAGAAGGACAAAAAGTACGAATGGACTCCAAAGTGCGAGGAAAACTTCCAGAAGCTGAAGAGAAAGTTGACAAGTGCCCCGGTGCTCATCATTCCTAATGTTGATGCGGGAAATTTCGTAATCTACAGTGACGCTTCTAAGATTGGATTAGGAGCCGTTCTGATGCAGGACGGAAAGGTGGTAGCTTATGCATCAAGACAGCTGAAAAATCATGAACAGAATTATCCTACGCACGATTTGGAGCTAGCAGCGGTAGTCTTCGCACTTAAGATATGGAGACATTATCTGTATGGAAACAAATGCGAGATCTACACAGATCACCAGAGTCTCAAGTATATTTTTACTCAAAAGGAGCTGAATATGAGGCAGAGAAGATGGCTGGAGTTAATAAAGGATTATGACTGCGAAATCCTTTACCACCCTGGAAAGGCCAACAGGGTAGCCGATGCGCTAAGTAGGAGATCAGTAGGCACACTAATGTCCATTGAAGCACTTCCCAAGCCATTGCAGAAAAAGATCAGTAATTATCAACTGGAAATAATCACCGGGAGATTGGATTCACTGACTCTTCACTCAGATTTGCTGGACAGAATCAAGGCGCATCAGGGAGAAGATTCTTCGTTGAGAAAGGCGCGACTTGCTGATCAGGACAGCAAAGATTTTACGACTTCTGCAGACGGAATAATCCAGTTCAAGAGACGGATTTGAGTTCCAAAAGTGAAGGATTTAAAGGAAGAAATCCTAAAGGAGGCACACCAGACGCCATACTCTGTACATCCCGGAGCTACCAAGATGTACAAGGACCTCAAGGAGACATACTGGTGGCCCAACATGAAGAATGACGTGGCAGAATTCGTATCAACTTGCTTAACTTGTCAGAAAGTTAAGGCAGAGCACCGACATCCCGGAGGCGAACTACAGAAAATTGAACTCCCAGAATGGAAATGGGAGCAAATTACGATGGATTTCGTAGTAGGATTGCCAAGGACGACAAGTGGAAATGATACGATTTGGGTCATTGTCGACAGATTGACCAAATCAGCCCATTTTATCGCCATCAAAGCCACCTTTTCAGTAGAAAAATTGGCCGAACTCTACGTAAATCAAGTCGTCAAGTTGCACGGAGTGCCAAGATCGATCATATCCGACCGTGATGGACGTTTTACTTCGCGTTTCTGGACCAGTGTTCATATGGCAATGGGGTCGAGATTGAAGTTCAGTACTGCATTCCACCCCCAAACCGATGGTCAATCGGAGAGAACTATCCAGACACTGGAAGATATGCTGCGATCGTGTGTCTTGGACTTCAAAGGAAATTGGGATCAGAAGCTTCCATTGATCGAATTCTCGTACAACAACAGCTATCACTCTTCGATTGATATGGCACCGTTTGAAGCGTTGTATGGGAGAAAGTGCAGATCGCCAATTAATTGGCAAGAAGTCGGCCAGAAGCAGCTACAAAAGACAGACTTCATCAGAAAGACCTCCGAGGATATCCAGAAAATCAAACGAAGGCTCGACATTGCTTTCAGTCGACAGAAAAGTTACGCTGATAAGCGTCGCAGACCTTTGGAATTTCAAGTTGGGGACGCAGTCTTCATAAAGATTGCTCCGATGAAGGGAGTAATGAGGTTCGGTAAGAAAGGAAAGTTGAGCCCGCGCTACACAGGACCGTTCGAGATCCTGGAAAGGGTTGGAAAGGTCGCGTACAGACTTGCTTTACCGCCGGAGCTATCAGCAGTGCACGACGTTTTCCACGTTTCGATGCTCAAAAAGTATATCTCAGACCCTTCCCACATACTTCATCAGGAACCGGTAGAGGTTCAGACCGATATGACATACGAGGAGAAGCCTGTCAGAATCCTCGATAGGGAAGATAAGGTCCTGAGGAACCGAACGATTCCTATGGTCAAAGTTTTGTGGAAGAATCATGCGGTTGAAGAAGCGACATGGGAAGTCGAGAACGACGTGAGAAGAAACTACCCCGAATTGTTCTGATTTTCGAGGACGAAAATTTTTAAGGGGGGTAGATTGTAACACCCGAATTTCTTCGGTACATATTTTATAGAAATTTCGTGTAAATGTTTACCGTAATCGGTATTTCATGCGGAAGTTCGTTTTAGAACTTAAATTGTTAAACGAGTTCTTAAGATTTATTAAGACTCAAAAACAAATTGTATGAACTCGCAATAGACCTTTATCAGTGAAGGAGGTCGTATTTGCACATTTTCAAGACAAGTTGACGTTGACCAATAGGTCAGTTAGACCGAAACGGTCGAAAACGTCAAACAAGAATATTTTTTTTAAGACCACAGTATAAGTGAAATTACTGCTAAAAACTCATTTCGTGATCAAGACGAGTTTTAATAAGAATTGAAATCACCTTAGAAAAATCAAGCATACTAAGCTAGAGTTCAGGGCGAAAGGATTCGGAAATTTATGAGAAAAGATTTTCCGATCGAGTTTTTCACGGATCGAAAATTTTAATGCAATGTAAATTTCGATACTGAGTATTTAAGTAACTCAGTATTAAAATTTATTGCAATGTGTTGAAATTACACAATTTTTTTCAAAAAGATTGAACCAAACAAGCCTTTAAGCTTAATTACATCACAATTAAGCTAAGTAAGACTTAACCCTTCACACACATGGACCAATGAGCTTGTGACACCTCATCTATGGGTTGTCAACCACTCTTCCATTTCTTTCCCTCTAGCAGCCGGCCACTCATGTCCTTGTGAGCAATAGCTTGCAAAAATTGGAGGACCAATTAGCAAGTTTTGAACCAAATTTGCCTTGGAAAAGAAAGCCTATGATTTCCCCTAGCTAGAGACACTATTTGTAGGGATTTCAAACCCCAAAGTTCAGCAGCCCTTAACCCCATGTTCAGCCATACCATTCGGCATTTCACTCCAAGAAATCCGAAAAAGAGAGAGAGAGAGAGAGAGAGAGAGAGAGAGAGAGCTAAGAAAAACCAAGAAAGATCAAGCCAAAAAAAAAAAGTGGTGAAGAACCTCCCTAAAGCCTCGGTTTTTAGTGAAGTTCAAAGGTAAGATTTTGGGCATTTTTCTTCTCTTTTCTAAGGTTGGTTGGGAGAGGAAGTTAACAAAATTTTTGTGACCATTTTTGAGGTCCAAACCGTGCACATTGGAGACAAAATTTCGATTAGGATCAAGCTAGGAACAACCGGATTTTTTTGAGGTAAAAATCCGAACCTTGCTCTAGTTCTTGGTTCAAATTTTTGGTTCATTTTCTCAAGGGTTTTACTATGTATTTCAAGCACAAAATTTGTAAGAGCTTGAGCTCATAATTTTCGGTTTTGGCCCTAAATAGCTTAGGTTATATTTTTATGCTTGATTTAGGTTTTTGAGGTGATTATTTTGCATGTTTGGTTGGATTAATGCTCTATGATTTTTGTGTGCTAGAGATGCATGCTAGGGTTTATATTTAAGGGTTTCATGTCTTTATTATGCTTATCAAATTTCTAGATGCATGTTCTAGGGATTGTATGATGTTTTGGTTGAGTTTTGTTGAATGGGTGTTTTTCTCTCAAAACCGTGGACCAAGGGAGGGTCTCGGCCTTGAGTTGGATCCGAATCACGGGATTTAAAATTTTATGTGAATGAGGGACGTTAGAGGACGTGCATGTGTTAATAGGTCTCGCATTGGGCGATCGAGCTAGAGCAACGAATAGGAACGTAAAATTTGGACTAACACCAAAACTGCTCTCGGGTCCAACACCCGGCAGCTCGGAAAAGTGAGACTTACAGGTCCTTAGAGGCCGAATGGGTAAAAACTTAAAACACGAAAGTTGTTCGTTAGGGTATTTCCTATGGGACAACGCGGACAGATTTTAAAAATAAGGCTCTAATGGCCTTTGTTTTGAAGAAAAATCGAGAACTGGTCAGGGTGATCAGGTTCCAGCGATTCACATATGTTCAAACAAAAACTGGTATTAACTGAGCCAGAATCAGAAAATGTTCAAAACATGAAAGTTTTAGATCTTTTTGTTAGCTATAACTTTCGTGAAGAAAGTGTTTCCAAATTCGTTTTACATTTTAAGTTATGAATTTTCAAACAAAATCCGCGCAGTGAGCAAAATCTCATGCACGGGATTCTCTAGACCAATGACTAAGAAAAACGTTTTTCTAACTTGCAATTCATTTTCAAACCCGAAAACCGTTCCAAAGGTGGTTTTCGATCCCCAAATGTTTTATAGAAATGTTTTCAAGTATTTTGTAATTTTCAAGACAAGTTTGGGTGCTATTCACCAAACTTACGTAAATAAACAAGAAAAATGACATCTTAAACAAGTTCAAGGTTTTCAAGATTAAAATGAAAAAGATACTACGTTAGTAGCCGAAAAATTATTTCGAGTTACTAGGGCCTTGCCCAAGCCCAGAGTTAACCATGCGGATTGAGGTTTAAGTTAAGATTATGATCCTCTACATGAACCCTTAATTAATATTTCCATTATGGGTTACGCCGTGTGACCCCTTCGCTTGTGTTAGAAGAGGGTCTTATAACCGAAAAATATATATATTGGTTTAATCCGACATTAAACGATCTTAGAATAGAGACCTCACGTGTAAACGTCCATGGGCAGGAGGTGATCTGCGAGCGTGCTCGGGAAAGGAAAGTCGATCACGCGAACAACAAAGATAAGGTAAGTACAACGCCGCCTACAGCATAGGCTAAAGTTGTATGTTTTCTTAACATGTTTGCTTTACACTGTTTAAGTGTTATTTGATGATTTGCTCGATGGTTGCAATATGTTTACTGTACGATGAATGTTTAAGTATTGTTATCATGCTTACGTGAAAAAGGTACGACTGTCTATGCATTGATAAAACATGAGATTAGGAGACATCATATAAGTATGCTCACTAATCTACCAAGTGAAAAGATGTCAAGAAAGACTTACAAACAGAATGTTTGAGAAAAGGCCACAAGAGCCAGTGTTGTGCCCCCTGATGACGATCGGGTCGAAAGCTTAGGTAAGTTCCTTAAGCTGCGCGCCGGGTACATACACATCAAGTTAACGGGCCCACAAGTAAAAATCAACAAGATAAAGTGTGATACAAGAAAGCAAGCATAATTGGACATAAACGGTTCATGCATTTCACGACAGAATTTCATGTTTAAGATGAAGAAATCGATGATATGATGCTATGTTATGTTTTCATGTATAAGATGAAGAAATCGATGATACGATACCATGATATGTTTTCATGTTTAAGATGATACGATGCTATGTTTATGATTTCATGAAAAAGGTCATGTATGTTTCGTGTATTTGGTTTGCGGTATAGGAGTTGTACTTGCTGAGCTTTCGCTCATTGTTTGAAGTTTATGCTGTAGGTAAACAGCCTGTCTTGAATTGACTGCATGGTGGCGGGTAAAGCCGGTGGCGGTGAAATGATGAACGGGTTGGGATTCACAACTCAAAAGGATTTAATTAATATATCTATTTTGAGAAAACAAACAGTTATTTTATTTGTGTATGAATGTATGTAAATATTTTCTAAGTATAATGCTTCCGCTATTAAAAAAAAAAAAAAAAAAAAATCCCCACTATTTTCATGATGAAAAATGGGATAAAACAAGTTTAAGATCAAGTAAGTTAAGTAAGTCAAGTAGTGACGGCCTGTGCAAGGCGGGTCGTCACAATATTAGCTTGAGACATGAATATGTGAGGCAATTAATAACAGATGGTGTTATTAATGTTGTATATGTTAGGACAAATAAGAACCTAACAGATCCTTTGACAAAAGGCCTAGCGAGGGACCTAGTCAAGGATACATCTAGTGGAATGGGACTGAAACCTTTCTTTGAAAGAATCACCGGTGATGGTAACCCAACTTTGTAATAGTATTACCACTACTCCAAAGTTTAATGGGTAAAAACAAGTTACTGTTAAGTGATCGGTCAAGCACTGAAATTTAAGTTAGTGTCCCTTCCAGGATGTTCAGTGCAAATAGCTACGTGTGGAGGATGAGTATAAACTCTTAATGAAGTTCAAGTCTTGAGTAGCTAAGACATGCAATGAATTTCACCTAAGTGAGCATAAGAAATGGTGCCGTTTCTAACAAGAGTGTGGTTTACTCTTGTAAATGCTCATGAAACCAAGATAGAGCACATGGCCGTAATAGTGTTATTATAAATGGAACATAATTTTGAAACTAAGATAGCTCATATGTGATGTATTTCCGATATTAACATAAAAGATGAGGTTTAATGCTTCGCACACCTTTGTCTTGTGAGTATTTTGATGTATAGTCACTAATTGAAGGTTTAAATCGAAAGATACCTTTTGTAAGTATGAGTATATCAATAAGAAATTGGAGAAATATTACAATCTAGTGGGGGATTGTGAGAGAGATTGTAATATCTCTTATTACCATTGGGTAGTGAAAACAAAAGTTCCACGTTGGAAAAACACAAGCAAGCATTGTAGTATAAAATGAAACAAGTGATGTGTAAGTATTACTTATGTATGGTGGAGACTATGCTAATATTATGCACCACCACACGCGCGCGCGCGAGGGCGATTGGCCGTTTAGGGCGCTTTTGGGCGCTTATTAGGGCGCACTTTGCACTTCGCACGTACGCATCGTCGCAAGGAGTCAAGGAGCAATCTCTTTTTCAATACAGTGTTTTTTCCAAATTAAATCTGGACCGTTGTTTTTGATCGGGCACGATCTAACGGTCAGATTTGAGTGGTTTCAGAGTTAATTTAAACTGTTAATTGAATTATTTCAATCTAACGGTCATAATTATTTATGATGACCAACAGATACGTTTTTTAACTAAAAAGGTACCTTTTAATTTAAAAGTTGTGTTTGTTAAATCAAAAGGTGCGACTGTTATATCTGTTGCAACTGTTGGGTCAAAAGGTGCAATTATTGTATTTGTTGCAATGCTTCATGAACAGGTGCAATGAAAGTCTATAAAACTCCAGTTTCTGATGTTAATTTCATATCTTGTTCTGGAATTTAATAAGATTACTACTTATTAAATTCGTGGGTTTGTTGTATCTTGGAGGTAATTTGCCAAAACACCCGATAGCAAACTATTCGTAGTGGGGGCAAATAAAACCTTAAGGAAAGTAATTCCTACGCCTCAAACCCTTTTGATTTTCTCTACTTTATTCCGTTTCTATACACCAAAACAGTTTTCCACCACCCATTTATCTTCAACAGAAACTATGTCACGACTTCCAGCAAACAAAGCACTTCTCCAGGATTGCGAGGCTTCTACTCTGACGACGAAATGGCATAGTCCTAATTCTGGAATTATTTTTAACACAGATTCACTAAGATTTACACAAATTAACAGTTATTAAGCATGTATTTATAATTCAGGATTTACATGAAATTACACGGATTTACAAGGATTTACACATATTTAAAATGAGATTCATGATAGGAGGAAGACAAGCTCGGTGACTTTCAAAGAAAGCATCACGGGGAGGCTGGAGATCCAGCACCAATGGTGACGAGGAGGACCTAGACATCAACACAACTAGAGAGGACGAAGCTGCTAGAAACGATGACGATGCAGCAAGTGAGGTCGCAGCCCCTCCAATAGGCTTTTTTTCTCCATGGTGATTCAATTGCTAGCGATGAACTTGCCCACAGCCCGATGAATTCATTATTACGGTGAAGGTGATGCCGATCGAAGGCTAAGCAATCGTCGATGACTTTAGACTCCAAGCAAGGGCTATGGCGACGAGGACGTACAGAGACGGGAGATGGGATCTGTGGACATTTTGAGGATTTTTTAAATCTGAAATCCAATTATATTTTTTAATCATCCTCTACAATTATGCTCTTTCCTTCCTTTCTTTTGACTTTTGTTTATTAGTCCTTTAGACTTTTTTTTTTTTTTTTTTTTTTAAACTTTCCTTCACTAGCAACCGATTGTAATAATACATTCTCATACTTAAATGAAACTAAGAAAGACGATGGTAGTAGATGGGTTTCAAAACAGATACATTAGAAAATTGCTATAATGGTCCCTGAATATTCAATGAAGGTGCCATTTGGTCTCTAAACCTTTTTTTCTTTTTTCTTTTTTTTTTTATTGAATACTCCTTGAACCAAGGACCAAATACTCCTTTATCACTCGTTCTATCGGGTGAGACACTCCACATTGTCTTTCTAGAGACTCGATCCCCGGATCGTGGTTATTCCCTGGAGCTCTGATACCAATTGAGCTAGAAAAGATATCTTTTTAATAACAGAAGTTAGTTGTTCAACGGTTTTTTACCATGTGAGTCTCTCATGGATAGTTTTATAGGAATATTTTGATGAAAATCAATATAAATATACAATTTCAGAAGGAAAAAGAAAAAAAAAAAAAACAAAAACAAAAGACAAAAAACAAAACAAAGGGAGTTGGGCTTAGGTTCTTTAATGAAAATCAATTTCATTCTTTGTATATATATTCTTGTCAACTTTCTCGCTTTCACCTCATAATCAGCCATGGGAGAAGCTTCGCAATCGCCGCCATGGGAGGAGCTCTCATTCTTTGTCTCTACCGAACCCGCCGAGGAAATCAAGGCAACGATCTAGCCTCGCGACGGCATCTGAGATCGTGACGATGCCTGGATCTCTCTCGTCGCTTGGGCTCACGGCTGCTCGTGAAGGGAGCGGCGCTGCTGTTCTCAATTTCTCTTTGAATCTCTCTCTCTCTCCCCCTCCCCTCTAAGGCGCCTCTGCAAATTTGTTAAAACCACATCAAAATGAAAATATCTGCAAAATTGTTAATATCCAATTCGATTGGATATTTTTTCACTCATTTTTTATAATAAGAAATAACTAAATATTTAAAACTTGACGAAAACACTAAAAGAGAGAATTAAAGCTTATATGAAATTTAGTTAGAGCTCTTTGTTTTTGTTTTTTAACATATGTAACTTATTTAATAGATTTTCAGTATACAGTTTATTATAAATAAACCTTATTAATATTATGTAATAAATTTAGGGACCTTGAAAGTCTGAGATTTGAGAATTCTATATGTAAACATGCAAATATATTTATTTTTTTTCAAGCGTATATTTAATTATGTATCTGTGTGGCATGATTTTCAAACCTATTTCTACAGGTCTGTCAATAGTATGTATATATATCCAATTAGTGTTTAGACAAAAAAAAAAAAAAAAAAAAAAAAATTCATAACTAGGCCCTAATTTTAAGTTTAATATATACATATATTTTATGTAAAGAAATTGGGGGCCTTGCATGGCTGAGCCCAAGTACCCTTGCCCTTGAGCCTGCCCCGTCTGCGAGTGGACGGTAAAGTTGGGCTCGCAAGGCTCGCTCGCGACGGGTTGATCTTGATGCGCTAGCTTAGGGCTCAAATTTAGAAAAATGATTTGGGCATGCTTTTACCAAAAGAACATTTACAAATGTAAGTGAAAAGCTTCAACAAGATCAGTACTCCTATAGATTTCGTTGAACAGGTTTGGAGGTGGTTCCATTTTTTGTCTGCGAAGGATTTTTTTTTTTTCCTTTTCTTTTCTTTTATAAATATTTTGATTTATTTAGGGGTATTTTAGTTTTTTTAAAGAAACATTAAGATCATGTGATGAGCATGTGATGCAAAACCATCCAACATTTAACGACAATTAGCAAAAAGGATCCTATTGCACCCTTTTTAGGAGTTAAGGGATCTTTCGATTAAAAAGAAAAAAATGTTTAGTGACCAAACAACACCTTTAATAAAAATTTAGGGATCACGACAACAATTCACTCTAAAAATTACAAGATCAATTTTCCGTCGGCGTCTTCTTATAATTTCTTTCTTTGGTTAACTTTTGATTTTCTTCATTTTCGTTGCTCCCACAAGCTTTTCTATAATTTATCAAGCAGTAAAAGACTAACCCTATGTTTGGATGACATGTCCAATTTCCAAAATTTGAAAATTTTTACAACAAAGTATTTGTCTCAGCTTTTTCTATAATTCTCTCATTTTGAAAAATAAAAACTATCTTATTTTCAAACTTATTTTGTATAATACTATTTTAGAAAAAGAGAATGAATTTTTTTGAAATATTCTCACAATACACTACTCTTAATACCATTTTTTCTCATTCTAAACAACTTTTTATTTTCAAAAAGAAAACTTTTTACATATCAAAATACTATCTTATTCTAAAAAAGAAAAGACTTTTTCATTTAAAACAAGATTTTTTTTTCAAAAAATGGACACGTGATCCAAATGGAGATTTTCTTTAGTTTCATAAACCTATTAAGTATCAATATTAATTTTCTTGAACCGTTGTGATCGCAAAAAAAATATTTTTAAAGAAATAAAGTCTTTTTAAAATTTTAATCATGGTTGTAATTTTCCAAAGCTTCAATCCCATAGATGATTTAACCAAATTAAGGCTCCGTTTATGTCACATGTTCATTTTTTAAAAGGAAAATTGTTTGTTTTCAATGAGAAAGTCTTTATTTTAAGAATAAAATAGTGTTTAGATGTGTAAAAAATTTTCTTTTTGAAAATAAAAAGTTATTTGAAATGAGAAAAAATGATATTGGAAATCATTTTGATGATTCCATGCATTCTCTCAACTCTGATTTTTTTTTTTTTTTTTAATATCAAACAACCATAGATTATAAAATTCTTCCACTAATTATCCCTACGTCCACTCCTCTTTCAAATTTGCCCTCCTTCTAAACAAACTTTTATCTCCTATTTCATAAAACTTGCTTGGGATTCCCCTTCTTTTGATGATTCCATATTTACGTGTATTGGTACACCCACTAATTGGAAGTCAATTATTGTTTATAAATTAGGAATTTGCTAGTAACACAAAAGTCCAGCCATTTGCTGAAACAATAACTTACTAAATTGGCCATTTGGCTTAAGTCGCCAACTAAGTACTTCGGGTCTTGCAAATTTGCATGAGTGGCAAATGGTGAGTGACTCCAAATTTCTGCTTGACATAATTGAAAGAGCTTTCTTATATCCCCGCTATTATATGGATGTGAACAGTGTCGGAGCCACTGCACGCCTAACGTGTTGGGTATATGCCACCAAAGTTCTTATAGAAAATTTATTTGGTATATGCCACCAAAGGATAATTTATTCATTTAATTTCTTAATTATGAATATTCTATCATTTTAATTTCTGAATTTTTTATTTTGGTAAATTAGTCTATGAACTTTTGTTTTTATGATAGTTTTTGTCCCTCAAACTAAAATTGACTGACGTTTTTTGAAATTTAATAAAGATAATAGTGTACCTATCACATAATAACTAAAAATTTTAAAGAAAATGTTACATTAAATTGAAAAGGTTTAGGTTTTAAGGGGCTTAATAAGAGAAAATTACTTAAATAATTAATTTTTTTTTTATCTATTAACCAACATAACACAAATTTATCATTCTTCACCAACATTATACCAATTTTAGTTAACCTTAGTTTAATTTTATTTCATATTTGATCTTATCTAGTTTCTAAAGCCAAATGTGAAAAACTCTTAAAGTTTATCTCAAATTTCGGTGAATACCTAATATCAAATAAGTAAGTAACTCAAAATTATATGATATGTACACCTCAGGTACGCTCAGGTATAGAAATTACTATTAGATTATGACTATATCATTGAATCTTTAGAAAAAAATCTCATTCGTAAATTACATGCTGGCAATTTTTTAACAATGCCAGTATGTGATTAATGAATAAAATGCATTTGTCTATTTAAGAACTAAAGAAAAGAGCTAACAAAGTTATTCTATGCAACAGGCTGGTCTCTCTTTTGTTGGTTCCTAGGAGTAGAGTTTCAATCAACTTTCGAAAAATAAGTTCCAATTCTTTCCTCCAAAAGAGACTTTTTTGAGTATGAAGGGTTATGGAGAAGTGGTATATTTCATTTGAGTCTGGTCAATATTCTTTTTGGCAAGCTTTTCATCTGGATTTAATCCTATAGTCAATTATCTTATAGACTGCGGATCATCCAGTAATACCTCAGTAGCTGACAGCATATTCTTATCGGATAAAGTGGCTTCAAATTTTCTTTCAACCCCTCGAGATGTTCTTGCTCAGACCACGTATAAATCAATCATATCTTCGAGTGATTCGCCATTGTATCAAACAGCAAGAATCTTCACCAAGACCTCGACGTACACATTTCCAATCCGCCAGCATGGTAGACACTGGATCCACATTTACTTCTCTGCATTTGTCCATGAGAACTACAACATGAGCACTGCAAATTTCTCTCTTTTCACCGAAAACCATGTGCTCCTTGATGACTTCAGCACTTGTAACACCATTTCTGTCAAAGAATTCTCTGTGAATGTGACCTCAGACAACATTGTTATCATGTTCATCCCGTCGATGGATTCATTTGCTTTCTTGAATGCCATCGAAGTTGCCTCGGTCCCTCATGATCTCATCACAGATACTGCGGTGCTGACCGCTGATACACTTGTAAACTTCAAAGGAATGTTGAATCAAGCACTAGAGACTGTTGTGAGGGTCAACATTATGGGTGGTCCAATGGTGTCCTTTGAGGATGATGCCCTCTCGCGAACCTGGATTCCTGACCAAAGTTTTCTAGTAGATGCGGACATTATAAAGAATTTCTCGAATATTGAAGCTGTTCGGTATGGCAGTAACGACTGGGATTTTGCTCCACCTACAGTCTATGGTACGGCAAGAACATTGAGCTCAAGATCTAATTATAATTCCAACTAATTTACTGCCAATTTAACATGGATTTTTGACGTGGATCAAGGATTTCATTACCTCGTTCGGTTTCACTTTTGTGACAACTTAAGTAAACGTCTTGACACTCTGTACTTCAATGTATACATACTCTTTTGAAGTTTCATCATATTTCGACCTCTCTAGTATGACAGGGAACTCTCTCGGACTACCAGTGTATGACGATTATGTTACGGTTTTGACGGTTAGCGACAAGCTTCGTGTAAGTATCGAACCTTCCGTTCTTCTTGATGTTGACCCCAATGCTATTTTGAATGGGCTAGAGATCATGAAAATCAAACACTTCAGAAGCACCCCTAACTCGGATTGGAATAAGGGTGTTAGACTAGTTGCAATATGTGTTAGCATTGGGGGATTCCTTGTAGTGATACTAGTTGTTGTTTTCTTTTCACTTATTTGCAAGAAAAGGAAAAGATTGGTGACCAATGGAGATTCCAAGAAAACCGCATGTGCTGCTCCAAACTACGGGATTCGTAATCCTTTTCTCCTAATTCAAGAAGCTACGAATAATTTTGGTGAGAGTTTGATCATTGGTGCCGGCGGTTTTGGAATGGTGTACAAGGGGGTGTTGAAAGACGGGACTAAAGTGGCAATCAAGAGAAATAAACCTGGATCCCAACAAGGAATCATTGAGTTCCGAACCAAAGTCGAGATGTTCTCTCAATTTCATCACCGTCATCTGGTTTCGTTGATTGGCTATTGTCAAGAAGAGAATGAGATGATCTTACTGTACGAGTACGTGGAGAATGGGACACTAAGTAGTCACTTATATGGCTCAGGTCGCTCAATGCTAAGTTGGAAGCAAAGACTTGAAATATGCATCGGCGCGGCTAGGGGGTTGCACTACCTTCACACCGGGCCTGTACGAGCTGTCATTCACCGTGACGTAAAGTCTACTAACATTTTGTTGGATGAGAATCTCATTGCAAAAGTTGCGGATTTCGGACTTTCTAAGACAGGACGTGATCTAAGTCAGGTTGGTTATGTTAGCACGGCTGTGAAAGGAAGTTTTGGGTACCTTGATCCCGAATACTTCAGGAAGCAGCGACTAACGTTGAAATCGGATGTCTACTCATTCGGGGTGGTTTTGTTGGAAGTCCTCTGCGGAAGAGCTGCTGTTGATTCGACTCTCCCTACAGAGAAAATCGGTCTGGCGGGATGGGCGATGACCTGGCACAAGACAGGAAAGTTGGAGCAAATCATAGATCCTGCTCTTGCTGGAGAAATTAAACCAGATTCTCTCCGAAAATTCGGAGAGGCCGCAGAGAAATGCTTGGCGGAAGTTGGTGCCAGAAGGCCCTCAATGGGAGAAGTCCTGTGGAATTTGGTGTGTGCACTCGAACTTCAAGAGGCCATGGAAAACGACACTATTCCTAATGTGCAGATTGATGATCTACCCAAGCCTGTTGACAAAAATTCAGAGTCTTCCATTTCCATATTTGAATAGTAAGGCTAAATCTTATTGGCCATGGTTTCCAATCGTAATACATATATTACATGTTTTATTCACCAAAAAAAACAAATTACATTTTTCTCTCTTCTCAACGTTTAAAAAAGAATGTAGCTGTCTTTTGTTTCTTCAAACTGACGAACCTATCTATGTCTGTTTGATTGATATAAATTTGTGGTGTTAAAAAGTAGACATCATTTCCTGTTACTAGAGAAGAATTTATTTTTATTTTTATTATTTTACTATTTTTTTGGTGTAGCAAGATGTAATATAAGGACATTTGGTCCATGGACTATCAATCTGAAGTGTTGCAAAAATCACGCAGCCAAGTTGAAACAAGTAAATATGGATAATTAGGATGTGAGTCTGTCGGTCACTCGTGATAAAGGTCCATCCATGAGTTCCGTGGGTTGTAATTGGCAACAAACCATCACTGCAAAGCATTCTATCAAAGCAAAGGAATGGAGAGGAAGCAAAGAAGTTCCTTGATTTTGTGCATCGAGCTTGTAGCATGCATTCAAAGGGGTTTGGAAGAGAACAGATGCCATCGAATCAGATGTGAACAAATACCATAAATTCCCTCTTAGAGTTCGAGAAAAAAGCACAGTCAAGTCAGCCAGCTAAACAAGGGGCAAAAAATGGGTAAAAAGCCAGTTCCATGCCTAGAGTAATTCCTTTCTCTGTTAGCAATCCTATTTCCAAACGGTGGTATAAGGATTGAAAAATCAATATTTTCACCGATATTTCTGTGAAAAATTTCGTATTTTGAAAGTGTCGATATTAAAATAAAGGTGTAGTATTTTTTCCGCAGAGTATTCAAAAAATTTCTATGAAAATTTTCGTAAATGTCAATTTTTTATGGAAATATCTATATTTTCTTGAAAAATAAAGTAATAATTAAATGATAATACATCATGAAAGTTTCCGGAAGTTTCCACAGAAATATTTGATAAAACATCTGTATAGTATCAGTCTTTCATATTTTTTTACATTGTTGTTTAATGTAGTAAAATTATTTTTTATTCTTTTATTGTTAATTTACTCACAATTTTCTACACATAAAGAACTAGTGGATAGAGATCAAAAGACATATATATGGTATGTCTAAAAAATCCGTAAAGTATGAACAAATAAATTTTGAACAAAAGGATCGGAACTCGCTTATAAGAAAGGTCCTTCATATTTTTTTCTTTACTTTTTAATGTAGCAAAATTTTCTCTTTTCTCTTTTTTTTTTTTATTTTTTTATTATTTTACTTTACTCACAAGTTGCTATACATAAAGAGATATTGGATAGAAATCTAGAAACATATACATGATATGTCCAAAAATTATACAAGAAACTTCTCAAATACTATGTGTTGGTGTTAATATCGTTTAAAGTAATATAATATTGTAAATACCTTGGACATTTGAAAAGTTCGTTTTGATATTGAAAGTTTCTTGTCATGTATGAACTGTGGATTTAACGTACTGTATTAGCCTATTAGGTTAACTGTAACACCCACCTAACTTAACCATATCGCTAATGTATAATTAAATTAGGTGGTGTTCAATTTACTTAAAGATCTTTTAATTTATTAAACAAAATGTTGAGCAACTTGAAACTTAAAACTTTTGAAAACCCTTAAAATGTGCATGTAACTATGAAGGTTTAGTCGTAAAATATTAGTCGACATGATATTTATAATAAAACTACATCTTAAACTACAACGTTGTCCAGATAGTAAATAAAGCAATCCTCATAGTTAGTTTAAGTTCCAAAATACGCAAGATAAAACAAAAGTGCGTCCGCATAAAGTTAGTAATGTCTATATAGAACCAGTCACAATCGTGGAGAACGTATCAGCCGACATCAAGAACTACATAAGCTAATGCTTAGTGAGTAGAAACTATGCAAATCAATGAATATGACATGATGTATAAATATCTGTGATGAGATGGCTACTGAGAAAAGAGTCAGACTTAAACACTTCACATGGGTTTTTTTTTTTTTTTTTTTTTAGTTTTAGTTTTTTTAATTAATGATTCAAATTTCAAATAACTCTTTTGACTTCTTTTAAATATTTAATTGGTTTTTTTTTTTATTCAATCAGTATGCTCTAAATGAGGAATTTAAAACATTATCTTACACTAACACAATTTTTTCTGTTCAAATTTCAAAACCATAAAACACTATTAATAACATATATATAAGGCAATAAGGCTTAAAAAAAAAGTATATACAGGGTAATATATATGTGTGTGTTCTTTATAAGGAGGGAGACAATTTTTTTTCGATAGATTTTTTTTTTAAAAATGTGTTACATGGAATATGAATACAAATATTTTTTTTACGTATACCTAAACGGGGCGGGTAATTGGATAATAGGGTCGGGGAAGACTCGTCCCCACCTCAAACCCGTCATGGGATTTGAGATTCCAAACCCATTTATAACTCTTTTCGTTTATATCGGGTTTTATCCACCTCAATTAAAGTTGGGCCACTACGGGTAAATAGATTTGCAGATAAAATTACCATCCCTAACCTAAATATAAGATAAGAAATTTTAACGATAAAAAATCTCTTTTGTTTTTTTTAAACTAATGTTTGGAATTATATTTCAGTTGTCCGATTAATTTTTCAACATTCAAATATTTGATTACAAGTAGTTTTATCTCATATATTATGAATATTTTAACATATACAATCTGAGATATTAAAGTGTGAAAAAAATTAATCAACTGGAAATTAAAACAGAAATTTATTCCAATAATAAAAAAGAACAATTCTTATCACAGAAATTCTAATAGACATTCAAGACTTTTTAATAGCGATAAGTATTCTCCGTTGTAAATATCTTAATTACTTTCTATTTTTTGGTTTGTTTTTTTTGCTTTTTATTAGAGAAAAACTATTTTTCGAACTCGTGCATTATTATTGGCCACTGAGGCTCCTTTTTCTCATGGTTGACTAACTTTGAGGACGACTTCGACTGCTCTTTTTTCTCATGGTTGACTAACTTTAAGGACGACTTCGACTGCTTATATTTCTAATTGTTGACTAACTTTAAGGACGACTTCGACTGCTCTTTTTTCTCATTGTTGACTAACTTTAAGGACGACTTGGACTGACCCTCCTCCAACGCAATTATCGCCTGGTTCATCCTCAATATTTAGATTTTATTTGATATTTAAATTTAATTATAACTAAATTATATTTTTTTATTAATTTTTTAAAATTTATAAAAATTAAATTAAAATTTTAAAATATCAATTAAATTTTAATTTAAAAATTTTATCTCCATCCAAAAAACTAAATATAAGTTTTTTCGTTTTTTTCTTATACCGGATGTGTTTGGTTAAAGGTATTAAATACAATCAGATACTTAGGAATCTTTGTGTTTGGTTTTATATAAATATTTTAATAAGATTCCGGAAATGTTAGATTATTGTTTTTGATTGTGCTTAGGAATTTTTTTTTATTTTTAATAGAAAGACAAAATCATCCTTAACTAAATTAATACAGACTTTAATGTGATTTAATTATATAAATAAATACAATAACATAACATTTCCGTAATGGACCCGGCCGTACTTGGGCAGCCCCATTCAGCTCTTCAATGAACCGGCGGTCCGGTCGAGTACTCGAACCCACCTGCAAAATTTCTTCCAACCGAGCGGTGCCCTCTCTTCCTCGGCCAGTTGGCGTGACTGGTTTGCTCGGAGAAGGGGTATCCGAAATACCCGACAGGTGGTCTGGTGTTTGGCCCCTCGGGGCCGTTGCTTCGATCGATGATGAACTCGTGCTCGAGGTTGAACTAGAGCTCCCTGTGATGTCCAGGCTCCCGGACAAGTTGTCATTCTCGGAGTCCGACATATCACTCATATTGAAAATAATGAAGAAAATTCTTTACCTTCTCAGGTGTTCTCGGTGTAGGTTTGGGAATCAACTTCACTCGGCGGTCTTCGGTAGCTCTCGGTAGCTCTCAACAAATAGCTAAGTTTCTTCGCGAATTGTGAAAAATGTGAGGAACCCCTTCCTCTATTTATATGTGAAGGCTCAATAGTTGATGCGGGCACAAATTCCCAAGCGTCGATTCGGCTTCCCGCCAATCCCGCCCTTCTCAAATTTTGAAAGTTGAGGTGTCAGCCTGCCTTCTCGCCAATCCCGTCCTTCTCAAATTTTGAAATTTGAGGTATCGGCCTGCCTTCCTGCCAATCAAGGCACGACACGTGGCACCCCGACGAACGGATTGCTCCACAACCATGTTCGAATAGTCGACTACACATGTGACGACCCGCCTTGTACAGGCCGTTACTAGACTTAACTTACTTGAACTTAAACTTGTTTTATCCCATTTTTCATCATAAAAATAGTGGGGATTTTTTTTTTTTTTTTGTAATAGCGGAAGCATTATACTTAGAAAATATTTACATACACTCATACACAAATAAAATAACTGTTTGTTTTCTCAAAATAGATATATTAATTAAATCCTTTTGAGTTGTGAATCCCAACCCGTTCATCATTTCACAGCCACCGGCTTTACCCGCCACCATGCAGTCAATTTAAGACAGGCTGTTTACCTACAGCATAAACTTCAAACAATGAGCGAAAGCTCAGCAAGTACAACTCCTATACCGCAAACCAATTACATGAAACATACATAACCTTTTTCATGAAATCACAAACATGGCATCGTATCATCTTAAACATGAAAGCATAACATGGCATCATATCCTCGATTTCTTCATCTTAAACATGAAAGCATAAAATAGCATCATATCATCGATTTCTTCATCTTAAACATGAAATTCTGTCGTGAAATGCATGAACCGTTTATGTCCAATTATGCTTGCTTTCTTGTATCACACATTATCTTGTTGATTTTACTTGTGGGCCCATTAACTTGATGTGCATGTACCCGGCGCGCAGCTTAAGGAAATTACCCAAGCTTTCGACCCGATCGTCATCAGGGGGCACAATACTGGCTTTTGTGGCCTTTTCTCAAACATTTTGTCTGTAGGTCTTTCTTGATGTAATAATCGAAATTTTCACGAACTCACAATTTTCTTGTAAATAAGAAATTTATAGTTCGTATTATGTGTTTATGTGCAATTTTATGAAAATTATGAATATTAATACAAAATTCATGATTTTATCAGTATATGATTGAGTTCTCGGTAAATTAATTACGAGACTTCATGATAGGCCTTTTAAGTAAAAAGGTATGACGAAATTTCATGAATTCATGATAGTCAAATTTTGACAAGAGAGTCAATGATTGACAAGAAAGTCAATGGTTGACCCGAAAAATCGAAAATGAGGCGGTACGGTTAAATATTTTTCAGTATAAAAATTGTACCGTGTAAAAACCATTTTTACGGATAAAATGGTATGTTTAAGATTCAAAAACCACCATAGAAAATCAAGCACATTAGTTAGGTTATCTTTGGCCAAGAAGTTTGATTGTATAAGAAAATTTTTTTACACAGTCCATTTTCACACAGATAAATTTTGGACTGCAGTTCAGTATAACAGTACTGAAATTATACTGTGTATTAGTGAACACAGTATTAGAAATATCTGTGTTAAGTTTAAAGTAGACTACATTAAGGAAAAAGCCAAACAAGGCTTTAAGATGACATCACCTAAGCTTGGAATTATGACATCATCCCATTTTTGATTTATGACATCATAAATGGTGGAAACAACTCACACCTAGCCACCTAGCACCATGCATGGCCGGCCACATGGAGGGTCTTTTGGCAAAATTTTGTGCAATTATTTTTGCTCCAAGGATTTATGAGCAAAAGGTGAACCAAAAAGATTTGCAATGTGATCCAAAACCTCACCTATAAATAGGCCAAGGGGGGTGGTCGGTTTTTAGTCCAAAAAATCAGAAAAAGCAGCCAAATTCTGCCCATTTTCCCTCTCCAAAAATCTGCAATCTCAAGTGGGTGATTGAGTGAAGAAAAAAATTGAGAAACTTAGGGGTTTTGATGTTGTAGTCTTCGGTTTTCCCTAGCAAGTTCAATCAAAAATTTTGACAGTTTTTGGTGTCCATTTTAGGGGCCAACAGCCGGCTGCCAAGGGGGGGTGAGTGAGTGAGAAAATTTGGATTTAAGAGAGCTTAGTTTAGGTGCAAGCAGCCACCAAGAATCAGCCAATTTTGGTGCCAATTGGTGCAACAAAACCGGCCTTGGGTGGTGTCCTAGGAGGAAAAGTTTTGTGAGCCAAACCCTAACCAATTTTTGGAGATAAATCAAGGTAAACTATTCTAGACCTTAATCTCTTTCAATTAAGCATTCAATTTGAAATTTACATGTATTTCAAGTTGAAATTGTAAGAGCATAAGCTCAATTTATTTTGTGCCCAAAGTTAGGAATCTAGGGTTGTGCTTGATCTAGAATTAGGGGTGGTTTGATTTTTATGTGCATGCTTGCTTTAATTTTCTTAATTTGCATACTAAATACTAGTTTATTATATGTCCCCAATCTGCCCTAGTGTTGGTGAATGATAATTTTGTGCTAGGTTGCTAGAATTTAATTAGTATGCTTGTTAGGTTTTGTGCAACCGAAATCATGCAACTTAGTTGATCCAATATCAATTAGGTTTGCATGGTGATGTTAGAAATTGTGATTAAAGAAAATTTACGCTAGAAAATCGCTGCATGTGTGTATTAGGGCTCCCGCGGTGGCTGGTTGAGCTAGATTCCACGTCTAGGACGTAAAACGAATTCTAAACCGAAAAACTGCCAGGCTCGGGTGGATCCTGACCAGTTTTACGGAAAGCCGATTCTGAGGCCTTTAGAGGCCGAATTTGGAAAAACTTAAAACACAAAAGTTGCTCGGAACAGTTTTTCCTAGAGGGCATCGCGGATGGATTTGCAAAATGAGGCTCCAATGGCCTCCGTTTTTACGAAAATCCGAGACTAAACTGCCCAGACCTAGTTTGCACGACCAGTGGGTTTCAAATTAAAACTGGTACGAATCCAAGCAGAACTGGGTTTTTCTTAAAACATGAAAGTTTTAGAATTTCTCAAGAGCAAGAACTTTCGTGAAGACAAGTTTTTCAAATTCCATTTGGATTTTTAAATACAACCTGAACTATAAAAACTGTGCAGAGAAAAAGAAATTCCTGCACAGGATTTTCTACAAACATACAGAAAAACTGTATTTCTACATCAACATTTCCTGTTTTGACTATGAAAACTATTTCAAAAGCAGTTTTCAGCCTTAAATGAGTTTTATAAAGTTTTACTTTGAAAACCTCGAATTGTGAAGTAAAACAAAAGATTTTCTAGCCAATTTTCTAAATTGGATTTAAAAGCTAAAGTGTAAAAACAAAAGATGACGAGTGGTAACCGGGAAGGATAACCGAGTTACTAAGGCTTAGGCTCGATAATAAGAATAGTAATTTAATACTAATCATATGGGTTTAATACCCAAGGTTACCTCAAGTAACCTAATGGGTCAAGATAATTAACCACAATCTCTAGGGTTACAATTAGTAACCTAGTAGTTGATCAAAGCTTGTAAAAGGACATATAATCATAATGTTGGAAAGGTTACCAACATTTTATAGGATTCTTATCCTATGTTCTTTCTAATAGCAGGAAGTAACCTGCAGTCGAGGTCAGAGTGGAAATCAACGAAGCCTGGATTACAATAAGTCAGGCAAGTATCGAACCTCACCTACAGTATGAAAATAGTAAATACTATTTTCATATATGCTATGTTAAAATGTACATGCTATGTTGTATGATGTTAAATGATGTTATGTGATGATATGCTATAACATGTTACATATTATGCCATGTTTTCTAAAATGTCATGTTTCAAGAATGCCATGATATGACAAATGTTAAAGTTTGAATATGACATAGTGACATCATGAAGCATGTTCACTAATGTTAAATCATATGGTAAGATAATCAAGGAAGGTGTCGTACCAACCTCCCGTGATCGAGGAGGATACATGTTTAAAACCAGTTGTGACATTTACCTCTCGTTGATGCGTGAGGGTCACGTTTTAATTCCCAGAACTGTTAGGGCCTTGCAAACCCTAGCTTTGTCTGGAGGCTGCGCGCTTTCGGTACGTACACTATGGGCCCACATGTTGAGACAAGATAAGTTAAAGATTGAGTCTAAAATGAAGCATAAGACTTTCAATCAATCATAAATGGCTCATGCATAAGTTACATGATGATTGACATGTTTTAAGATGATTAAATTATTTTTGTGAGATTATGTTTGTACTTGCTGGGCGAAAGCTCACTCTTATATTTCATACTGTAGGTAAAAAGCCTGCAATTTAAGTGGTGGGCTATGCAGACGATGCGGCGAGTGAAGGGCGGTGTGGGATACCACTACGCATGATTTTCCGCATTCGATGTTAAGAAAATATTTTAATATTCTAAAGTAAATTATGTTTTGTTATATGTATAAAGTTTGAAGACACGAGAAGGTATTCTCAGTTTAATATATATATATATATGGGTGACATATTATTCTCCACAAGATAATTTATGTGAATATGTTTTAAAGAAAAAAAAAAAAGAAAATTTTCTCAAATTTTCAAGTAAAGAACAAGTATGTATGGTGTCGACCTGGCTTGGGAAGTCGGGGCGTCACACTTGACATCTTTTCACTTGATAGATTAGTGAGCATACTTATTAGATGTCTCCTAATCTCATGTTTTATCAATGCATGGACAGTCGTACTTTTTCATGTAAGCATAATAACAATACTTGAAACATTCATCATACAAAAAGCATATTGCAACCATCGAGCAGATCATCAATTAACACTTAAACAGTGTAAAGTAAACATGTTAAGTAAACATACAACTCTAGCCTATGTTGTAGGCGGCATTGTACTTACTTTATCTTTGTTGTTCGCGTGATCGACTTTCCTTTCCCGAGCACGCTCGCAGATCACCTCCTGCCCATGGACGTTTACACGTGAGGTCTTTATTCTAAGATCGTTTAATGTTGGATTAAACCAACATAAATATTTTTCGGTTATAAGACCCTCTTCTAACACAAGCGAAGGGGTCACACGGCGTAACCCACAACGGAAATATTAATTAAGGGTTCATGTAGAGGATCATAATCTTAACTTAAACCTCAATCCGCATGGTTAACTCTGGGCTTGGGCAAGGCCCTAGTAACTCGAAATAATTTTCCGGCTACTAACGCAGTATCTTATTCATTTTAATCTTGAAAACCTTGAACTTGTTTAAGATATTATTTTTTCTTGTTTATTTACGTAAGTTTGGTGAATAGCACCCAAACTTGTCTTGAAAATTACAAAACACTTGAAAACATTTCTATAAAACATTTGGGGATCAAAAACCACCTTTGGAACGGTTTTCGGGTTTGAAATGATGTTTGCAAGTTAGAAAAACGTTTTTCCTAGTCATTGGTCTAGAAAATCCCGTGCATGAGATTTTGCTCACTGCGCGGATTTTGTTTGAAAATTCATAACTTAAAATGTAAAACGAATTTGGAAACACTTTCTTCACGAAAGTTATAGCTAACAAAACTTTTATGTTTTGAACATTTTCTGATTCTGGCTCATTTGATACCAGTTTTTGTTTGAACACATGTGAATCGTTGGAACCTGGTCACCCTGACCAGTTCTCGGTTTTTCTTCAAAACAAAGGCCATTGAAGCCTTATTTTTAAAATCTGTCCACGTTGCCCCCTAGGAAATACCCTAACGAACAACTTTCGTGTTTTAAGTTTTTACCCATTCGGCCTCTAAGGACCTGTAAGTCCTACTTTTCCGAGCTGCCGGGTGTTGGACCCGAGAGCAGTTTTGGTGTTAGTCCAAATTTTACGTCCCTATGCGTCGCTCTAGCTCGACCGCCCAATGTGGGACCTAATAACACATGCACGTCTTCTAACGTCCCTCATACACATAAAATTTTAAATCCCGTGATTTCGGATTCAACTCAAGGCCGAGACCCCCCCTTGGTCCACGGTTTTGAGAGAGAAACATACATACAACAAAACTCAACCAAAACATCATACAAACCCTAAAACATGCATCTAGAAATTTGATAAACATAATAGAGACATGAAATCCTTAAATATAAACCCTAGCATGCATCTCTAGCACACAAAAATCATAGAGCATTACTCCAGCCAAACATGCAAAATAATCACCTCAAAAACTTAAATCAAGCATAAAAATATAACCTAAGCTATTTAGGGCCAAAACCGAAAATTATGAGCTTAAGCTCTTACAACTTTTGTGCTTGAAATACATAGTAAAACCCTTGAGAAAATGAACCAAAAATTTGAACCAAGAACTAGGGTGAAGTTCGGATTTTTACCTCAAAAAAATCCGGGGTCACTAGCTTGTTCCTAGTTGGTATTAGCCTCCAATGTGCACGGTTTAGACTTCAACAAAGGTCACAAAAAATTTTGTTAACTTCCTCCCCCAACCAACCTTGGAAAAGAGAAGAAAATACTCAAAAATCTTACCTTAAAATCTCTTGAATCTCCTTAGGTAGCAACTCACAAAATGGTGGTTTTTCTTGGATCTAGATCACATCTTCATACAACTCTTGCTCCTAGCCAAAACCCGAAATTTTTCTTGGATTTTCTCAGCTCCCAAACACTCGGCAAGGTGGGAAAGAGAGGGGAAAATTTTTGAACAACTTTCTCCTTTGATCACACAAGAAAACCGAAGGCCCTTTTTGGTGGTTTCTTCACAATTTTTTTGACTTGACTCTCTTGGTTTCTTAGCTCTCTCTTTCTCTCTATCTCTCGGATTTTTCTTGGAAGACTAAGGCCAAATGGAATGGCTGATAAGGGCTTAAGGGTAGCTGAAATTTTGGGGTTTGAAATCCCTACAAATAGTGTCTCTAGCTAGGGAAAATCCTAGGCTTTCTTTTCCAAGACAATTTGGTTCAAAACTTGCCAATTGGTCCTCCAATTTTTGCAAGCTATTGCCCAAAGGGGCTTGAGTGGCCGGCTGCTAAAGGGGAAGGAGTAGGAGAGTGGTTGACAACCCATAGATGAGGTGTCACAAGCTCATTGGTCCATGTGTGTGGAGGGTTAAGTCCTAACTTAGCTTAATTGTGATGTAATTAAGCTTAAAGGCTTGTTTGGTTCAATCTTTTTGAAAAATTGTGTAATTTCAACACATTGCAATAAATTTTAATACTGAGTTACTTAAATACCCAGTATTGAAATTTACATTGCATTAAAATTTTCGATCTGTGAAAAAACTCGATCGGAAAAATCTTTTCTCATATTTTCCGAATCCTTTCGCCCTGAACTCTAGCTTAGTATGCTTGATTTTTCTAAGGTGATTTCAATTCTTATTAAAACTCATCTTGATCACGAAATGAGTTTTTAGCAGTAATTTCACTTATACTGTGATCTAAAAAAAATATTCTTATTTGACGTTTTCGACCGTTTCGGTCTAACTGACTTATTGGTCAACGTCAACTAGTCTTGAAAATGTGCAAATACGACCTCCTTCACTCATAAAGGTCTTTTGCGAGTTCATGCAATTTGTTTTTGAGTCTTAATAAATCTTAAGAACTCGTTTAACAAGTTAAGTTCTAAAACGAACTTCCTCATGAAATACCGATTACGGTAAATATTTACACGAATATTTCTATAAAATATGAATCGAAGAAATTCGGTGTTACAATCTACCCCCCTTAAAAATTTTCGTCCTCGAAAAATCAGA
>CM046363.1:7177390-7320784 GCA_025413025.1 Ficus hispida
ATATGTCCAAAAATTATACAAGAACTTCTCAAATACTATTGTGTTGGTGTTAATATCGTTTAAAGTAATATAATATTGTAAATCCTTGGACATTTGAAAAGTTCGTTTTGATATTGAAAGTTTCTTGTCATGTATGAAACTGTGGATTTAACGTACTGTATTAGCCTATTAGGTTAACTGTAACACCCACCTAACTTAACCATATCGCTAATGTATAATTAAATTAGGTGGTGTTCAATTTACTTAAAGATCTTTTAATTATTAAACAAAATGTTGAGCAACTTGAAACTTAAAACTTTTGAAACCCTTAAAATGTGCATGTAACTATGAAGGTTTAGTCGTAAAATATTAGTCGACATGATATTTATAATAAAACTACATCTTAAACTACAACGTTGTCCAGATAGTAAATAAAGCAATCCTCATAGTTAGTTTAAGTTCCAAAATACGCAAGATAAAACAAAAGTGCGTCCGCATAAAGTTAGTAATGTCTATATAGAACCAGTCACAATCGTGGAGAACGTATCAGCCGACATCAAGAACTACATAAGCTAATGCTTAGTGAGTAGAAACTATGCAAATCAATGAATATGACATGATGTATAAATATCTGTGATGAGATGGCTACTGAGAAAAGAGTCAGACTTAAACACTTCACATGGGTTTTTTTTTTTTTTTTTTTTTTAGTTTTAGTTTTTTTAATTAATGATTCAAATTTCAAATAACTCTTTTGACTTCTTTTAAATATTTAATTGGTTTTTTTTTTATTCATCAGTATGCTCTAATGAGGATTTAAAACATTATCTTACACTAACACAATTTTTTCTGTTCAAATTTCAAAACCATAAAACACTATTAATAACATATATATAAGGCAATAAGGCTTAAAAAAAAGTATATACAGGGTAATATATATGTGTGTGTTCTTTATAAGGAGGGAGACAATTTTTTTTCGATAGATTTTTTTTTTAAAAATGTGTTACATGGAATATGAATACAAATATTTTTTTACGTATACTAAACGGGGCGGGTAATTGGATATAGGGTCGGGGAAGACTCGTCCCACCTCAAACCCGTCATGGGATTTGAGATTCCAAACCATTTATAACTCTTTTCGTTTATATCGGGTTTTATCCACCTCAATTAAAGTTGGGCCACTACGGGTAAATAGATTTGCAGATAAAATTACCATCCCTAACCTAAATATAAGATAGAAATTTTAACGATAAAAATCTCTTTTGTTTTTTTTAAACTAATGTTTGGAATTATATTTCAGTTGTCCGATTAATTTTTCAACATTCAAATATTTGATTACAAGTAGTTTTATCTCATATATTATGAATATTTTAACATATACAATCTGAGATATTAAAGTGTGAAAAAAATTAATCAACTGGAAATTAAACAGAAATTTATTCCAATAATAAAAAGAACAATTCTTATCACAGAAATTCTAATAGACATTCAAGACTTTTTAATAGCGATAAGTATTCTCCGTTGTAAATATCTTAATTACTTTCTATTTTTTGGTTTGTTTTTTTTGCTTTTTATTAGAGAAAAACTATTTTTCGAACTCGTGCATTATTATTGGCCACTGAGGCTCCTTTTTCTCATGGTTGACTAACTTTGAGGACGACTTCGACTGCTCTTTTTTCTCATGGTTGACTAACTTTAAGGACGACTTCGACTGCTTATATTTCTAATTGTTGACTAACTTTAAGGACGACTTCGACTGCTCTTTTTTCTCATTGTTGACTAACTTTAAGGACGACTTGGACTGACCTCCTCCAACGCAATTATCGCCTGGTTCATCCTCAATATTTAGATTTTATTTGATATTTAAATTTAATTATAACTAAATTATATTTTTTTATTAATTTTTTAAAATTTATAAAATTAAATTAAAATTTTAAAATCAATTAAATTTTAATTTAAAAATTTTATCTCATCCAAAAACTAAATATAAGTTTTTTTCGTTTTTTTCTTATACCGGATGTGTTTGGTTAAAGGTATTAATACAATCAGATACTTAGGAATCTTGTGTTTGGTTTTATATAAATATTTTAATAAGATTCCGGAAATGTTAGATTATTGTTTTTGATTGTGCTTAGGAATTTTTTTTTATTTTTAATAGAAGACAAAATCATCCTTAACTAATTAATACAGACTTTAATGTGATTTAATTATATAAATAAATACAATAACATAACATTTCCGTAATGGACCCGGCGTACTTGGGCAGCCCCATTCAGCTCTTCAATGAACCGGCGGTCCGGTCGAGTACTCGAACCCACCTGCAAAATTTCTTCCAACGAGCGGTGCCCTCTCTTCCTCGGCCAGTTGGCGTGACTGGTTTGCTCGGAGAAGGGGTATCCGAAATACCCGACAGGTGGTCTGGTGTTTGGCCCTCGGGGCCGTTGCTTCGATCGATGATGAACTCGTGCTCGAGGTTGAACTAGAGCTCCCTGTGATGTCCAGGCTCCCGGACAAGTTGTCATTCTCGGAGTCCGACATATCACTCATATTGAAATAATGAAGAAAATTCTTTACCTTCTCAGGTGTTCTCGGTGTAGGTTTGGGAATCAACTTCACTCGGCGGTCTTCGGTAGCTCTCGGTAGCTCTCAACAAATAGCTAAGTTTCTTCGCGAATTGTGAAAAATGTGAGGAACCCCTTCCTCTATTTATATGTGAAGGCTCAATAGTTGATGCGGGCACAAATTCCCAAGCGTCGATTCGGCTTCCCGCCAATCCCGCCCTTCTCAAATTTTGAAAGTTGAGGTGTCAGCCTGCCTTCTCGCCAATCCCGTCCTTCTCAAATTTTGAAATTTGAGGTATCGGCCTGCCTTCCTGCCAATCAAGGCACGACACGTGGCACCCCGACGAACGGATTGCTCCACAACCATGTTCGAATAGTCGACTACACATGTGACGACCGCCTTGTACAGGCCGTTACTAGACTTAACTTACTTGAACTTAAACTTGTTTTATCCCATTTTTCATCATAAAATAGTGGGGATTTTTTTTTTTTTTTGTAATAGCGGAAGCATTATACTTAGAAAATATTTACATACACTCATACACAAATAAAATAACTGTTTGTTTTCTCAAAATAGATATATTAATTAAATCCTTTTGAGTTGTGAATCCCAACCCGTTCATCATTTCACAGCCACCGGCTTTACCCGCCACCATGCAGTCAATTTAAGACAGGCTGTTTACCTACAGCATAAACTTCAAACAATGAGCGAAAGCTCAGCAAGTACAACTCCTATACCGCAAACCAATTACATGAAACATACATAACCTTTTTCATGAAATACAAACATGGCATCGTATCATCTTAAACATGAAAGCATAACATGGCATCATATCCTCGATTTCTTCATCTTAAACATGAAAGCATAAAATAGCATCATATCATCGATTTCTTCATCTTAAACATGAAATTCTGTCGTGAAATGCATGAACCGTTTATGTCCAATTATGCTTGCTTTCTTGTATCACACATTATCTTGTTGATTTTACTTGTGGGCCCGTTAACTTGATGTGCATGTACCCGGCGCGCAGCTTAAGGAAATTACCCAAGCTTTCGACCCGATCGTCATCAGGGGGCACAATACTGGCTTTTGTGGCCTTTTCTCAAACATTTTGTCTGTAGGTCTTTCTTGATGTAATAATCGAAATTTTCACGAACTCACAATTTTCTTGTAAATAAGAAATTTATAGTTCGTATTATGTGTTTATGTGCAATTTTATGAAATTATGAATATTAATACAAAATTCATGATTTTATCAGTATATGATTGAGTTCTCGGTAAATTAATTACGAGACTTCATGATAGGCCTTTTAAGTAAAAAGGTATGACGAAATTTCATGAATTCATGATAGTCAAATTTTGACAAGAGAGTCAATGATTGACAAGAAAGTCAATGGTTGACCCGAAAAATCGAAAATGAGGCGGTACGGTTAAATATTTTTCAGTATAAAAATTGTACCGTGTAAAAACCATTTTTACGGATAAAATGGTATGTTTAAGATTCAAAAACCACCATAGAAAATCAAGCACATTAGTTAGGTTATCTTTGGCCAAGAAGTTTGATTGTATAAGAAAATTTTTTTACACAGTCCATTTTCACACAGATAAATTTTGGACTGCAGTTCAGTATAACAGTACTGAAATTATACTGTGTATTAGTGAACACAGTATTAGAAATATCTGTGTTAAGTTTAAAGTAGACTACATTAAGGAAAAAGCCAAACAAGGCTTTAAGATGACATCACCTAAGCTTGGAATTATGACATCATCCCATTTTTGATTTATGACATCATAAATGGTGGAAACAACTCACACCTAGCCACCTAGCACCATGCATGGCCGGCCACATGGAGGGTCTTTTGGCAAAATTTTGTGCAATTATTTTTGCTCCAAGGATTTATGAGCAAAAGGTGAACCAAAAGATTTGCAATGTGATCCAAAACCTCACCTATAAATAGGCCAAGGGGGGTGGTCGGTTTTTAGTCCAAAAAATCAGAAAAAGCAGCCAAATTCTGCCCATTTTCCCTCTCCAAAAATCTGCAATCTCAAGTGGGTGATTGAGTGAAGAAAAAAATTGAGAAACTTAGGGGTTTTGATGTTGTAGTCTTCGGTTTTCCCTAGCAAGTTCAATCAAAAATTTTGACAGTTTTTGGTGTCCATTTTAGGGGCCAACAGCCGGCTGCCAAGGGGGGGTGAGTGAGTGAGAAAATTTGGATTTAAGAGAGCTTAGTTTAGGTGCAAGCAGCCACCAAGAATCAGCCAATTTTGGTGCCAATTGGTGCAACAAAACCGGCCTTGGGTGGTGTCCTAGGAGGAAAAGTTTTGTGAGCCAAACCCTAACCAATTTTTGGAGATAAATCAAGGTAAACTATTCTAGACCTTAATCTCTTTCAATTAAGCATTCAATTTGAAATTTACATGTATTTCAAGTTGAAATTGTAAGAGCATAAGCTCAATTTATTTTGTGCCCAAAGTTAGGAATCTAGGGTTGTGCTTGATCTAGAATTAGGGGTGGTTTGATTTTTATGTGCATGCTTGCTTTAATTTTCTTAATTTGCATACTAAATACTAGTTTATTATATGTCCCCAATCTGCCCTAGTGTTGGTGAATGATAATTTTGTGCTAGGTTGCTAGAATTTAATTAGTATGCTTGTTAGGTTTTGTGCAACCGAAATCATGCAACTTAGTTGATCCAATATCAATTAGGTTTGCATGGTGATGTTAGAAATTGTGATTAAAGAAAATTTACGCTAGAAAATCGCTGCATGTGTGTATTAGGGCTCCCGCGGTGGCTGGTTGAGCTAGATTCCACGTCTAGGACGTAAAACGAATTCTAAACCGAAAAACTGCCAGGCTCGGGTGGATCCTGACCAGTTTTACGGAAAGCCGATTCTGAGGCCTTTAGAGGCCGAATTTGGAAAAACTTAAAACACAAAAGTTGCTCGGAACAGTTTTTCCTAGAGGGCATCGCGGATGGATTTGCAAAATGAGGCTCCAATGGCCTCCGTTTTTACGAAAATCCGAGACTAAACTGCCCAGACCTAGTTTGCACGACCAGTGGGTTTCAAATTAAAACTGGTACGAATCCAAGCAGAACTGGGTTTTTCTTAAAACATGAAAGTTTTAGAATTTCTCAAGAGCAAGAACTTTCGTGAAGACAAGTTTTTCAAATTCCATTTGGATTTTTAAATACAACCTGAACTATAAAAACTGTGCAGAGAAAAAGAAATTCCTGCACAGGATTTTCTACAAACATACAGAAAAACTGTATTTCTACATCAACATTTCCTGTTTTGACTATGAAAACTATTTCAAAAGCAGTTTTCAGCCTTAAATGAGTTTTATAAAGTTTTACTTTGAAAACCTCGAATTGTGAAGTAAAACAAAAGATTTTCTAGCCAATTTTCTAAATTGGATTTAAAAGCTAAAGTGTAAAAACAAAAGATGACGAGTGGTAACCGGGAAGGATAACCGAGTTACTAAGGCTTAGGCTCGATAATAAGAATAGTAATTTAATACTAATCATATGGGTTTAATACCCAAGGTTACCTCAAGTAACCTAATGGGTCAAGATAATTAACCACAATCTCTAGGGTTACAATTAGTAACCTAGTAGTTGATCAAAGCTTGTAAAAGGACATATAATCATAATGTTGGAAAGGTTACCAACATTTTATAGGATTCTTATCCTATGTTCTTTCTAATAGCAGGAAGTAACCTGCAGTCGAGGTCAGAGTGGAAATCAACGAAGCCTGGATTACAATAAGTCAGGCAAGTATCGAACCTCACCTACAGTATGAAAATAGTAAATACTATTTTCATATATGCTATGTTAAAATGTACATGCTATGTTGTATGATGTTAAATGATGTTATGTGATGATATGCTATAACATGTTACATATTATGCCATGTTTTCTAAAATGTCATGTTTCAAGAATGCCATGATATGACAAATGTTAAAGTTTGAATATGACATAGTGACATCATGAAGCATGTTCACTAATGTTAAATCATATGGTAAGATAATCAAGGAAGGTGTCGTACCAACCTCCCGTGATCGAGGAGGATACATGTTTAAAACCAGTTGTGACATTTACCTCTCGTTGATGCGTGAGGGTCACGTTTTAATTCCCAGAACTGTTAGGGCCTTGCAAACCCTAGCTTTGTCTGGAGGCTGCGCGCTTTCGGTACGTACACTATGGGCCCACATGTTGAGACAAGATAAGTTAAAGATTGAGTCTAAAATGAAGCATAAGACTTTCAATCAATCATAAATGGCTCATGCATAAGTTACATGATGATTGACATGTTTTAAGATGATTAAATTATTTTTGTGAGATTATGTTTGTACTTGCTGGGCGAAAGCTCACTCTTATATTTCATACTGTAGGTAAAAAGCCTGCAATTTAAGTGGTGGGCTATGCAGACGATGCGGCGAGTGAAGGGCGGTGTGGGATACCACTACGCATGATTTTCCGCATTCGATGTTAAGAAAATATTTTAATATTCTAAAGTAAATTATGTTTTGTTATATGTATAAAGTTTGAAGACACGAGAAGGTATTCTCAGTTTAATATATATATATATATGGGTGACATATTATTCTCCACAAGATAATTTATGTGAATATGTTTTAAAGAAAAAAAAAAAAGAAAATTTTTCTCAAATTTTCAAGTAAAGAACAAGTATGTATGGTGTCGACCTGGCTTGGGAAGTCGGGGCGTCACACTTGACATCTTTTCACTTGATAGATTAGTGAGCATACTTATTAGATGTCTCCTAATCTCATGTTTTATCAATGCATGGACAGTCGTACTTTTTCATGTAAGCATAATAACAATACTTGAAACATTCATCATACAAAAAGCATATTGCAACCATCGAGCAGATCATCAATTAACACTTAAACAGTGTAAAGTAAACATGTTAAGTAAACATACAACTCTAGCCTATGTTGTAGGCGGCATTGTACTTACTTTATCTTTGTTGTTCGCGTGATCGACTTTCCTTTCCCGAGCACGCTCGCAGATCACCTCCTGCCCATGGACGTTTACACGTGAGGTCTTTATTCTAAGATCGTTTAATGTTGGATTAAACCAACATAAATATTTTTCGGTTATAAGACCCTCTTCTAACACAAGCGAAGGGGTCACACGGCGTAACCCACAACGGAAATATTAATTAAGGGTTCATGTAGAGGATCATAATCTTAACTTAAACCTCAATCCGCATGGTTAACTCTGGGCTTGGGCAAGGCCCTAGTAACTCGAAATAATTTTCCGGCTACTAACGCAGTATCTTATTCATTTTAATCTTGAAAACCTTGAACTTGTTTAAGATATTATTTTTTCTTGTTTATTTACGTAAGTTTGGTGAATAGCACCCAAACTTGTCTTGAAAATTACAAAACACTTGAAAACATTTCTATAAAACATTTGGGGATCAAAAACCACCTTTGGAACGGTTTTCGGGTTTGAAAATGATGTTTGCAAGTTAGAAAAACGTTTTTCCTAGTCATTGGTCTAGAAAATCCCGTGCATGAGATTTTGCTCACTGCGCGGATTTTGTTTGAAAATTCATAACTTAAAATGTAAAACGAATTTGGAAACACTTTCTTCACGAAAGTTATAGCTAACAAAACTTTTATGTTTTGAACATTTTCTGATTCTGGCTCATTTGATACCAGTTTTTGTTTGAACACATGTGAATCGTTGGAACCTGGTCACCCTGACCAGTTCTCGGTTTTTCTTCAAAACAAAGGCCATTGAAGCCTTATTTTTAAAATCTGTCCACGTTGCCCCCTAGGAAATACCCTAACGAACAACTTTCGTGTTTTAAGTTTTTACCCATTCGGCCTCTAAGGACCTGTAAGTCCTACTTTTCCGAGCTGCCGGGTGTTGGACCCGAGAGCAGTTTTGGTGTTAGTCCAAATTTTACGTCCCTATGCGTCGCTCTAGCTCGACCGCCCAATGTGGGACCTAATAACACATGCACGTCTTCTAACGTCCCTCATACACATAAAATTTTAAATCCCGTGATTTCGGATTCAACTCAAGGCCGAGACCCCCCTTGGTCCACGGTTTTGAGAGAGAAACATACATACAACAAAACTCAACCAAAACATCATACAAACCCTAAAACATGCATCTAGAAATTTGATAAACATAATAGAGACATGAAATCCTTAAATATAAACCCTAGCATGCATCTCTAGCACACAAAAATCATAGAGCATTACTCCAGCCAAACATGCAAAATAATCACCTCAAAAACTTAAATCAAGCATAAAAATATAACCTAAGCTATTTAGGGCCAAAACCGAAAATTATGAGCTTAAGCTCTTACAACTTTTGTGCTTGAAATACATAGTAAAACCCTTGAGAAAATGAACCAAAAATTTGAACCAAGAACTAGGGTGAAGTTCGGATTTTTACCTCAAAAAAAATCCGGGGTCACTAGCTTGTTCCTAGTTGGTATTAGCCTCCAATGTGCACGGTTTAGACTTCAACAAAGGTCACAAAAAATTTTGTTAACTTCCTCCCCCAACCAACCTTGGAAAAGAGAAGAAAATACTCAAAAATCTTACCTTAAAATCTCTTGAATCTCCTTAGGTAGCAACTCACAAAATGGTGGTTTTTCTTGGATCTAGATCACATCTTCATACAACTCTTGCTCCTAGCCAAAACCCGAAATTTTTCTTGGATTTTCTCAGCTCCCAAACACTCGGCAAGGTGGGAAAGAGAGGGGAAAATTTTTGAACAACTTTCTCCTTTGATCACACAAGAAAACCGAAGGCCCTTTTTGGTGGTTTCTTCACAATTTTTTTGACTTGACTCTCTTGGTTTCTTAGCTCTCTCTTTCTCTCTATCTCTCGGATTTTTCTTGGAAGACTAAGGCCAAATGGAATGGCTGATAAGGGCTTAAGGGTAGCTGAAATTTTGGGGTTTGAAATCCCTACAAATAGTGTCTCTAGCTAGGGAAAATCCTAGGCTTTCTTTTCCAAGACAATTTGGTTCAAAACTTGCCAATTGGTCCTCCAATTTTTGCAAGCTATTGCCCAAAGGGGCTTGAGTGGCCGGCTGCTAAAGGGGAAGGAGTAGGAGAGTGGTTGACAACCCATAGATGAGGTGTCACAAGCTCATTGGTCCATGTGTGTGGAGGGTTAAGTCCTAACTTAGCTTAATTGTGATGTAATTAAGCTTAAAGGCTTGTTTGGTTCAATCTTTTTGAAAAATTGTGTAATTTCAACACATTGCAATAAATTTTAATACTGAGTTACTTAAATACCCAGTATTGAAATTTACATTGCATTAAAATTTTCGATCTGTGAAAAACTCGATCGGAAAAATCTTTTCTCATATTTTCCGAATCCTTTCGCCCTGAACTCTAGCTTAGTATGCTTGATTTTTCTAAGGTGATTTCAATTCTTATTAAAACTCATCTTGATCACGAAATGAGTTTTTAGCAGTAATTTCACTTATACTGTGATCTAAAAAAAATATTCTTATTTGACGTTTTCGACCGTTTCGGTCTAACTGACTTATTGGTCAACGTCAACTAGTCTTGAAAATGTGCAAATACGACCTCCTTCACTCATAAAGGTCTTTTGCGAGTTCATGCAATTTGTTTTTGAGTCTTAATAAATCTTAAGAACTCGTTTAACAAGTTAAGTTCTAAAACGAACTTCCTCATGAAATACCGATTACGGTAAATATTTACACGATATTTCTATAAAATATGAATCGAAGAAATTCGGGTGTTACAATCTACCCCCCTTAAAAATTTTCGTCCTCGAAAATCAGAACAATTCGGGGTAGTTTCTTCTCATGTCGCTCTCGACTTCCCATGTCGCTTCTTCAACCGCATGATTCTTCCACAAAACCTTGACCATAGGAATCGTTCGGTTCCTCAGGACCTTATCTTCCCTATCGAGGATTCCGACAGGCTTCTCCTCGTATGTCATATCGGTCTGAACCTCTACCGGCTCCTGATGAAGTATGTGGGAAGGGTCCGAGATATACTTTTTAAGCATTGAAACGTGGAAAACGTCGTGCACTGCTGATAGCTCTGGCGGTAAAGCAAGTCTGTACGCGACCTTTCCAACCCTTTCCAGGATCTCGAACGGTCCTGTGTAGCGCGGGCTCAACTTTCCTTTCTTACCGAACCTCATTACTCCCTTCATCGGAGCAATCTTTATGAAGACTGCGTCCCCAACTTGAAATTCCAAAGGTCTGCGACGCTTATCAGCGTAACTCTTCTGACGACTGAAAGCAATGTCGAGCCTTCGTTTGATTTTCTGGATATCCTCGGAGGTCTTCCTGATGAAGTCTGTCTTTTGTAGCTGCTTCTGGCTGACTTCTTGCCAATTAATTGGCGATCTGCACTTTCTCCCATACAACGCTTCAAACGGTGTCATATCAATCGAAGAGTGATAGCTGTTGTTGTACGAGAATTCGATCAACGGAAGCTTCTGATCCCAATTTCCTTTGAAGTCCAAGACACACGATCGCAGCATATCTTCAAGTGTCTGGATAGTTCTTTCCGATTGACCATCGGTTTGAGGGTGAAATGCAGTACTGAACTTCAATCTCGACCCCATTGCCATATGAACACTGGTCCAGAAACGCGAAGTAAAACGCCCATCATGGTCGGATATGATCGATCTTGGCACTCCGTGCAACTTGACGCATCAGTGTGCCTACCGATCTCCTACTCAGCGCATCGGCTACCCTGTTGGCCTTTCCAGGGTGGTAAATGATTTCGCAGTCATAATCCTTTACTACACAGACGAGAAGCTTGATCACTTTTGCATCGCTAGTGCACGGAGCATCCCTGGCCAAATCAGCCTAGAGATGCTGGGGGGCTTATATTGATGTCGTGATCTACTCCGACCACAAAGCACCGTTTCCTACTATACTCCGGCAACGTAAAAGCGAAAATGCCCGTCCATCTGGACCAAGAAGAGCTGGTGCCTGTCCACTTGGATCGACCATAGCCCCGTTCTCGGAGAACACATTTATCTAACCAGGCAATGCCACCTCCCTAAGTCGGGTCATGAACCCGGGCTAAGTAGTACTCCGAGCACTCTGCCCTATGGATTATGTACAGGGTAGACATCAGTCCCCTCGGGACCATACTCCGCCTGCTACCCAACATCTGACACAGGTCACATCAATGTACCCATCAGCTGCAGGCGTCGCCCACCTATTACTGTAACACGTCACATCGTCACCCCCCGTTACCTACTCTGCCAGGGACTGCCCCTGCAGGCGCTGACGACAACCACCCTAATGTCCCTTGTGCTGGGTCAGAGACACGTGGCGATAGTCCATTGGACCAACAGCATCTACAAGCCTAAGGCTTAATCATTCGCCGGGTGCCCTAGTAGCCGACCCGGTTAGGTCGCCCCGAGCACCCAGACTCGCTAGATGCGCCTATAAATAGAAGAAGAATCCACAAATTCAGGTATGGTCATTTTACCTTGTCAAAACTCTGCCTACGCTCATCAGTTCCCCGACTGACTTAAGCAACGGAGTGCCTGCGGCAGACACCACACCGATGTCCTCATCATTCTGAGGTGCTTCCTTTTTGTAGGTGATCGACGGTGGAGCGACTGACCAGTCCTGATCGGACTACCCGATCACATTGGGTGTTGCTGTCGGAGGCATTTTCGGCATCAACAGTCTATGTTTGGTAGAAAGAAAAGAAAACAAGAGTAAAAAGGAAAAATAAAAGTGAAAGAAAATAGGGAGGAGATAAAATATTTTGTTCTTTCTTTCTATTATTAATTGGTATTACAGGGAGGAAAGAAAATACAATTACCTTTTATTGTTTGGTATTGCAAATTTACAATTAAAAGTGGAGGGAAAGAAGAAGTATTTTTCATATAATTATTATTTTACCCGTTTCATTTGTCTTTTAAGGATTTTTGTTAAAACATAAGGATAGTTTAATAATTTTACAATACACAACATGAACGATGACCTTGAAAACTACAAATCACAATGATTTGAAAAACGATATCTACAAGTGCAATGACCCGACTTTTCGAACCGTTAACTAGCTTGCTTATTCTTATTTAATTTAGTTTTAATACTTATTTATAGTTTATTCCAAAAATACATATATATTTTTTTATACATAAACCATATTCGTATAATAAAAATTAAATTTACTAAAATTTTTAACCAAGAAAATTGAAAACATCTAGATAATAATTATCATATTCAAATTTGTACTTAGATAATATTAACAAATCATAACTTCATGTAAGTTAAGAGGAAAGAGCCTTAAGTCTTTTTCACGTAAAGTATTCCTACTAGTTTTGTAGTACCAAAACATTTAAAATATAGTTGTAAATATAGTCGATACAAAACAATTTAAGAAGTCTAAATGTTGAAATTAAATTCGTGGTGGTATCGTACTCCCTTCCTTCATCACCTCCGCACAACTTCGTCAGTCTATGAAACATTTAAGTAACGGGCTACTTACCCGCGTTACTTATAGCACGAACATATACGTATGAGCTTTCGCTCATCAAGTACCAACAATAGCTCACAAAACATTTTCATAAAATCATATCATCACACGTAATATCAAGAATGTTCAAAAATGTAAGTGATCATGTGTGTTCATTTATGCTTTATTATATACATGTCTTGTCTACTTAATGGCCCCTATGTCGTACCCATATGTGCGCAACTAATGGGGAGTTGGTGGAGCAACTCTTGAACAACCTCTAAGATCATAACTTATAATTTTCGTTCTAATCATATCCTCTTATTAATTGGATATTGGTACGACACTTAATCCTATCTTTCATTAGCCTCATCTTTATTATTTGTGAAAATGTGTAGATTTACATATCACTATACATCTATCATTATGACATACATATCTGTGAGGCATGTCGATCATATCAGTGTAAGAGAAATTATTATACACGTCAAATTTTAAATCAACGTAATACGTATGACTCATATACTTATCACTTCATAAAGGCAATTTATAGAAAACATAGAACATCAACAACGAAAAACATTTTATTCTATGATGTATATGAGGTTTGTACTTACTTGTCTTATATGCTTAAACTTCCGGAGTTGTATCTTCTACTACGTAGATTTGAGAAATTGTCCTGATTTAACAATACTTTTATAAACTAAATTGAGCTTAATTTATTTATACCATAATTAATCTTAACAAATAATTCATATTAATTATTAAGCGTTAAAATAAATTTCTACTAATTATTATTTAATTAATTTAATTTTTTAATTGATTAATTAATCAATTGATTAATTAATTAATTAACTAATTAATTAGGTAGTAGTTATTATTACTTTATTTAATTTTTTCGTATAAATTTATATGTCGTGCAACTCATCTTTTATATATTTAAAATTTCTCATTTAAATAGAGAAACTCAACATTGTTAAATCGTCGACATCATCGTCTTTTATATATCTATGTGCCTTTTTTTTTTCTTTTTTGGGAAGAAAACTGGAAAAGGCCTTTTGCTTCTAGAGTTCCGCTTCACTTTCTAATTTGGAAGGACGTAAAGACAACTGGTTTAAATGAATTTCCTTTACTTTTTCTTTTCGACTATGCGGAAAACGGGAGCATTACACTCTCAAAGGCATTGTCGAATCATTTACAAAGCTACGGGACTTGGATATTTTGACGCCATTAACCAGCACTACACTCTTTAATTCTCCTATCTTTTGAACTAGAAAACCATTGAAACATATGAAGATGGAACATATTGTTGTAACTATATATTATGTATAATCGTGATAGCTCATCATTATGAATCATGTAATCGGAGATGAAGATGAATTCTCGAGAACTTTTTCCACAACGCTTTATTAAGCACCTTGTACTAGTACCATTGCATCTATGATTTTGTTTTTGTGTTAATTCATGCGATTCCAACGAGACATGTATTTTATTTCTATTTTACGAAACGAGTAGTGACTGGCCAAGAGACAAAAGGAATCACATCCCAACTACGTTGGCACCCAGTTCCTTGTCTCATCTCACATTTCACCACCAGCTATTATTAGAAAAGAAAACAACCAGAAATTACAAAAGGATATAGTTCAATCCAAAGAGCAAGAAAGATGAAACAAAAGGCCGATCGTCTAACGTCACACCAACTAGGCCGAGCATAAAAAGAAAATACAAGCACCAAAATAGGATCTACTCTCTTAGAAAGAGAGGCCTCATTAAAACCTGAACAGGCAAAAACCCAATGGGAAAAAAACCTGTCCAGGAAAAAGAGTACATGATCCTAGTCATCAAAACTTAAAATTTGGAACGAAAGCAAAGTCTCTTGAGATGAAATCGCTACCACCATTTTGAGAAGTACGACACCAATTTACAATGCCCAATTGAATTGCTTTATTTGAAAAACGAACAATTTGCCACTTGATCACACTGTACGCTTTCTGATAGAATTTGAGAAGAACCATCCGCCATTTTTGCCAACCTCCTTCGGACGATCTCCAAGGAACAACAACCTACATGTGCAATAAACAATCAACCACATAAGAAAAGTCTCTTTCAAGACATGGGTTATCTCAATTCTTATTTGTGTCAAGATTTAACGAAGTTCTTATAACGAGAGAAATTGTACGTAGTACTATTAACATCGATAGCATGCTACTGTACTGCTTGAGAAACCACTGAAAGAAACGTACCCAAATGCAAACAAGCAGTAGATGAATATATACATATATATAAACTATTACACAAACATATGACCCAGTGCACATGAAAGTAGATCAATCTCATATGCAAGTCCCAACAAGCTTTTTGCATCCATATGAATGGCAGAGAGTATATTAATTTTGTATTTGAAAAGGCACTATAAGATACATAAGTGCAGACAAACAATGGCAGGTAACAGAGACTAAAACAGGTAAAAACAGAGAAAGGGAAAGAAACTGAACAGATCAAGGGACAAATAACCTGATAAACTCAATTTCTGCGTCGCCTAATCTCCATGCTCGGTGGAATTCTTCTGAAAACCTTGAGAAACCATAAGTGCCTCTTTGTGATCGCCATGTCGCCAAGAGCAACTCCAACAACAAACCCGCTTATACCTCCAGCCAAAATAAACTTCCAGTCCAATTCAATTGAAGAGCCCGAATCATCATCGTCTTCAACAGCTGAAGGTGGTAGCGGCAAGGACTTGGAATCTTCGCATTTCTTGGATAGCGGAATCCCGCATAAGCCTGGATTATCCTCAAAAGAAGTGTTCTCAAAAGTACCGAATTGGTTCCCTTCTGGTATCGGCCCCGTGAGATTGTTGTGAGACACATCAAAACTTTGGAGGAACGTGAGTTCCGCTAGTTGTGGTGGGATCACTCCTGAGAGGTTATTGTGAGAAAGGTCCAATGATTCCAGCTCTATTAAGTTCCCCAAGGATGAGGGAATACAACCCATAAGATTGTTGAAGGACAAATTGAGCGAACGAAGAGCTTTGAGGCTTCCGATGAATTCAGGAATCTCTCCATTGAACTTGTTGCAGGAGAAGTCAATCTCTGCAAAGTTCTCTGGAATCACTTCATAATATCTTTCCACACGTTTGTTGACTATTGTAGTGGAGTATTTATAATTGTTGTAGAAGACTATATTTCGCGCTTCCACGAGGGCAAATTCTAGAGATACATTCATATATCTTGAATCAGTGCTGTTCATACCACTCATGGCACTCCAAATAAGTATGTATTCGGAAGGCAAATTACCTGTAAAATTATTGATAGAGATATCAAGAACACGTAATTTGGGGAACATAAAATCTTGTTTGGGTTTTGTGATAACACCACATAATCTGTTATTGCGTAGACTAAGAAGTTTCAACTCAGGAAGAGTCCCCAGCCATGTAGGAAAGCCACCAATGAGTTGATTGTTTTCCAGATCAAGATACTCAAGAGTTTTGCAAGCCGCCAAAGATCGAGGTAATCGGCCCTTGAATTTATTGTGACTGAGATCCATCATCCTCAAATTTGTTTCACGCGTGCATACTCGAGGAATCGCACCATGAAAAGAGTTGTTTCTCAAGCTCAACACTAACAGGAAATTAAACATTCCCAAACATTGAGGAACCATGCCACTGAAGTTGTTAAACGATAAATCAAGTACGCGAAGAGAGCTCAAATTGCATACCATTGACGAGATTTCTCCAGTTAGCCGATTGTTTGAGACATCATAAAATCTGATGGATTTTGGAGGGATTGGAAACCGTCCTTGCAACTTATTAAAACTAATGCCCAATTCCAAAAGACTGATCCACGGAAGGGTTAATAATGGTGATGGTTGGTGAAAGTCTACTAGGAAGTTGCCTTGAAGAATAAGAAACTTCAAAGTTTTCAAACTGGTGTTCCACATCCAATAAGGAATTTGGCCGTGAATTTTGTTAAAAGAAAGGTCCAAATAAAACAAATTGTTTTGATACCGAAGAAAATTTGGGAACTGACTTAAGCTGCAAGCACCCAATCCGATACCAACGAATTTCAAAGTTGATTCATTTTGGTTTCTTTGTTCAAAATGCAACGATAATTGATTAAAACTTAGGTCCAGGTAAACGAGACTTCTCATTCTAAAAAACATGCCAAATTCCACAGTACCACTGAGATTGTTACTGTATAGGAAAATAAACTGAAGATTCATGAGTTTGGATAACGAGTGCGGAACCAAACCATACAATTTATTCTTATGAAGATAAAGCTCAGTGAGTTGGGTGAGGTTACTTATCCAAGTGGGAATTGGACCAGTTATGTGATTATCGTTAAGGCCTACCAAACTCAGTTGGCTAAGGTTTTGAAAAGAAGAAGGGATATAACCATTTAGATTATTTTCTTGAAGGTTCAGAGTGTTTAGCTGTGTGAGGATTCCCAGCCAAGATGGGATTGGACCAGTCAATTGATTGCCGTTAAGATATAACGCAGTGAGTTTGGTAAGCTTTTGAATAGAAGATGGGATACTACCACTTAAATTGTTGTCATCTAACCCCAACATACGAAGTTGGGAGAGGTTTCCTATCCAAGATGGAATTGGACCTCCCAAATGGTTCCCCGCAAGGCCGAGATCAGTAAGTTGGGTAAGCTTACCAAGTGAAGATGGTAAAGGACTTGAAAAATTGCACCCTCGAAGATATAGCATCTGCAGTGATTCAAGCTTTTCAATTGATGATGGTATGACTCCTGAGAAGCTAGTCTCTGAAAGTGCCAGCCGTTCAAGAGGACTCCGTTGGCGGAATTCAGGCAAATAACCGGTGAGATTTTTATTCCATCCCAGATAAAGAACTTGCAGGTTCGGCAGATGAAAAATGTTTTTAGGAAACTCACCATACAATCCACAATTTAGGAAAACAAGCCTTTTCAAAGAAGTGAAATTTGCTAGGAAATCGGGGACTGTGGATGGTATATAAGCGGACGTGAGATGAAGCGACTCCAAGCTAGTTAAGTTTTGAATAAGGCTTCTCAGAGTCGGATTTTTAAGTTCCAATGGCCGATCTTGTCCGAGAGGGTTCTCAGGATCAAAATACGTAGATAGGTCAAGGATAGTCAATTTGGACAGAAGGGAAATTTCAGGTGGAATTTGCCCGCTAAATTTTGACAATGAGAGGTTTAGATATGTCAACGCCTAAAATTGCCCAAGAGCAGATGGAATGAGAGAGTAGTTGAAGTGATTGTCAGCGAGACTCAACTTTTGGAGATGAACAAGGCGAAAGAGGCTGCTATTGGAGTTGATAGAGCCATAGAGACAACTGCTATTGAGATAAAGGCCAGTCACACGACCCGTCTTCTCATCGCACTCGACGCCATCCCAAGAGCAGCAGTTGCTACTCTCTCCCTCAGATTTCCACGACAGGATCTTGGGATAAGCACCCTCTTCAACAGAGACAGATTTTTTAATGACAAAGCTTTGCTTGAACTGCAACAGAGCAGACCTCTCGTCATCATGGCAAGAAAAGGACTGCAAATAGGAAGAATTAAAAGAGTTAGCAAACACAAGAGCATTAAACAACGCAGAGTTTAAGAGTAAGCACACCAACGAAGACAACCACAAAGACCACCCCATCTTGATCAGCTACTTCTCACTCTCTATCTCTTTTTCTTTTCTTTCTTTTCTTTTAGGTTCTTTTGTCTAAAAACACTACAAATTTTTTTTTGTTTCTTTTTAAGTTGTGAAAACACTACAATTGAAGGGGTTCTTATAGACTAAGTTCATGGTTACTAATATTGTTGCTCTTAAAATATCAAAAATTTCATGGGTACTATTACTTATACATAAATAAATATTTTTTGCAACATGACTACATCAGTTGATGATTAACCAAACGGGAATTCAACTCTATTTCCTAAAAGAACCGTACTTTAACTTTTTTGTAAAAAATTAGACAGCAAGTAATATATTTATAAGTAGGGGGAAGAAATGAAAACCCAACTCCACAGTTTTTACATTTTCTGTTATTTATCTAAAAGAAGTGCCATAATTTAACGTAATTTGATATTTAGTTAGCAGTGTCAAACAAATTATTTTAATTTGAATTTTTTTTTTCCTTTCAAGAGTACATGAAATCCAAAAGTCAGGTGATGTAAGCAATAACGACTTTGAAGATTAAAGGAATGAATTATTGCAACGGAATCAATTAATACGCATTATCTTAACTTTTGTCCCCCATTATATGGATAAGAAGCATTAAGACACATTAATGAGCTTTTTTAATTCAAAAGTTTTTGTTTTGCCACATTAATCATGAGGCTAGCGTAATGAGCTTTTTCTACACAAGTTGACGGGAAAAGTGAAATATGGACTAACGACTGCTCTCATTTCTGAATCATATTTAGTCGTCACCTGTATCACGTTGTTATTGTTATATTTTTTTTTTCTTCTTTTTCAAAATAAAAGTCCAGAAAGGGGGTTTAGTGAAGGCCCTACCACTTGGGCTATGTTTGATACGATGAAAAGAAAATAAAAAGATGAAAGTGATAGATAATTTAAGTGAAAGAAATAAGAACAAACAGAGAGATCATTTCTCTTATAATATTTAGTATGAAATCTCTGCAATAATCACTTCAATTTAAGAAAGATCCAAATTAGGTGTTTAGAAAGATTTCGAGTCTTTTCCCTAATTTTATTCCTTCTTATTTTCTCTCTCACCAAACAATAATGAATGTTAAGATTATTTCACTACTAATCCCTTCAATCATATCATTCCCTTCACTTTTCTCTCCTATCAAACAAACTCTTAGCCTATGTTTGATAACAAGGAAATCAAACAAGTGGAAAAGAAAAAAATAGAAGTGACAAAAAAAAAAAAAAGGAGAGATTAAAAAATTTTGTTTTTTCTTTATATTACTTGTTAATATAGGGAGGCAAGAAAATAAAATTACCTTTTTGTTGTTTGGTGTTGCAAATTTGCAATTGAAAGTGGAGGGAAAGAAGAAGTATTATTCATGTAATTACTATTTTATCCATAATTTAATTTGTCTTTTAAGAATTTATATTAAAACATAATGATAGTTTAATAATTTCATTAGTTAATTTAACTTTTGGCGTTGAAGCAACGATTCAACAAGTTTTCTTTTCACTTTTCTCTCCAATTAGTTTCTCTCCACTTTTATTAAAACATAATGATATGTTAGTAATTTGTTAATTTTGTTAGTTTTCTTTTGTCTTTTCAAAATCACTTAGATCATGTGTATTATTGTTGCTATTAACATACCAAATTTTTCAAGGGCACTATTAGATTACTTCATTCCCTTTACTTATATATAAATATATATATTTAAAATATTTTGCTACATGACTATATCAGTTAATAATTAACCGAACGGGAATTCAATTCTATTCTTAACAGAAACGTGCTTTATTTTTTATTTATTTTTTTTTAATGACACAGCAAGTATATTATCCGTTGGGGGAAGAAATGAAAACCCAACTCCAAATATTTTATATTTACTGTTATTATATAGTTAACAGCGTTAAACAAATTATTTTGATTACAAGGTTGTTTATTTATTTATTTATTTTACGTTAAGTCCCAAGTCAAGTCTAAAAGTATTGAAATTAATTAATACGCAATAGTGCAAGCAGCAACCACTTTAAAGAATAAAGCAATGAATAATTCAATGGAACTAATGCATCCTTTAGAAAATTATTATACGAATTTTTTATACAAAATTTGTCATCCCCCATTGTACGGGTTAGAATAAAGTAAGTAAAATTTGCTTACGAATGATTAATGAATCCCTATGAATTGAAAATTCCAATTAGAACGGATGTATTTGTCATTTACAGTGATGCATCTAAGAGTGATCTGGTTGTTTTTGATTCAACATGATAAGATTTGTATTCAATTAATAGATTACCAAAAATATATATATATATATATATATATATATATATTGACTAGTTGCTCATGATATGCGACAACAATGATGGTTGGAATTGGTGAAGGATTTTGATCCTGCAATTTACTATCATTCAGAGAAGGCAAATGTGGTTGCAAATGCATTAATTAGAAATAAATTTTTAGCTCTTTCAACTCTGGTAGTGTCTTAAGTTTTGGCTTGTTTTTTAGGGAAGCATAGTAGAAATGCTTCCATATTAAGCGGTGTGCCCTCAGTATGGGCATCAGAAACTCCATTGATATGTCCTCAAAACGCCTGGTCCCCCATTCTTAACAAGAGAGAAATAAAGGAATATTTAGTTTACTATCATTAATACATGATTTTTTATCCGTGAACTAAAGAAAGAGAGAATATTCTCTAGCGAGAAGCGTTAATATGAATTGGCTTCAGGTATATATAGATTGAGGGACGACAATCATTGAGGGCGCGGCGCATGTAGAGGAACAAAGAAGAGATGACAATTGTCGAGGGAAAGCTCAAGAGCGCAGAGACAGACATCCTAGAGAGGGGCGCAAGACGACAATTGTACACTAGGATGTAGGGATGGCAATCATCAAGAGAGTGTGCAATCTTTAAGGAATTGTACAAGAGCATGCGGGGAGGATCATAGACTCGTTTTTACATAATCACTTCAATATTGTATATTAATTAATATATAAGAGAGAAAGTGGATGTGTCAATTGTAGAAAATCAGGGGCTCGTTTGAGCATAATTGCTCTGATAATTAACATTAAGAAAACTTAAATTAGAAAATAAAAGGAGGAGAGAGCAAAAAGTTTTACAATGTTTGTAAGAACATACACGGACTAAGGAAAAAAAAAACATAAATTTACTGTTGAAGAACAATATGAATGGTCTTCATATATTAACAAATTAAGAAAATACCATAAACGATTTGATATAATATATCTAAATTTAGATAAGATTCTACTATAATAAAATATCCTAAAATCAGAGAAATAATTCAGTTAGAAGATTATAAGTAAATCCAAAATTTGTATTATTAATAATCACAAAGTTCAACTTTTCTTTATCATATATGGAAGACCTTAAAGACGCGTTAAGGAGTTTTTTATACAAAAGTTGTTCTCCACCATTGTTGAGGTTATCAGAACTTTGCTATTTAAAAAAAAAAAAAAAAAAAAGAAAGAAAAAAAAAAAAAGAAAAAAGAGACCTTTAGGACACATTAATGAGTATTCTATACAAAAGATGTTCTGCCTCATTATAGAGGTTAAAGACCCTTAAGACCCGTCAATGAGCTTTTTCTACACAAGTTGCTCAGGGAAAGTGAACTATTGATTAATGACTGCTCTCTGTTCTCAATTGCATTTTAGTGCTAGTTTGGTTCACTAATTGAAACTAAGATTCCGTTTACATCACATGTTCATTTTTTAAAAGGAAAATTTTCTTGTTTTTAATAAAAAAGTCTTTTTATTTTGATAATAAGATGGTATTTGGATACATAAAAATTTTATTTTTTGAAAACAAAAGGTTGTTTAATATGAGAAGAAATTATGTTGGGAATAGTGTATTATGATAAGATTTTAAAAAGAGTACTTTTCCTTTCCTAAAAGACTGTACAAAATAAGCTGGAAACTGATATAGTTTTTTTTTTTTCAAAATGAAAAAATGATGAAAAAAGTTGGGAAAAACACTATTTTGGAAAAAAAATATTCAATTTTCAAAATTGGACCAAGGGGTAAACTTTTCCAACTATTTTGTATTTTTCTAAAAAGTCAAAAAATATATATATACTCTTGGAAAAATCAAGCAACTCCAACCAAAAAATTTAGTTTCAAACGGTAAACCAAACGCAAGCTTAGTCTTGTCTTATGTATGTCGTTGTTATTTTTATTATTTTACTTTTTGGCTGAATAAAAGTTCCGGAAGGAAGGCCCTGCCACTTAACGTATAGGAAGGAAAGTAAATGAAAAAATGAGTAATAGATATAATTTCTCTTATGATATTTAGTATGAAATCTATTCAACTATCTCTTCGTAGAAGAGATCAAATTAGAGTCTTTAAAAGAATTTGGAGTTTTTTTCCTAATTCATTTTTTCTTATTTTCTCTCATAATAAAAAATAATGAACGTCAAAATTATTCTACTAGTCCTTTCACTTTTTTCTCTGGTCAAACATATCTTTTGACAAAGCTAAGGGAAAGAAAAAGTATTTTTCATGCCGTTATTATTTTACCCATAATTTATTTTTCCTTTAATGTTTTTCATTAAAACATAAAGACAGTTTAATAATTTTATTAAATTCATTCATTAAGTCTGATCAGATTAAAAAAAATGAGTCCTACAAGGTTTTTAATCTTCTTTATTTTTCTATCTATTCAAAAATCACTCCAACCAAACACAGTTTTTTTTTTTTTTTTTTTGCTTGCATCCCGATATCCCTCCGTAATCTTCCTTTCCTCAACTTTTCATCCCTGAAGAGTGCATCACCCCAAAAGTGTTAACGAAAAGCATACGTGAGAGAAAACACTTTACATCAAATATTAGCAACTACGGCCTTCATGTCTCATTATAATCAGCTTCCTCTGAACGACAACAAAACGTGAGAAGAAAGTCAAAGAAAAGGAAAGTAAGGCGGTGCTTACCCGTCTAAGTAAACGACATAAACAGCATGGACTGCGTACTTGAAAATGACAAGTCACAATAATCTGAGAAACGACATCCATAAGTCCAGCTAAAAGAAGACTTGCAATTGGTTCCCTCCACCACGCTCGCAAAGTGTCCGACAAAAGGCCCCACAGAGACGACGACTAGTTCCTTTGTAACTGCATGATCAAAGGCTTAAAGCCCACGTGAGTATGAGGCAGTTCGCTGAATCTTTGTCTCTTCATAGAGATCTTGGGCTGAAACACTGCCATGTGTTTGCTATGTTGGTCAAGTCTAGTGGTTTTAATGTAGTCATTTGGGAAGGACAAGAGTTACATAGTCATGTTGTTGAAGCAGGATTTTGTATGTGAAGTTTGGTAAGTTATATTATAAGAATTTTGTTCGATGTAATGAGTAAAGGAAACCAGTATCACTACAAGGAATCCCCCAATTCTAACACATATGGTTTCTTGTCTAACGTCCTTATTTGAATCTGAGTTAGGTGTGCTTCTGAAGTGTTTGATTTTCATGATCTCTAGCCCATTCAAAATAGCATTGGGTTCGACACCGGATAGAGTGGAAGGTCCGATACTTATACGAAGCTTATTGCTAACGGTCAAAACCGTAACATAATTCTCATACACTGGTAGTCCGAAAGTTCGCTATCATACCATATAGAGAGGTCCAAATTTCTTTAAACTTCAAAGGAGTCTATGTATACATTGAATACAGAGTGATGAGACTTTTAATCAAGATGTCACAAAAGAACGGGGTAATGAAATACTTCATCCGCATCGTTAAATTGGCAGTAAAGTCGTTGGAATTGTAATCAGATCTTGAGCTCAATGTTCTTCTCGTGCCATAGATAGTAGCTGGAGCAACGTTACGGGTATTTACCCAGCCATCACTGCCAAAACCGAACAGCTTCAATATTCGAGAGATTTTTTATAATGTCTGCGTCTACTTGGAAACTTTTGCCAGGAACCCATGTTAGTGATGCATGGAAATTTTTAGCAATTTTATTCAAAAATAATGTGCTTGCATTATTTGTTTCTAAAATTTTTAGCAATTTTAGCAATTTTTAGCAATTTTAGCAATTTTACCTAAATAACTTTTTTTTTCATCTATTAACTAACATAACACAAACTTATCATTCTTCACTAATATTACACAAATTTTAGTTAACCTTAGTTTAATTTTGTTTCATATTTGGTCTTGTCTAGTTTCTAAAGTCAAATGTGAAAAACTCTAAGTTAATCCCAAATTTCAGTGAATACCTAATTTCAATTAAGCAAGTAACTCAAAATTATATGATATTTACACCTCAGGTGCGCTCAGGTATAGAAACTACTATTAGATTATGACTACAATCATTGAATCTTTAGAAAAAAAATATCATTCGTAAATTACATGCTGGCAATTTTTTAACAATGCCAGTATGTGATTATCGAATAAAATGCATTTGTCTATATAAGAACTAAAGAGAAAAGCTGACAAAGTTTATTCTATGCGACAGGTTGGTCCCTCTTTTGTTGGTTCCTAGGAGTAGAGTTTCAATCAACTTTCGAAAAATAAGTTCCAATTCTTCCCTCCAAAAGAGACATTTTGAATATGAAGGGTTGTGGCGAAGTGGTATATTTCATTTCAGTCTGGTTAATATTCTTTTTGGCAAGCTTTTCTTCTGGATTTAATCCTATAGACAATTATCTTATAGACTGCGGTTCATCTAGTAATACCTCAGTAGCTGACTGCATTTTCTTATCGGATAATGCGGCTTCAAATTTTCTTTCAACCCCTCGAGATGTTCTTGCTCAGACCACGTTTAAATCAATCATATCTTCTAGTGATTCGCCATTATATCAAACAGCAAGAATATTCACCTAGACCTCAATGTACATAATTTCAATCAGCCCCACATGGTAGACACTGGATCCGCCTTTACTTCTCCGCATTTGTCTATGAGAACTACAACATGAGCCCTGCAAGTTTCTCTGTTTTCACCAAAAACCAGGTCCTCCTTGATGACTTCAGCACTTCTAGCACCATTTCTGTCAAAGAATTCTCTGTGAATGTGACCTCAGACAACCTTGTTATCATGTTCATCCCGTCGGTGGATTCATTTGCTTTCTTGAACACCATCGAAGTTGTCTCGGTCCCTGATGATCTCATCACAGATAATGCGGTGCTGACCGCTGATACACTTGAAAACTTCGAAGGAATATTGAATCAAGCACTAGAGACTGTTGTGAGGGTCAACATGGGTGGTCCAATGGTGTCCTTTGAGGACGATGCCCTCTGGCGAACCTGGATTCCTGACCAAAGTCTTCTAGTCGATGCGGACATTATAAAGAATTTCTCGAATATTGAAGCTGTTCAGTATGGCAGTAACGGCTGGGATTTTGCTCCAGCTACAGTCTGTGGTACGGCAAGAACATTGAGCTCAAGATCTGATTATAATTCCAACTACTTTACTGCCAATTTTCATGGATTTTTGATGTGGATCAAGGATTTCATTACCTCGTTCGGTTTCACTTTTGTGACATCTTAAGTAAACGTCTTGACACTCTGTACTTCAATGTATACATAGACTCCTTTGAAGTTTCACCAAATTTGGACCTCTCTAGTATGACAGGGAACTCTCTCCGACTACCAGTGTATGAGGATTATTTTACGGTTTTGACCGTTAGCAATAAGCTTCGTGTAAGTATTGGACCTTCCACTCCACCCGGTGTTGACCCCAACGCTATTTTGAATAGGCTAGAGATCATGAAAATCAAACACTTCAGAAGCACCCCTAACTCGGATTCGAATAAGGGTGTTAGACTAGCAGCAATATGTGTTAGCATTGGGGGATTCCTTGTAGTGATACTAGATGTTGTTTTCTTTTCACTTATTTGCAAGAAAAGGAAAAGATTGGTGACCAAGGGAGATTCTAAGAAAACCACATTTGCTGCTCCAAACTACAGGATTCGTATTCCTTTTCTCCTAATTCAAGAGGCTACGAATAATTTTGATGAGAGCTTGATCATTGGTGCCGGCGGTTTTGGAATGGTGTACAAGGGAGTGTTGAAAGACGAATGTGGCAATCAAGAGAAATAAACCTGGATCCCAACAAGGACTCATTGAGTTCCGAACCAAAGTCGAGATGATCTCTCAATTTCATCACCGTCATCTGGTTTCGTTGATTGGCTATTTTCAAGAAGAGAATGAGATGATCTTACTTCACGAGTACGTGGAGAATGGGACACTAAGCAGTCACTTATATTGCTTAGGTCGCTCAATGCTAAGTTGGAAGCAAAGACTTGAAATATGCATTGGCGCAGCTAGAGGGTTGCACTACCTTCACACCGGGTCTGTACAAGCAGTTATTCACCGTGACGTAAAGTCTACTAACATTTGTTGGATGAGAATCTCATTGCAAAAGTTGCAGATTTCGGGCTTTCTAAGACAGGACCTGATCTAAGTCAGGTTGGTTATGTTAGCACGGCTGTGAAAGGAAGTTTTGGGTACCTTGATCCCGAATACTTCAGGAAGCAGCGACTAACGTTGAAATCGGATGTCTACTCATTCGGGGTGGTTTTGTTGGAAGTCCTCTGCGGAAGAGCTGCTGTTGATTCGACTCTCCCTACAGAGAAAATCGGTCTGGCGGGATGGGCGATGACATGGCACAAGACAGGAAAGTTAGAGCAAATCATAGATCCTGCTCTTGCTGGAGAAATTATACCAGATTCTCTCAAAAAATTCGGAGAGACCGCAGAGAAATGCTTGGCGGAAGTTGGTGCCAAAAGGCCCTCAATGGGAGAAGTCCTGTGGAATTTGGAGTGTGCACTCGAACTTCAAGAGGCCATGGAAAACGACACTATTCCTAATGTGCAGATTGATGATCTACCCAAGTCTGTTGACAAAAATTCAGTCTTCCATTTCCATATTTGAATAGTAAGGTTAAATCTTATTGGCCATGGGTTCCACTCGTAATACATATGTATATTACATGTTTTATTCACCAAAAAAAACAAACTACATTTTTCTCTCTTCTCAACGTTTAAAAAAAGATTAATGTTGTAATCTGTATTTTGTTTCTTCAAAATGACGAACCTATCTGTGTCTGTTTGATTGATATAAATTTGTCGTGTTAAAAAGAAGACATCATTTCCTGATACTAGAGAAGAATTTATTTTTATTTTTATTTTTTATTTTTTATTTTTTTGGGGTAGCAGGATGTAATATAAGGATATTTGGTCCATGGAATATCGATTTGAAGTGTTGCAAAAATCACGCAGCCAAGTTGAATCAAGTAGGTAAGGATAATTGGGATGTGAGTCTGTCAGTCACTCGTGATAAAGGTCCATCCATGTGTTCCGTGGGTCGTAATGTAGTTTTTTGTTGGCCAATTGGCAACAAACTATCACTGCAAAGCATTCTATCGAAGCAAAGGAAAGGAAAGGAAGAAAAGCAGTTCCTTGATTTTGTCCATCGAGCTTGCAGCATGCATTCAAAGGGGTTTGGAAGAGAACAGATGCCATTGAATCGGATGTGAACAAATACCATGAATTCCCGCTTAGAGTTCGAGAAGAAAGCACAGTCAAGTTAGCTAGCTAAACAAGGGGCAAAAAATGGGTAAAAAGCTAGTTCCATGCCTAGAGTAATTCCTTTCTCTGTTAGCAATCCTATCTCCAAACGATGGTATAAGGATTAAAAAATCGATATTTTCACCGATATTTCTGTGAAAATTTTCATATTTTGATAGTGCCAATATTAAAACAAAAGTGTAGTATTTTTTTCCTCAGAGTATTCACAAAATTTCTATGGAAATTTCCATAAATGTATGTCAATTTTTTATGGAAGTATATCTATATTTTCTTGAAAAATATAGTAATAAATGATAATACATCATGGAAGTTTCCGGAAGTTTCCACAAAAATATTTAATAAAATATCTGTATAGTATCGATCCTTCATATTTTTTTGCATTATTGTTTAATGTAGTAAAATTCTTTTTTATTCTTTTATTGTTAATTTACTCACAATTTTCTATACATAAAGAAATAGTGGATAGAGATCAAAAGATATATACACTGTATGTCTAAAATATCCGTAAAGTACGAACAAATAAATTTTGAACAAAAGGATCGGAACTCGCTTATAAGAAAGGTCCTTCATTTTTTTTTTCCTTTACTTTTTAATGTAGCAAAATTCTCTCTGTTTTTTTTTTTTTTGGGTTACTTTACTCACAAGTTGCTATACATAAGGAGATATTGGATAGAAATCTAGAAACATATACATGATATGTCCAAAAATTATACAAGAAACTTCTCAAATACTATATGTTGGTGTTAATATCGTTTAAACTAATATAATATTGTAAATACCTTGGACATTTGAAAAGTTCGTTTTGATATTGAAAGTTTCTTGTCATGTATGAACTGTGGATTTTACTTACTGTATTAGCCTATTAGGTTAACTGTAACACCCACCTAACTTAACCATATCGTTAATGTATAATTAAATTAGGTGGTGTTCAATTTACTTAAAGATCTTTTAATTTATTAAACAAAATGTTGGGCGAACTTGAAACTTGAAACTTTTGAAAATCCTTAAAATGTGTATTTAACTATGAAGGTTTAGTCGTAAAATATTAGTCGACGTGATATTTATATTAAATTACATCTTAAAATACAACGTTGCCCAGATAGTAAATAAAACAATCCTCATAGTTGATTTAAGTTCCAAAATGCGCATGATTAAACAAAAGTGCATTCGCATAAAGTTAGTATTGTCTATATAGAACCAGTCACAAACGTGAAGACCGTATATCAGCCGACCTCAAGAACTACATGAGCTAATGCTCAGTGAGTAGAAACTATGCACATCAATGAATATGACATGATGCATAAATATCTGTGATGAGATGGCTACTGAGAAAAGAGTCAGACTCAAACATTTCACATGGGTTTTTTTTTTTTTTTTTTAGTGTTAGTTTTTTTAATTAATGATTCAAATTTCAAATAACTCTTTTGACTTCTTTTAAATATTTCATTGGTTTTTTCTTTTTTTTATTCAATCAGTATGCTCTAAATGAGGAATTTAAAACATTATCTTACACTAATACAATTTTTTCTGTTCAAATTTCAAAACCATAAAGCACTATTAATAACATATATAAGGTAATAAGGCTTCAAAAAAAAAAAAAAAGTATATACAGGGTAACATATATGTGTGTGTTCTTTCTTTATAAGGAGGGAGACAATTTTTTTTCATAGATTTAAAAAAAAAATGTGTTACATAGAATATGAATACAAATAATTTTTTTTTTTAAGTATACCCAAACGGGGCGGGTAATTGGGTTGGGAAAGACTCGTCCCCACCTCAAACCCGTCGTGGGATCTGAAATTCCAAACCCATTTATAACTCTTCCTATTTATATCAGGTTTTATCCACCTCAATTAAAGTCGGGTCACTACGGGTAAATAGATTTGCAGATAAAATTACCATCCCTAACCTAAATATAAGATAAGGAATTTTAATGATAAAAAATGTCTTTTGTTTTTTTTAAACTAATATTATGAATTATGTTTCAATTGTCGGATTAATTTTTTGACATTCAAATATTTGATTACGAGTAGTTTTATCTAATGTATTGTGAATATTTTAATATATATAATCTGAGATATTAAAGTGTGAAAAAAATTAATCAACTGGAAATTAAAACAGAAATTTATTCCAATAGTAAAAAAGAACAATTCTTATCACAGAAATTCTAATATACATTCAAGACTTTTTAGTAGCCACAAGTATTCTCCGCTGTATATACATTCAAGACTATTTTTCGAACTCGTGCATTATTGTTGGCCATTGAGGCTCCTTTTTCTCATGGTTGACTAACTTTGAGGACGACTTCGACTGCTCCTTTGGCGGCCAACTTTAAGGACGACTTGGAGTGCTCTTTTTCGCATTGTTGACTAACTTTAAGGACGACTTGGACTGACCCACCTCCAACGAAATTATTGTTTGTTTTATTGTCAATATTTCGGATATATTTCGTGAAACGATTTGAATTAAAATTTTTAAATTTAAATTAATTAATTTTTTAAAAATAAATTATAATTTTTATTGATTTAAAAAAAATAAAAATAAAAATAAAAATAAAAAAAATATGAGTTTAAAATATAATACAAACGAGTCATTAGATTTTATTTGATATTTAAATTTAATTTTAATTAAATTATATTATTTTATATTAATTTTAATCTTTTTTATCTTTTTTAAAAAATTATAAAAATTATAATTAATTTTTAAAAAATTATTAATTATAATTTAAAAATTTTATCTCTAATCAAAAAACCAAATACAAGATTACTCGTTTTTTCCTTGCACTTACTGTCATCCACTAGTCTCTGAGCTGCATATATATATATGTATATATAACATATATATTTTTCTGTCTTCTGCATTATTGGTGGGTTGTTGATCTCAGACTTGACAATAATAACAACCAAAACAAGCTCTTCTGAGTGCTCATGGCTTCCTTAATCAGGTTTGAGGTTCCTCCTACTTCTCTTTTCTTTTTTCTTTTTCTTTTTTTTAAATAACCTCCTAATTCTCTTTTCTTATTTTCCTCCTTTTCTATTAATTTGATTTTGCTTGACTTGTTTCTAGACTTTTGCTATATCTTTATCAATTGTCTTCCCCTTTCCCCCCCACCCCCCCACACAACGATTAAGCTATGAAAATTGCTTTACCGGTTGAAATGATCTATTTTGAACTAATACATATGTATTAAACCCCATTAATTTTATTTTAATTAATTTTTGCTTGGCTAGGTCTCTTAGCACATCCTCTTGACTCTTCACATCCCATTACTAATAAAATTTTTTAATTACAAACAAAACCCTTAGACAAAATGACATAAAAGAACAACAATAATATACTTAATTACATAAATAAAATTCAATCATAAAAAGAGAAGCTCAAATATATATATATATATATATATATATTTTTTTTTTCATCCAGACCTACCTATCAAATTCCCACATAAACAGCTTATAAATATTACTACTTCAAAATCGATTATATAATAACCTTAATCTTACCAATAATTTGTATTTTTCAATGAGTTGTCTAAAAAATTACTAAGTATGTTAGATGTTGTCTTTTTTTTTTTTTCCCCCGTTGTATAAGTACTTTTTTATTTTTTTATTTTTTGCTCAATAAAAGGGGGATCAGATGGTCCCATCCCACCCCTCATCCCCTTCGGCTTAATAGTAATCTTGGGTGCACCGAAAGAACAGTCAGGACCTTATACTAGTTTCTCACAGTCATCCAACCAGGGCTGTACCATCTGCACTCACCAACCCAATGCTACAACAGCCAAAGCTGCAGAGGGGCTCACGGGAGACGCTGGGTTTGGAACCTGGGTGGATGAAAGTGAGATGCCTAGCAAAGGCATCCTAACCACTAAACTACAACCTTCGGTGGTACTTTTTGTTATTTGTTTATGTTGATTTTTGTTTTTTTTTATATGTATTCTTTTTTATGTATTGTTCGAAGGCCTTTTTTTTTTTTTTTCCCCCATTCCTCCCAATTCGTCGTCGTTGTTCTTTCGTTAGGAATATATATTAATTTGTTATGTTGTACGCTCTTTTTCTTTTTGAAAACTCTTTTTCTTGAAAATTTTTTAGTTTAACCTACAAATTGATTAAGGGTGCTCTTTTTAATTGTAATGCATCAAATTTATAATTATTTATATTACAAAAATTAGAACATCATCAAAATAATGAAAGAAAAAAGTCGGTGTAAAAAAGAAATTTGAAGTGATGAAATACTTTTTATTTTATAGTAACTAGGATAATTTTGGAAATGAAAAGGGTATGCATTAAGCAAATTTAATAATTTTGAATTCACAAGGGGGGTGTTTAGAAAGGGAAATATGAAAAGTCAATAGGAGTGTACTAATAAAACCACCTTTAGTTTTATTTTGTTTACATAAATTATATTCGATAGCGTACTTTTGATCCCTAATATTAATAAATGGCATAATTTATCATATTCCATTTTAAAACATATTAAACTTTCATTTTTACCCTTAGGCCCCATTTGGTTGGGGTTACTGGAGTGATAAGGAATGGAATGGAATTGTATTCTTGCGTTTGGTTCGTTTTTACTCATTGAACGACCATTCAAAAAGAACGGCTTTTCCATCATTTGACTGAAAGATCATTCCTCTCACTTGGAATAGCCATTCCAACCTATTTTTATTTTTATTTTTCCGCAATTAGCCTTCTTTTTCCTTTTTTTTTTTTTTTTAAAGCACCACCAATGACCACCTCTGACCCTTCCTCAGCCCCATCACCGTCCTCTTCCAACCAACTTCGATGTCGCCGTCATTGCTCCGGCAAGACCCACCATCGCCCTCCTCCGTTGTCACTCGTACCACCCTCCTCCATCATCTCCCAGATTGCGGCTCCTTCGCCCAGACCCACCCTCGCCGACAGCGCGCCACCTCTGCCCAAAGCTCGCGTCCTCGGCCCAGATCCACGCCCGGCCACCATCGATGCTCTCCTCTGACGACCAGTTCTGATGTTCCTCCTCCCTAGCCAGCTCCGGTCCCAGATCTTACACAGAAAGAGAAGAAACAGAGTTTTATAACTCTCTTTGCCTTGTCAATTCTTCGGTTATGCAAAAATTGGTCCCTTTGCTTCTAAAAGACGAACAATAAGAAACATCTGGTGTCTCAATATACAACCATAGCTGGGAAGGAAGCCCATTTGGGTCCTCTACATGAGTTCCAGTGAAGGAACCACTGGGCTTTCCCCTCAACATATTGTCGTTATCCGCGAGCTCGCTGTGGCTGACCAGCCAGTCTCCGTTGTCTGCCATTTCCCCACGGAGTACCTCGCCCAGTAGCAGATCGTAGGAGCTTGAAGAATTCTTTTTCATGATTATTTTTTTCCACAAGTATTTATTTAAAAATTTATTACTTTTATTATCATTATTGTTTAAGTAAAAAACTTCAACAACCCTGGAAAAACAAAGTGCAATCGTTCTTATTGTGTTTTTAAATCAAATTCTGATATAATTTTAGCAAAAAAAAAACGTGGTTATACAAATATTTGTATGATAGGGGTAATTTTGTCAAACTAATAAAAACCATTTTCCATTCCATGACAAAAAATACTAACCAAACACATGCATCTACTTTCTTTTTCATTCTATTTCTTTACCATTACCATTCCACCACTGCATGCAAACAAATGCACCCCAATGTCTTCTTTTTTTCTCTCTCTCTCTCTCTCTCTCTTGGAGCATCATTGACAAAGATTGATAGAATCGCATGGTTGACAATTTGGCGAGTTCGCGATTCCTGTGAGATGCGAAGGAGCTGTCACGCTTGCTAGTTGGTCGGCGTTCTTTTAATTGAGATAATTAATTAGTACAAGATTTTCATAAGTAGAATAACTACTAGTAAAAATGTTAGAGGTGGCCGGCGTTCCAAAGGTGCCCAAGACATCTCATCTTAGTCGACTAGTTGGTATGTCTCTTTGGAACGCCCAAGACATCTCATCTTAGTCGACTAGTTGGTATGTCTCTGGTCGTGTAATGTCAGTGACCCTGAATGGTTCTTCCCACTTGGGGTCAAAGGAACCCAGCCGGGGTTTTTAGACGAAGACTTTCTTGAAAACCAGGTCTCCAATCTTGAAAGTCCTTAGTTGGAATCTCTTGTTATAGCACTTGGCTATTACTTGGTTGCAAGCGGTGGTGTGGATGAGGGCATAATCTGATCAAGGTCAGATCAAGGTTAAGGTATAATCTGTTCAGCGTTGTTCTCCTCGTCAAAGTTCTCTACTCGACAACTTGGTAAGCCCATTTCGGCTGGTATGACTGCCTCTACACCAAAGGTCATAGCAAATAGGGTTTCCCCAATTGCAGTGTGGCTAGTGGTCCGGTAAGCCCAGAAAACTTTAGGTAGTTCGTCGATCCAAGCCCTTTTATGTTACTGTGGCTTATGTTTCAAGTTATCTTTTATGGTCTTGTTAATGACCTCGACTTACCCATTACTCTGGGGGTACCCTGGAGAAGAGAATGTTTTCTTAATCCTGAACTATTTGCAGAGGGAGATGAAACTTGGGTTGTTGAACTGTTTTCCGTTGTCCGTGACTTTGGTATGTAAGAGTCTGAACTTACAGATAATGTTCTTCTATAAGAAATTGGTGCACTTATACTCCGTTTAGTGAAACATCTTAAACTCAAATTTTTTATCTCTGTTTGTCTTTTTTTGAAAAGTCAACAAAAATTATAATTAGTTTTTAAAAAGTCAACCAACTTAAACTTAAAAATTTCAACTCAAACTGACCAGGGTTCCACTTCTATCCATTTTGTGAGATAGTTTATTGCTTCAGGGCAATATCGAAACAGGGATCTTTTAAAAACTAACCTTTTTAATAACAGAAGTTAGTTGATCAACGGTTTTATACCATGCGAGTCTCACATGGATAGTTTTATAGGGATATTTCGATAAAAATCAATATAAATATACAATTTCAGAAAAATAAAACACTGAAAAGAAAAAAGAAAAAAAAAAAAAAACATAGGGAGTTGGCCTTAGGTTCTTCAATGAAAATCAATTTCATTCCTTTGTTTATATATTCTTGTCAACTTTCTCGCTTTCACCTCATAATCAGCCATGGGAGAAGCTTCGCAATCGCTGCCATGGGAGGAGCTTTCATTCTCTGTCTCTGCCGAACCCGACGAGGAAATCAAGGCAACGATCTAGCCTCGCGACGGCATCTAAGATCGTGACGATGCCTGGATCTCTCTCGTCGCTTGGGCTCGCGGTGGCTCGTGAAGGGAGCGGCGCCGCTGTCCTCAATTTCTCTTGGAATCCCTCTCTCTCTCTCCACCTCCTCTCTAAGGGCGCCTCTGCAAATTTGTTAAAACCACATGAAAATATATGCAAAATTATTAATATCCCTTTCGATTGGATATTTTTTCACTCATTTTTTATAATAAGAATTAACTAAATATTTAAAACTTGACGAAAATATTGAAAGAGAGAATTAAAGCTTATATGAATTTTAGTTAGATCCCTTTGTTTTTGTTTTTTAAGATATTACTTATTCAATAGATTCCCAGGACACAGTTTACCGAAGATAAATCTTATTAATATTATGTAACAAATTTAGGGACATTAAAAATATGAAATTTGAGAATTCTATATATAAACATGTAAGGATATTTATTTGTTTTCAAATGTATATTTAATTATGTATCTGTGTGGCGTGATTTTCAAACCCACTTCTACAAGTCTGTCAATAGTATGTCTATATATCCAATTAGTGTTTAGACAAAAAAAAAAAAAAAAACATAACTAGGCCCTAATTTTAAGTTTAATACATGCATACATAAATATATATATATATATATATATGTTATGTAAAGAAATTGTGGGCCTTGCATGGCTTAGGGGCCTTACGCGAGTACCCAAGTACCCTTGCCCTTGAGCCTGCCCTGTCTGCGAGTGGGTGGCGCAGTTGGGCTCGCAAGGCTCGCTCGCGACGGGTTGATCTTCGATTCGTGAGCTTAGGGCTCAGATTTAGAAAAATGAGTTGGGCATGGTTTTACCAAAAGAACATTTCAGCATTGAAGGCATAAGCTTCATCAAGATCAGTATTCCTATATATTTCGTTGAACAGGCTTGGAGGTGGTTCCATTTTTGTCTGCGAAGGATTTACATGGAGAATAAAGAACTTCTTCTTTTCTCTTTTTTTTTTTTTGCCCCCCCTCTCTTCTCTTCTTTTTTTTTTTTTTGTTTTTTTTTTGTTTTTTTTTTTGTTTTTGTAAATGTTTTGATTTATTTAGGAGTATTTTTGTTTTTTTTGTTTTTAATTAAGATCATGTGATGAGCACATGACGCAAAACCATCCAACATTTAACGTCAATTAGCAAAAAGGATTGTATTGTACCCTTTTTAGGAGTTAAGAGATCTTTCGATAATTAAAAAAAAAAAAAAGGTTTAATGACCAAACGGTATCTTTAATAAAAAATTAGGGAATACGACAACAATTCACTCAAAAAATTACAAGATCAATTTTCAATCGGCCTCTTCTTATAATATCTTTCTTTGGTTAACTTTTGATTTTCTTCATTTTCGTTGCTCCCACAAGCTTTTCTAAAAGTTATCAGGCAGCAAAACACTAACCCTATGTTTGAATGACACGTCCAATTTTCAGAATTAGAAAATTTTTATAAAAAAGTATTTGTCTCAACTTCTTCTATTATTCTCTCATTTTGAAAAAAAAAAAAAAACTATATCATTTTCAAACTCACTTTGTATGGTACCATTTTAAAAAAAGAGAAGAAATCTTTTTGAAATTTTCTCACAATATACTATTCCCAATACCATTTTTTCTCATTCCAAACATTTTTTGTTTTCAAAAATTTTTTTTTTTTTTATATATCCAAACACCATCTTCTTCTCAAAAAGAAAAGATTTTCTCATTTAAAACAAGAAAAATTTTTTTTTTTTAAATGGACACATCATCCAAATGGATATTTTCTCTAGTTTCATAAATCTATTGAGTATCAACGACTAACAATTATTAATTTTCTTGAACTGTTGTGATCCAAAAAATAATAATTTTAAAGAATTTAACGTCAAATCTTGAAATCTTTCCAAAATGTTAGGCATGGTAGTAAGTTTCCAAAAACTCCAATTCCATAGACAATTTAACAGAATTAAGACTACGTTTGAATCACACGTCTAATTTTGAAAAAAAAAAATTTTGTTTTAAATGAGAAAGTTTTTATTTTAAAAATAAGATAGTGTTTGAATGTGTAAAACAATTTCTTCTTAAAAACAAAAAAAACATTATTTGAAATAAGAAGAAATGGTATTGAAAATAGTGCATTGTGAGAATATTTTAAAAAGATTCCCTTTTTTTTTTTTTTCCAAATGACTTTTTGTTTCCAAACAAATTTTTTACTAGAAAATTTTCTAGTAAATATTGCTTGCAAACTTGAAAATTAATGTCGAAAATTAATTAATTTTTTCTCCCGATTAAGTCTTTATATGAACATTTTTAACTATTGCTTGGGTAAAGCCTCTACAATTTGGCTGAGATTAATGTTATAACTCTCAACAAATATTCATTTTTTCAATTTAAAAAAAAAATTCATTTTTCGTTTCTAACTTCTACTTTTTTGTTTGTTATTTTCAAATCCTCACATATTCCAGAGAAAATTTTAAAGGAAACGAAATTTGGTGGCAAAATTTTTTTTAATAAAACTTGAAGTAGTGAAAATGCAGAATCATAAAAGAAAATTGAATAGGTCTACTACAAATTAGCTGGCGGTCAACTGCCGATATTGACTGAAAAGATACAGCCAAATGCTAGTTTAATATTTCATCAGAAAAAGAAAATAGTTATCTCGTTTTCATACCATATAACTGGAATACATTTTCGAGTATAGCATAATAGATATAGTTTTGTCCATGTTCATTCTCTCCCTGCACTAGCTAGTTAGTCAGTTCACAATTTTTTTGATCTCTGCTTTTAGAAATGGGTTTTTCCTTTGATTATCTGTTTCATTATTCTTATCAGATAATTATTAGACTCCAAAACAAAGGTCATCAGGCTCGTCCCAACTTGCCAGCCCTACTTTCCTCCCACTTCCATCAGGTTCTTTTTCCTCTTCCTTTTATTTCTTTTTTGTATTTAAATGCTGTATTTCAAATTTTATATCACATTTATATCATTCAAATATACATATATATATATATATATATATTTATATATACTGAAAGAACCTAATGAAGTTCGATTATAATTGATGCTAAGAGATGAAGTAGCATATTTATGGTGCTTGCTTGGTTTCTTTTCTTATCTTTATTTTTTTTTTCAGAGAGAGAGAGAGCATGAAGAAAAATTTTATTTAAACAGTATATTTTATCCTCGGTTAGTTTTTCCTTTGTATAATAAGGCTGAAAATGTAATTGGACCATTGTCCAATTAATTAAGCAGATATACTTCTGTCAACTATCAAGAATATTACCTCTAAATTGGAAAGGATTAAACTTGTCTCTTTAAAACGATTGTTGAATCCCTCATTCCATGCATTCTCTCAACTCTGATTTTTTTTTTTTTTTTTAAATATCAAACAACCATAGATTATAAAATTCTTCCACTAATTATCCCTACGTCTACTCCTCTTTCAAATTTGCCCTCCTTCTAAACGAAATTTAATCTCCCATTTCATAAAACTTGCTTGGGATTCCCCTTCTTTTGATGGTTCCATATTTACGTGTATTGGTACACCCATTAATTGGAAGTTAATTATTGTTTATAAATTAGGAATTTGCTAGTAACACAAAAGTCCAGCCATTTTTGCTGAAACAATAACTTACTAAATTGGCCATTTGGCTAAGTCACCGACTAAGTACTTCGGGTCTTGCAAATTTGCATGAGTTGCAAATGGTGACTCCAAATTTCTCCTTAACATAATTGAAAGAGCTTTCTTACGTCCCCGCCATTACATGGATGTAAAACAATGTCGGAGCCATTACACGCCTGACGTGTTAGAATTTTAATTGCCCCTGTATACAAGAATATATAGGAAAATTTGTCCTTTTAGTTTATGAATTATGAATATTCTGTCATTTTAATTTCTGAATTTTTGATTTTGATAAATTAGTCTATGAACTTTTGTTTTTTTTTTTGTTTTTTTGATAGTTTTTATCCCACAAACTAAAATTGACAGACGGTTTTTGAAATTTAATAAAGATAATCATGTACTTATCATATAACAACTAAAAATTTTAAAGAAATTATTACATTAAATTCAAAAGTATTTACTTTTTTTAAGGGGTTTAAAATAAGAGAAAATTACCTAAATAACCATTTTTTTCATTTATTAACAAACATAACATAAATTCCTCATTCTTGACCAACATTAAACAAATTTAGTTAACCTTAGTTTAATTTTGTTTCATATTTGGTCTTATCTAGTTTCTAAATTCAAATGTGAAAAACTCTTAAAGTTAATCCCAAATTTCAGTGAATACCTAATTTCAAATAAGCAAGTAACTTAAAACTATATGATATTTACATCTCAGGTGCACTCAGGTGTAGAAATTACTATTAGATTATGCCTACAACCATTGAATCTTTAGGGAAAAAAAAATATCATTCGTAAATTACATGCTGGCAATTTTTTAACAATGCCAGTATGTGATTAACGAATAAAATGCATTTGTCTATATAAGAACTAAAGAGAAGAGCTGACAAAGTTTATTCTATACAACAGGTTGGTCTCTCTTTTGTTGGCGCCTAGGAGTAGAGTTTCAATCAACTTTCGACAAATAAGTTCCAATTCTTCCCTCCAAAAGAGACATTTTGAATATGAAGGGTTGTGGAGAAGTGGTATATTTCTTTTCAGTCTGGTTAATATTCTCTTTGGCAAGCTTTTCTTCTGGGTTTAATCCTATAGACAATTATCTTATAGACTGCGGATCATCCAGTAATACCTCAGTAGCTGACCGCATTTTCTTATCAGATAATGCGGCTTCAAATTTTCTTTCAACCCCTCGAGATGTTCTTGCTCAGACCACGTATAAATCAATCACATCTTCTAGTGATTCGCCATTATATCAAACAGCAAGAATCTTCGCCAAGACCTCGACGTACACATTTCCAATCCGCCAGCATGGTAGACACTGGATCCGCCTTTACTTCTCCGCATTTGTCTATGAGAACTACAACATGAGCACTGCAAGTTTCTCCGTTTTCACCAAAAACCATGTCCTCCTTGATGACTTCAGCACTTCTAGCACCATTTCTGTCAAAGAATTCTCTGTGAATGTGACCTCAGACAACCTTGTTATCATGTTCATCCCGTCCGTGGATTCATTTGCTTTCTTGAACGCCATCGAAGTTGTCTCGGTCCCTGATGATCTCATCACAGATAATGCGGTGCTGACCGCTGATACACTTGAAAACTTCGAAGGAATGTTGAATCAAGCACTAGAGACTGTTGTGAGGGTCAACATGGGTGGTCCAATGGTGTCCTTTGAGGACGATGCCCTCTGGCGAACCTGGATTCCTGACCAAAGTTTTCTAGTAGATGCGGACATCACAAAGAATTTCTCGAATATTGAAGCTGTTCGGTATGGCAGTAACGGCTGGGATTTTACTCCACCTACAGTCTATGGTACGGCAAGAACATTGAGCTCAAGATCTGATTATAATTCCAACCACTTTACTGCCAATTTAACATGGATTTTTGATGTGGATCAAGGATTTCATTACCTGGTTCGGTTTCACTTTTGTGACATCTTAAGTAACCGTCTTGACACTCTGTACTTCAATGTATACATAGACTCTTTTGAAGTTTCATCATATTTGGACCTCTCTAATATGACAGGGAACTCTCTCGGACTACCAGTGCATAACGATTATGTTACGGTTTTGACGGTTAGCGACAAGCTTTGTGTAAGTATCGAACCTTCCGTTCTTCTTGCTGTTGACCCCAATGCTATTTTGAATGGGCTAGAGATCATGAAAATCAAACACTTCAGAAGCACCCCTAACTCGGATTCAAATAAGGGTGTTAGACTAGTAGCAATATGTGTTAGCATTGGGGGATTCCTTGTAGTGATACTAGTTGTTGTTTTCTTTTCACTTATTTGCAAGAAAAGGAAAAGATTGGTGACCAATGGAGATTCCAAGAAAACCGCATGTGCTGCTCCAAACTACGGGATTCGTATTCCTTTTCTCCTAATTCAAGAGGCTACAAATAATTTTGATGAGAGCTTGATCATTGGTGCCGGCGGTTTTGGAATGGTGTACAAGGGAGTGTTGAAAGACGGGACTAAAGTGGCAATCAAGAGAAATAAACCTGGATCCCAACAAGGACTCATTGAGTTCCGAACCGAAGTCGAGATGTTCTCTCAATTTCATCACCGTCATCTGGTTTCGTTGATTGGCTATTGTCAAGAAGAGAATGAGATGATCTTACTTTACGAGTACGTGGAGAATGGGACACTAAGTAGTCACTTACATGGCTCAGGTCGCTCAATGCTAAGTTGGAAGCAAAGACTTGAAATATGCATTGGCGCGGCTAGAGGGTTGCACTACCTTCACACCGGGCCTGTACGAGCGGTCATTCACCGTGACGTAAAGTCTACTAACATTTTGTTGGATGAGAATCTCATTGCAAAAGTTGCGGATTTCGGGCTTTCTAAGACAGGACCTGATCTAAGTCAGGTTGGTTATGTTATCACGGCTGTGAAAGGAAGTTTTGGGTACCTTGATCCCGAATACTTCAGGAAGCAGCGACTAACGTTGAAATCGGATGTCTACTCATTCGGGGTGGTTTTGTTGGAAGTCCTCTGCGGAAGAGCTGCTGTTGATTCGACTCTCCCTACAGAGAAAATCGGTCTGGCGGGATGGGCGATGACATGGCACAAGACAGGAAAGTTGGAGCAAATCATAGATCCTGCTCTTGCTGGAGAAATTAAACCAGATTCTCTCAGAAAATTCGGAGAGACCGCAGAGAAATGCTTGGCGGAAGTTGGTGCCAAAAGGCCCTCAATGGGAGAAGTCCTGTGGAATTTGGCGTGTGCACTCGAACTTCAAGAGGCCATGGAATACGACACTATTCCTAATGTGCAGATTGATGATCTACCCAAGCCTGTTGACAAAAATTCAGAGTCTTCCATTTCCATATTTGAATAGTAAGGCTAAATCTTATTGGCCATGGTTTCCACTCGTAATACATATACTACATGTTTTATTCACCAAAAAAAACAAATTACATTTTTCTCTCTTCTCAACGTTTAAAAAAAGAATGTTGTAATCTGTATTTTGTTTCTTCAAAATGACGAACCTATCTGTGTCTGTCTGATTGATATAAATTTGTCGTGTTAAAAAGAAGACATCATTTCCTGATACTAGAGAAGAATTTATTTTTATTTTTATTATTTTATTATTTTTTTGGTGTAGTAGGATGTAATATAAGGATATTTGGTCCATGGACTATCAATCTGAAGTGTTGCAAAACTCACGCAGCCAAGTTGAAACAAGTAAATATGGATAATTAGGATGTGAGTCTGTCGGTCACTCGTGATAAAGGTCCATCCATGAGTTTTGTAGGTCGTAATATAGTTTTTTGTTGGCCATTTGGCAACAAACCATAACTGCAAAGCATTCTATCAAAGCAAAGGAATGGAGAGGAAGCAAAGCAGTTCCTTGATTTTGTCCATCGAGCTTGTTGCATGCATTCAAAGGGGTTTGGAAGAGAACAGATGCCATCGAATCCGATGTAAACAAATACCATAAATTCCCTCTTAGAGTTTTAGAAAAAAGCACAGTCAAGTCAGCTAGCTAAACAAGGGGCAAAAAATGGGTAAAAAGCTAGTTCCATGCCTAGAGTAATTCCTTTCTCTGTTAGCAATCCTATCTCCAAACAATGGTATAAGGATTGAAAAATCGATATTTTCACCGATCTTTCTGTGAAAAATTTCGTATTTTGAAAGTGCCGATATAAAAACAAAAGTGTTGTATTTTTTCCGCATAGTATTCACAAAATTTCTATGGAAATTTCCGTAAATGTCAATTTTTTATGGAAGTATATCTATATTTTCTTGAAAAATATAGTAATAAATGATAATACATCATGGAAGTTTCTGGAAGTTTCCACAGAAATATTTAATAAAATATCTGTATAGTATCAGTCCTTCATATTTTTTTACATTATTGTTTAATGTAGTAAAATTCTTTTTTATTCTTTTATTGTTAATTTACTCACAATTTTCTATACATAAAGAAATAGTAGATAGAGATCAAAAGACATATACATTGTATGTCTAAAATATCCGTAAAGTACGAACAAATAAATTTTGAACAAAAGGATCGGAACTCGCTTATAAGAAAGGTCCTTCATTTTTTTTTTCTTTACTTTTTAATGTAACAAAATTCTCTCTCTGTTTTTTTTTTTTTTTTGGTTACTTTACTCACAAGTTGCTATACATAAGGAGATATTGGATAGAAATCTAGAAACATATACATGATATGTCCAAAAATTATAAAAGAAAGTGCTCAAATACTATGTGTTGGTATTAATATTGTTTAAACTAATAGAATATTGTAAATACCTTGGACATTTGAAAAGTTCGTTTTGATATTGAAAGTTTCTTATCATGCATGAACTGTGGATTTAACGTACTTGTATTAGGTTAACTGTAACACCCACCTAACCTAACCATATCGCTAATGTATAATTAAATTATGTGGTATTCAATTTACTTAAAGATCTCTTAATTTATTAAACAAAATGTTGGACGAACGTGAAATTTGAAACTTTTGAAAACCCTTAAAATGTGCATTTAACTATGAAGGTTTAGTCGTAAAATATTAGTCGATGTGATATTAAATTACATCTTAAAATACAACGTTGCCCAGATAGTAAATAAAACAATCCTCATAGTTGATTGAAGTTCCAAAATGTGCATGATAAAACAAAAGTGCGTCCGCATAAAGTTAGTTGTGTCTATATAGAACCAGTCACAAACGTGAAGAGCGTATCAGCCGACCTCAAGAACTACATGAGCTAATGCTCAGTGAGTAGAAACTATGCGCATCAATGAATATGACATGATGCATAAATATCTGTGATGAGATGGCTACTGAGAAAAGAGTCAGACTCAAACACTTCACATGGGTTTTTTTTTTTTTTTTTAGTTTTTGTTTTTTTAATTAATGATTCAAATTTCAATAACTCTTTTGACTTCTTTTAAATATTTAATTGGTTTTTTTTATTTTTGATTCAATCAGTATGCTCTAAATGAGGAATTTAAAACATTATCTTGCACTAATACAATTTTTCCTGTTCAAATTTCAAAACCATAAAACACTATTAATAACATATATAAGGCAATAAGGCTTCAAAAAAAAAAAAGTATGTACAGGGTAATATATATGTGTGTTCTTTATAAGGAGGGAGACAATTTTTTTTCCATAGATTTAAAAAGAAAATGTGTTACATAGAATATGAATACAAACTTTTTTTTTAAGTATACCTAAACGGGACGGGTAAATGGATAATAGGGTCGAGGAAGACTCGTCCCCACCTCAAACCCATCGTGGGATCTGAGATTCCAAACCCATTTATAATTCTTCCTGTTTATATCAGGTTTTATCCACCTCAATTAAGTCGGGCCACTACGGATAAATAGATTTGCGTATAAAATTACCATCCCTAACCTAAATATAAGATAAGGAATTTTAACAATAAAAAATCTCTTTTGTTTTTTTTTAAACGAATGTTTGGAATTATGTTTCAGTTGTCCGATTAATTTTTCGACATTGAAATATTTGATTACGAGTAGTTTTATCTCATGTATTGTGAATATTTTAGCATATACAATCTGAGATATTAAAGTGTGAAAAAAAATTAGTCAACTGGAAATTAAAACAGAAATTTATTCCAATAATAAAAAAGAACAATTCTTATCACAGAAATTCTCATAGACATTCAAGACTATTTAATAGCGATAAGTATTCTCCGCTGTAAATATCCTAATTACTTTCTGTTTTTTGGTTTTTTGTTTTGTCTTTTATTAGAGAAAAACTATTTTTCAAACTCGTGCATTATTATTGGCCACTGAGGCTCTTTTTTTCTCATGGTTGCCTAACTTTTAGGACGACCTGGACTGCTCTTTTTTCTCATTGTTGACTAACTTTAAGGACAACTTGGACTGGCCCTCCTCCAACGCAATTATTGCCGGGTTCATCGTCAATATTTAAATTTTATTTGATATTTAAATTTATGAATTTGAGTTGAAAAAATATAATTTGATTTAAAAATTTTTCTTGATTTTTTAAAAAAGATAAAAATTTTTCAAATAAAATAAAAATTTTTTCAAAAAAAAGATAAAAACTGAGATAAAAAAATACAGTTTGAGTTAAAACCTCAAACGAGACCTTAATTATAATTAAATTATATTTTTTATATTAATTTTTTTATTTATAAAAATTCAAATTAATTTTTAAAATATTAACTAAATTTTAATTTAAAAATTTTTTCTCCATTCAATAATCAAACACAAGTATTTTTGTTTTTTTCCTGACACTTACTGTCATCTAGTAGTCTCTGAGGTGTTTTTATATATGTATATATAATATATATTTTAAGCTGTTTATGGTATTTTAATTAAAGCAGGTTTTCTGTCTTCTCCATTATTGGTGGGTAGTTGATCTCAGACTTGACAATAATAATAACCAAAACAAGCTCTTTCTGAGTACTCATGGCTTCCTTAATCAGGTTTGAGGTTCCTCCTACTTCTCTTTTCTTATTTTCCTCCTTTTCTATTAATTTGATTTTGCTCGACTTGTTTCGTGCTTTACGATTAAGATATAAAAATTGCTTTACCGGTTGAAATGATCTATTTTGAACTAATACATATGTATTAAACCCCATTAATCTTATTTTACTTAATTTTTACTTGGCTAGTTCTCTTAGCATGCCCCTCTTAATTCTCCATATCCAGTTACTAATAAATTTTTTTAATTACAAACAAAACCCTCAGACAAAATGACATAAAAGAACAACAATAATATACTTAATTACATAAATAAAATTCAATCATAAAAAGAGAAACTCAATTATATCTATATTTTTTTTATTTTCATCCAGACCTTTATAAAACAGCTTATAAATATTACTACTTTAAAATCGATTATATAATAACCATCTTCTTCACATTAATTTTTATTTTTCAATGAGTAGTCTAAAAAATTAGGAAGTATGTTAGATGTTGTCCTTTTTATTTCATTGTATATGTACTTATTATTTTTTTTTTCTCAATAAAAAGGGGATCAGGTGCTCCCCATCTCACCCCTCATCCCCTTTGACTTGATAGCAATCATGGGAGTACCGAAAGAGCAGTTAGAATCTTATACTAGTTTCTCACAGTCATTTAATCAGGGTTGCACCACCAACCTAATGCTACAACAACCAAAGCTGGAATAGGGGCTTACGAGAAACGTTGGGTTTCGAACCTGGGTTTTTGAAAACTCTTTTTCTTGAAAAATTTTTAGTGTAACCTACAAATTGATTAAGGGTGCTCTTTTTAATTGTAATGCATCAAATTTATAATTATTTATATTACCAAAATTAGAAGATCATCAAAATAAAGAAAGAAAAAGGTTGTTGCTAAAAGAAATTTGAAGTGGTAGAATACTCTTTATTTTATAGTAGCTAGGGTAATTTTGGAAATGAAAAGGGTATGCATTAAGTAAATTTAATAATTTTGAATTCACGGGGAGGGTGTATTTAGAAAGGGAAATGTAAAAAGTCAACAGGAGTGTACCAAGAAAATCACTTTCGGTTTTATTTTGTTTACATAAATTATATCCGATAGCATACTTTTGATCCCTAATATTAATAAATGGCATAATTTATCATATTCCATTTTAAAACATATTAAACTTTCATTTTTATCCTTAGGCCCCACTTGGTCGGGGATAATGGAATGAAAAGGAATGGAATGGAATTGTTTCTTACGTTTGGTTGGTTTTAACTCAAAGAGTGACCATTAAAAAAGAACGGATTTTCCATCATTTGACTGAATCATCATTCCTCTCTCAAGTGAGAGCAATAGCCATGCCAACCTATTTTTATTTTTATTTTTCCACAATTACCCTTCTTTTTCCTTTTTTTTTTTTTTTCAAAGCACCACTAATGATCACCTCTGACCCTTCCTCAGCCCCATCACCGTCCTCTTCCAACCAACTTCGATGTCGCCGTCATTGCTCCGGCGAGACCCACCATCGTCCTCCTCCCGTCGCCACTCGTACCACTCTCCTCCATCATCTCCCAGATCGCGCCTCCTCCGCCCAAACCCACCCTTGCCGACAGCGCGCCACCTCTGCCCAAAGCTCGCCTCCTCGGCCCAGCTCCACGCCCGGCCACCATCGATGCTCTCCTCTGACGACCAGTTCTGATGTTCCTCCTCCCTTGCCAGATCCATATACAACCATATAGCTGGGAAGGAAGCTCATTTGGGTCCTCTGCATGAGTTCCAACGAAGGAACCACTGGGCTTTCCCCTCAACAGATTGTCGTTATCCGCGAGCTCGATGTGGCTGTCCAGCCAGTCTCCGTCGTCTGCCATTTCCTCACGGAGACCTCGCCAAGTAGCAGATCGTGGGAGCTTGATGAACTCTTTCTCATGATTTTTTTTTTCCACAAATATTTATTTAAAGATTTTTTACTTTTATTATCATTATTGTTTAAGTAAAAAACTTTAACAACTCTGGAAAAAGAAAATGCAATCGTTCTTATTGTGTTTTTAAATCAAATTCTGATATAATTTTAGCAAAAAAGAAAAAAAGAACGTGGTTATACCTATATTTGTATGATAGGGGTAATTTTGTCAAACTAATAAAAACCATATTCCATTTCATGACGAAAAATACTAACCAAACACATGCATCTACGTTCTTTTTCATTCTATTCCATTACCATTACTATTCCACCACTGCAAACAAACGCACCCTAATGTTTTTTTTTTTTTTTTTCTCTCTCTCTCCATCATTCCTCTCTCTCTCTTGGAGCATCATTGACAAAGATTCACAGAATCGCAAGATTGACAATTTGGCTAGCTCGCGATTCTTATGAGATGTGAAGGAGATGTCACGCCGGCGATTTAGTCAGCATTCTTTTCGTTGAAAGAATCAATTAGTACAAGACTTTCAAAAGTAGGATAATTACTAGTAAAAATGCTTGAGGTGATCGGCATTCCAAGGCCATCCCATCTTAGTCGGCTAGTTGGTATGTCCCTGATCGCGCAATACCAATGACCCTGAACAGTTATTCCCACTTGGGGCAAAAAAACCCCAGTCCGGGCTTTTAGACCAAGACTTTCTTGAGAACCAGGTCTCCAACCTTGAAAGTCCTTAGTTGGAACCTTTTGTTGTAGCACTTGGCTATTACTTGGTTGCGGGCGGTGGTGTGGATAAAGGCATGTTCTCTCTTTTCTTCAATTAGATCAAGTTCAGCCATCATCTATTCAGTATTATTATCCTCGTCAAAGTTCTTTACTCAATAACTTGGTAAGCCCATTTCGACTACTATGACTATCTCTACACCAAAGGCCATGGCAAATGGGGTTTCCCTAGTTGCAATGCGGCTAGTGGTCTGTTAAACCCAGAAAACTTTAGATAATTTGTCGATCAAGGCCCCTTTATGTTTCTCCAACTTCTTTTTTAAGTTCTCTTTTATGGTCTTGTTAAAGGCCTCGACTTATCGATTACTCTGGGGGTACCCTGGAGAAGATAATATTTTCTTAATCCCAAACTATTCATAGAGGGCGATGAAGCTTGGGTTGTCGAACTGTTTCCCATTGTCTGTGACCACGGTATGTGAGAGTCTCAACCTACAGATGATATTTTTCCATAAGAAGTTGGTGTACTTAACCTCTGTCTGCTGAGCCAGGAGTTCCACCTTTATCTACTTTGTGAGATAGTCTATAGTTTCAAGGCAACATCGGAACTAGGATTTGGCCATCGGTAGTAGTCCGATCAAGTCAAATGCCTATTTTGTTAAGGCCCACGCACTAACTACAGAGGTAAGTTTCTCCGATTGGGACTTAATTATCCTCGCGAATTGTTAGCACTTGATACATTTCTGAGTGAATTCTTTAACGTCTCTATCCATGGTTGGCCAATAATATCCCTGACGAAGGCACTTAAAGGACATGGCTTTCCTCTCATAGTGATTTCTACATATCCTATTATGTATTTCCTTCATCAAATATTTGGCCTCCGATGATCCAACGCACCACTGATATGGGGCCAAATGTCCTCTCCGATACAATTTTTCGTTGATCATGGTACATCTTGCTAAGGTATTCCTGATTCTACGGACCTCTTCCTAGTCCTCTGGGAGCCTAGATGTGGTATGGTAGTCTACGATCAGGTTCATCCAAGTTTTGACTTTCTTGGAGCAGAACACCTACTATGTGCACTCGATGTTGGGCTGTTAAAGGTGTTCTACGGGTATAGAGGCTAGGCCCTCCATATCAATGTCGGAGGCTAACCGAGCTAGTGCATCTGCCTTGCTATTCTCGAACCAGGGTATTTGGGTCACAGTGTACTTCTTGAATTGCTTAAGGAGGCTTTTAACCTCCCCAAGGTATTTACCCATTCATTCCTCATTGGCCTGAAATGCCCCTGTCACCTGGTTAACGATCAGCATTGAGTCGTTAAAAACCTCAATGGCCTTAATTCCAAGTTCACATGCTAGGTCAAGATAGACTATTCAGAGCTTTATATTCTTCTTCATTGTTTGACGCTTTGAATTCGTAGCAAAGGGCATAGCTGGTCTTGTAGTGGTCGGAATTGGTCTTGTAGTGGTCAGAGCTTATCAGTTCTAATCCTGCTCTGGAGCCCCCCTAGATGGCCCATCCACGAATAGCTTCCATTGGGGGAGGTTAGGATTAGGTGTACTCGGGCCTTCTGGGATAGATGCGATAGTGGTCGTCTTCTCCATGGCCCTAAGTTCTGGTCTAGGTTACTTGATGAACTCGACTACGAAATCGGTTAAAGTTTGTGCCTTGATCACTATCTGGGGAACGATTCGATCTCGAATTCTCCCAACTCAATGGCCCACTTGACAATCTGACCAGACAACTCAAAGTTCTGTAGGACCTAACGAAGCGGGTAACTAGTCAGAACACGAAAAGGGTGGTTTTGGAAGTAAAGTCTCAACTTACGGGTCAATGTGACTAAGGCCAAAGTAAGCTTCTCCAAGGGGGTGTATCTTTCCTCTGCTCCTTGAAACACCTTACTATTGTAATATGCGGACGTCTGTATCTTGTTTTCTTCTCAGACCAGGACTAAACTGACCGCTTTTTCCAAAACTGCCAAGTGTATATAAAGCACTTCCCCACTCAATGGCTTGGACAGCAGGGATGAGCTTGCTAGGTGCATTTTGAGACACTGAAAAACCTATTTGCACTTGTCAACCCAATTGATTTTGCCAATTCCCTTTAATGCTTGAAAAAAGGGGTGACACTTGTTGGTGGACCTGGAGACGAGTCGAGAGAAAGCTGATATCATCTCAGTTAGTCTTTGAATTTCTTTAACGGTGCGTGGCGGTTGCATATCTACTACAATATGTGCCTTGGCTGGGTTCACCTTAATGCCTTGGTGGTTTACCATGAATCCAAGGAATTTTTCAAATTCGACTCCAAGGACACATTTAGCCGGGTTCAACTTCATCCAATATTGTCTAAGAATATTGAAACTGTCTTTCATGTCCTTAATGTGGTCACTCACATGTTTGCTCTTCACCAGCATCTCATCTACATATACTTCCATGGACTTCCCAATCAATGGGATAAACATCTTGTTTGTCAATCTTTGGTATGTGGCCCCAACATTCTTTAAACTGAAAGGCATAACCCGATAATAGTATAACCCTTAGTCCATTGTGAATGTGGTCCTAGCCTGGTCGATTTCGCTCGTGGGGATTTGGTTGTACCCTGTTTCGCTTGTGATCAACCACTGCATCAACAAGTTGGTCTATCCGGGGAAGGGGGAAGCAGTTTTTTGGACAAGCTTTTGTTTAGGTCTGTATAGTCTATACATACCTACCACTTTCTATTGGCTTTCTTAACCAGGACTATGTTTGCATACCACTCCGAATAGCTCACTTCTCGGATGAAAATAGTAGCGAGCAACTACGAATCTGTATATAGGGTTTGGATGGGTGTCGAGATTGCTCTATCAATTTTTAGCCTTGTAGAGGTGTCTATGAACAAGATGTATGCAGAGCTTTTGTTGTCGATTAAGGTGCACCAAACAATGTCATCGATTATCCTGATTTCTCCAACCAGAACATTGTTGTGTAGATGGAGCAGCTTGTTGGCTTCATCATTGGTAAAGGTAATCGGGACGCTGTCTCAGTGGGACATCTTTGTGATGTGTTCGGCCATGTTAATGTATTCCCCACGCACTACCTGCCTAGTGTCTCGAGCATAGTTTCTCCTAATACTGGTCGTATCACCTGTGGTTGTTCCCTTGAAAATGGTATGGACAATGTGTTTGGGCTCCCTAGCATTGGTCCAGTTTCCCGTTCCCAAAGCAGGGTGCACTCAGACCTGGCCGGTTCTATTGGCCACACTTACTGGGATAATGGCCTTTTTTACAAATTCTCGTAGGTGTCCGTCCCGTACTAGGAGCTCGATTTGGTCACGTAACTATATGCAATCTTTTCGTTTTGTGGTCAACATCCATGTGGAAGTTGCAGTATTTATTCTGGTTCCTACGGGTACGATTCATTTTGATCAACAGGGAGTCCTGGAGTAGTCTCCACCCAGAGATTTGGTTCAACACGTGTTCCGCAATGGCAACTATGAGAGTATATTGACAGAATCTTCTTGCAGGAGTTTTGGGTCCTAACACAGCTTCAGCTTTGTAGGTGGCCTTCTCATTGGCTGCTTTGGTCTAATCTACCCCATCCTTCTTGGGCTTGTTCTTCCTAGCGGGTCATGATGTTTCTCCGACTAAAGAGTTCCGCCCCTTGATGTGCTCCTCCACTTTGGCGTGCTTTTGGACTACCCCCCTCAAATGCGTAAAGGTAGGGGGAACATCATAAGTGATTGCCCAAAGTAGTTTTTTGTCCTTAACTCCCTCTCCAAAAGCTTGTATAAGGGTGTCAACGGAGTAATTCTTGACTTGGATGATGACTTTGTCAAAGGGTGGCTTCGTTTGCATTTTGAATAAGCATGTATACCTAGTAGTTCTCCAAGTGCTCATCAACATCCGTGGTGCCATTATAAGGGGCTATGGTCGACATTTTAAATCTAGCCAGGTAAGGTACAATAATGATTATCGAGGTGAAAGGTAGATTGACCGCTCCGACCTGCTCCAACCCGTATCATTGATTCATGAATAGGTTGAGCTGTTGTTAGAGGTCGTACAGTTTGTTCTGGTCGTCCATCATGAACATTGGTGGTTTACCAACCGAGCGATCTCGACATCGATTACGGTTGGCCCATGCTCATCCCAAGTGGTCGAACATAGAGGTTGTGCTCCCAGAGACGATTAGCGTGTCTTTTTTATGCTGATACCAATCATGTCTTCTCTAGGATGCTAGGGGTGTGGAGACTAATTCCTCACGTTCTGCTCAGGTTCCTGACTGGGTGACCCAATTATAGCGACTCCTCAAGCACTCATGGTTCAGATCGTACTCTTAGAGATCTCATCTCCTTCTTCTATGGTTCCCCCGCGTGCTCCGATTACCCGTATGCTAGATCACTAGGCCTAGGCTTCTCAGCCTCTCAGTTGATCAGTGCCGCCCTACTGGTGAACAGTCTTCGGCTTCTTCCTCCTGTGCGGGATGGCGTAGGGCTCCTCAGAACTCCCTAAAGGCGTCGGCGAGTAGCCGAGCGGTCTTCGTCAAGTTTGGGACATTTCCGGTGAGGATCTCCGTCTTTGTGGTTTTTCACAGTGCTCACACGCCAAGCCTGCGTTGGGCTCGCTGAGTGCTTTGAAAACCGGTCGAGGTAGGGTTATCCTGGCTGTGGTTGTCCTGGTTGGCCTACTTTTCCATGAGCTTGGCGAGGTATGCAAGTGGTGTGAAGGGGCAGGTGAACTGGGAACAGGTATGATTAAGATGTGGTTGCTGGAAAGGTGTGGAGCCTTCTTTCTAATGCCAAAATATTTATGTCAAAAATCTTTGACACAACAACACCATATAGACTCACGTGATGTAACATACCTTGTGTGGTCGTTCTCTACCTAGTCGCCTGCAAAAGAGAAGTACCTCAAAGTAAAGGGGACATAGTAGGGTGTCTGCTAAGGGCACTCGATGCTTAAGTCAGTAAGGGACACTGATGAGCAAACAAAGAACTAGAGTTTAGGCAAGGCAAAATTAGATCATATCTGAGTGAGTGAGGTACTCCTCTATTGATAAGCATCTCCCACCGGTTGGTGTTCTCGGGTGACCCTAATAAGTTGTATTCCAATGTTATGAGTCGAATTTTTTTAATTCTGTTCATATCTTACATCTAGAAATTTATCCATCTTGCATAACCAATCATTTATGATTGACAGATCGTTGATGCGAAAAATATCTAAATACCAAATTCTCCTTTTATATGAACTCCGCAAAGTGGAATAGGTTCTTGGAAAAATCAAAGAAAGAACCTCCTACTCCTCTGTAAAGAATTCTTCTAATAATTTCAAACCAAATCTTTTCAAAAATGTATGTACAGTACTTTTGTGTTTACGAGCAGTCCTAGTTGGTAGGCATGTTCCGGGCGTACAGGTACTTGACCTCCATTTGACGGATGCCACATGCCCTACCATTCAGGTGGTGGGGGGACACGAGTTCAGGTGTTAGGACTGGTGAAAGCGGTAAGTACTTGGTAAGCTCAGTCAGATGTGGAGGCTAGTGCAGGAGTAGGAACAAGGATAAGTACAGTGACAGGTATCGAATATCAGGTGTTAGGTAGTACAGAGTAGTGAGTATGGCTTGCATTACTATAGTATGGTTGTTAGCCGGTACGAGACGGCATGGCAAAGGCAGCACGGGCCGACCATCTCGAAGGGCTTAGTCGTGGTGAGGGAGATGTTGCTCGGGCTAGTACCTTAGTGCCCAGTAGCGATCTACTCAAGGTTCCCAAAGGAGAGCTAATTTAGGGATCAACAGCCCAACGGAGGTGATGGTAGATCAACCCAATTACCCGAGAAGGGACTGTAATTGACCCGACTTCTCTAATCTGGTCGGGTTTCTTTAGGTGAACGGATCTTCTCCACTAGACGGGCAAATGAGTCTGCTGATTCTCGTACACCTAGTTCCTCGATGGGAATATGGTCTCCAACATCAGAAACATTACATCATCAACAAGAGCTATTTATCCTTTTTTAATTTCATAAACCTTTTGATTCTCCACCAATAATTATTACTTTTCTCTGATTATTGTGAACCCAAAACAATTTTGAAAAACTAATGCGTCAAATCTTGAAAATTTTCCAAAATTTAGACTTTGGTTGAAATTTTCCAAAAATTACAATCCCATAGATATATTTTACTAAGTGATACGTGATTAAAAAGTCTTTTTAACAAGTTTTTTTTAATAAACAACCAAAGTTTTATAAAACTAAAAAAATGATCATTGTTAGAAAATGACCTTTCAGTCAGTCACTGATTGATTATTGTTAATCAGTAATTGACTAATTCTAATACGTATTTTTTATTGATTAATTATGATTAATAACTGATTAATTATAGTCAATCACTATTAATCACAATTAGTCACTGATTAATGATTATTTTCTTAAATAAAAAAAATTCAACTATTTACTTAAATAAGTGCTTAAAAACTATCTATTTCACTATTTTTTTTCTTTTACTAAATTAATGTCTCAACAACTATATATAGAACTTAATCGCTAATTAAAGTCTACATTATGCAACAGGGTCTGATCTCTCTTTCTTGGAGCGAGTACCAAAGTTCAAAGCAGATACAACTTATTCTTCCAAAATAAACTCCTCACCAGAATGGATCAGATACAAGTGGCATTTTTAATCCGGATCCTATCAATCTACTATTTGGCAAGTAGCTTTTCGTCTGAATTCAATCCCGTCGACAATTATCTTATAGATTGTGGATCACCCACCAACACCTCAGTGGCGGACCGTGTTTTCTTATCAGATTACGCGGCTTCAAAGTTTCTTTCAACCTCTCAAGATGTTCTTGCCACTGCCGCAAATAATTTAATCGTTTCATCTAGCGATTCCCTGTTATATCAAACGGCAAGAATTTTTATCCAAACATCAAGGTACACATTTCCAATCCGCCAACATGGTAGACACTGGATTCGCCTTTATTTTTCATCATTTGTGTATGAAAACTATGACATGAGCACTGCAAGTTTCTCTGTTTTCACCGAAAACCATGTCCTCCTTAAAGACTTCCGCACTTGTAATACCACCTCTTTCAAAGAATTCTCTGTGAATGTTGCCTCAAAAAACCTTGAAATCACGCTCACCCCTTCAGCGAATTCATTTGCTTTCTTGAATGCCATCGAAGTTGTCTCGGTCCCTGATGAGCTCATCACAGATGATTTGGCACCTATTGTTGGTCCACTTGGTCAAACTTTTGAAGGATTGTCGAGTCAGGCTTTTGAGACGGTTGAGAGGGTGAACATGGGTGGTCCAATGGTGTTTCCTGAGAATGATACTCTTTGGCGAACTTGGGTTCCCGAACAACCTTTTTTAGTAGACAAGAACAAGGTCATTAATGTCTCCAACATTGAAGCTGTTAAGTACATCACTGGAGGAAGAGTAACTCCTAATATTGCTCCTGCTATTGTATATGGTACTGCTACAACAGTAGATTTTACAAATCTCTTCCTATTCAATATAACCTGGCAGTTTGAAGTTGATCAAGAATTTTGTTACCTGATCAGGTTCCACTTTTGTGACATAGTAAGTGAAAAACTCCCTACTCTCTACTTCAATGTGTATGTAAATTCTTGGATTGTTGCTTCCATTCTTGACACCAATGCTTTGTCATCTAACTCACTTGGATCACCGTTCTATTTAGATTACATTGCAACGTCAATGAATACCAATAAGCTTCGCGTAAGTATTGGGTCTTCTACTTTAGGTATTTACCCCTTTGTTATTCTAAATGGTTTAGAGATCTTGAAAATGAACAATTCTATGGGCGACTTCAGTCCTTTAGTAATGTCTTCGGTTGCAAAGAAGTATGTCAGACGATTAGCTATAGGAATGAGTATTGGGGGATTCCTTTTACTGACAGTATCTGTAGTTTTCTTCTTAATTATGTGCAAATGCTGGAAAAGACAGGCGCTCAAGGACCGATCTAAGACAACCACCAATGAAATCGATGCTTTTAAGTATGGAACTTGCTTTCCTTTTCATCTTGTCCAAGAGGCTACAAATGATTTTGATGAGAGTTGGGTTATTGGGAGTGGTGGATTTGGGAAGGTATACAAGGGAGTTTTAAATGATGGGACTAAAGTTGCCGTGAAGCGAAAAAACCCAAGGTCTCAACAAGGACTGGCAGAATTCTGGACCGAAATCAAGATGCTATCGCAATTTCGTCACCACAATCTTGTTTCATTAATTGCATATTGTGATGAAGGGAATGAGATGATCTTAGTTTATGAGTACATGGAAAATGGAACGCTAAGGAGTCATTTATATGGCTCAGATGTACTTTCGGTCCTAAGTTGGAAGCAAAGACTTGAAATATGTGTCGGTGCAGCTAAAGGGCTACACTACCTTCACACAGGCTTTGCAAGAGCAATTATCCATCGCGACGTCAAGTCTACAAACATTTTGGTAGACGAGAATATGAAAGCGAAAGTCGCAGATTTTGGGCTTTCCAAGATGGGGCCCGACATTATGAAAGCTAATCATGTGAGCACTGCTGTGAAAGGAAGTTTTGGGTATCTGGATCCTGAATACTTCAGGAAGCAACAACTAACGTTGAAATCAGATGTCTACTCATTTGGAGTGGTTTTGTTTGAGGTACTCTGCGGAAGAGCTGCAGTGGATTCGACCCTCCCGACGGAGAAAATCGGTTTAGCTGGGTGGGCATTGAAATGGCAAAAAACTGGGAAGCTGGAGGAGATCATAGATCCTGCTCTTGTGGGAGAAATTAGTCTTGATTCTCTCAAGAAATTTGGAGAAATCGCCGAGAAATGCTTGGCGGAATTTGGTGCCAATAGGCCGATGATGGGCGAAGTCTTGCAGAATTTGGAGTGTGCTCTCCGATTTCAAGAGGCTGCGGAGAAAAACATCAGTACTAACATGATGGACGGGTTACCCCTACAAGTTGACAGAAAGTTACAACATTCTGTTTCTGCATTCGAAATATATGAGTTTTCCCCAACCATATCAAGTGGTAGCAAGAAGATCATGAAGTCAATCTCTCAGCCAACACAGTCTGATGATAGGTGGCTACTTGGAACTGATAAATCTTATAGCCTTGGCTTCTCTGTATAATATATGAGTTTTCCCCAACCAAATCAAATAATAAAAACTTTGAACTTGGGTTTTTTTTTTTCCCTCGAAATATCAGACTTATCAAGATCTAGTTAACTGAGATCTGTTCATAAAAATGAAAAATCTATTTGAGATTGTTTTGCTCTACATATTATCGAAGTGAAAATGGATGACTATTTGTCTTTCTTCTGATCTTTAAATGATGGATGATGATACGCTTAAGTTTTAGGAAGAATGTTAAGTATCATTAGTAGTGGACTATACTTCTACTTTTCAATTAGTCAAAATTTGTCATATAAATTGTCTAAATAGGTTTGTAGTGATTTGGGCTCACAACGTTAATCTATGTGATAATTTGTTATTGGCTTAAAAAAAGTTGTAATTTAGATATTAATTTGCAAAATATAAGAGAGATAAACATAATATTTCGATGTAACACAAGGGATTTATAAAGGGTGTTTTTCAAAGTATTAAAGAAGGAGTTGTGGAGGGGACTAATGTCAGATGTTCACGAAATAGAAACTAGATACAATTATCATTATACAAATTTATGCTATAAATGACGAAAATATGTCATTTTCTAGCGCGTGCGCAAAAAACAAAAAAATAAAAAACTTCTCAATCTTCCATTTAACCTTAACAGAACAGTCTTAAAAAAAAATGGTCAAGTGCTCCTTTTTATTTATTTATTTATTTATTTTTATGGAAGCTCAAAACTTTATCCATTTCGAATTTCGAATTTGTGGCAAATATTATTCTCTCCCAAAACTTTGGATGAGATTTTCTCCGATACTGAATGTCCCTCGTTACTTGAGGCATATTTGGGCAAAAATTTGAGAAGTTATTTTACATCAAGTTCTTCAACTTCGCTCTCATTTGAAAAAAAAAAATGGTGTAAAGAACATTTTCAAATTTGCATGTATCTCCTTCCTTTATTTAAAAGGATGAAGTTCATACTCAAAACGTCCGCCACATGGCATTGCTCTTTTTCCATTTTTTTTTTTTTTTTGTTTAGTTCCCTTCCTACATACATAATAATGTATGGTATGTTATATCATTATATAATGTATAATAATAATTATTATATATCTATATATCAAAGAGTGGATTTATTCTTTTCATTCAGTTTTTAGTGGTTATCACATGATGGTTTTAATGCTCGTCATGTGACTTTTTTTATTTTTTGTTTTTTTTTCACTTTTATTTTACTTTATTTGTCTATTCTGCACGCGCTTTCACACGTATTACTTATTTTATTTATTTTTTTCACACATACTTGCACGTGATATGTAACTAGTATATTGTAATGAGAGGTATTTCTTGTAGGAGAAAAACTCACTCACCACCTTTTATCCTTATACATGTCTAGTTTCATCTATGATTTTAATGGAGTTGGCACAAAAGAGAACATTTTGAATAAAGAAGCCAATCTAGTATTTTCCTTCACCTCCTCTCTTCCTTCCTGCAAAATAAGCCAATCTTGTATTTTCCATCTAATAATCCCTCATTCCACTTCCTTCCTTCCTCTTTTTTACTATACCAAACACAGCATAAGTCTCTCCCTCCACCATTATCCCTCCATACCTCTTCCTCATTCCATCCCTTCCTCCAACCAAACATACCCCAAAAGTGTCATTCCAACAAAAAAACTCTAAAAAGATAAAAGGACTAAAGTGAAAAGAAATAGACTAATATAAAAAACAGGATCAAAATGAAAAAAATAAATAAATAAATCTTAGACCAAAAAAAAAACAAACAAACAAAAGACGAAGTACTAAAAAAAAAAGAAAAACTGAACTTCGTCCAAAATGAACCACTTTGGACCCAAAACAAGTGCCCAATAATTTTTTTTCTCCTTTAGAGGGTAATCCGTTTATATTTTCGGAACTGGTCTTAATTGATGAATATATCTTTGTTCCCTTAAGAAAAAAGTGTTTGCATTCTATATTCTACTAAAAATAAAGATATAAATAAATAAATAAGCGGCATTCTATACTATGATGCTAAAATATAAGCCGAAGTAAGAGGAAACCAGTTAGTTGGTGAGCGAATTTTTTTTTTCTGCCGGTTTCAGTCGATCGTCGACTCCGACTCTTGCAACTTTGGATGGTGGCCATGGAGCTTAAAGGGAAAAGAAGACACGGTTGTGGCAGGAAATAGCCATGGCTTCTCAAAGAAGAAAAAATATCAGTTTCTTATTGTTGTGCTATGGAAAATCTTTCTTATAAGTTTTAACTGTATTATGAGTCCAAAATTACTAGGTCCAGAAGTAGATTAGCGTTCAGCGTTCGATAAAGTATTTTTCAAAGTTATTGTAAATACCAAAAGATGAATTTTTAGTGTTTGGTAAATTATAAATAAAATTATTGTGAAGTTGTATTATGACTCAAATGAACATATTTTTTGTTTATTAAATATTTTAATATACGTATTTTCATATGTATGTACTTTAAAAAAATGGAGAAAGTACCTAAATAACATAAATTTAAAGATCATTATATCAATATGACACAAAAAAATAACATTAGACTAATGTAACATAAAATTGGACTAAAGTAAACTAAAGTTTATATCATGTTGGTCAAGATTGAGGAGTTTGTAATATATTGGTCAATAAATGAAAAAAAAAAAAGTGATTATTTGGGTAATTTTCTCTTGAAAAAATAATAGAAAGAATCAATACTTACAAATCTTTTTCATATACTCCAATTTTAAATTGCAACATCAGAATACTAAAAAAAGTTATAAAAATAAAAAAGATAGTGAAGTATACCTTTCTGTATTTACAGAAGATATTAGTTATTTTTTGAAAGGAAAGAATTTGTAATTTTTAGGTGAAAGTTAAAAATAATTTGTTCATTTGCTTTAAAAGATAAATGAAATGTATAGATTGAAAATTCCATTTATTATTAAGGACATTTCAATAATTTTGCACAATGATAGCATAAGCAAATGTGCATAAACAACCTAGACATGCTTTTTAAATTCTGTTGTGTACAGAGTTTATCAAATACTAGTTTTTTTAATAATCTAAGACTTCGTTTGGCGAAACGGTTTAAGTTAAAATTTTTAAATTTGAATTAATTGATTTTTCTAAAAATTAACTATAATTTTTATTGATTTTTTAAAAAAATATAAAAATTAAGTTGAAAAAATATAATTTGATTTGAGTTAAATTTGATCTCGAAACCGGACCTAAAAATATCCTCCAAAAGCAATACCAAATTTCTAGAAGGGGGGAGGAGGAGTGCCTGGCTAACTGCCAAGTGTATGTCGGCTCTAAAGGCAGTGGGCCTTGGGCTTTTGTTAGTGTGTGGATTGGCTAAGGTTCACTGCTGCACTTAGGCCTTTAGGTCTATAGGGTTTCAAATTTCAAAGAGAAAAAACAATGAAAGAGCTAGAGGTGGAAATTTGTGTAATGTGTAGTGTTTGTATGATTTGATTATGTGTCTCTAAATTTTGATTTGGTCTGAACATAACTTGCTAGGCGACATGAAAATATTTAAAAAGGCACGAAACAAGTACGGTATGGCATGAGTTGAAAATGACCCATGTCACAAAATTGACCTAGTGAAATCACAATACGAAAATAATTTACTTTTCTTTAGGGGGCATTTTACACATTCGTTCGAACCAAACAATTCCATGTTTTTTCTTTTCTTTTTTATAAATGTAAATTCATAGTGTGTTTGTTTGGTCCGTTTGAGTTGAAAAATTAAAGTTATTCTGATTATGATTGAGTTGAATTTTGAAATTATATGTTTAGTTAATTGGAGTTAAAAAGTGTAAAAACTTAAAATTTGTTCGGAAAAAAAATGTCAATTTGGTTCTTGTTTATTTCGTCTCGAAATTTTATGTTGTTTAAAATAATTTATCTAATCTGGACTTGGAATAACAAAATTATAGACTTTTAAAATATGAGTTTTTAAGTTAGAGTTTGAATTGTGAATAGTGAAACAAAGTGGACTTTTGAAGAAAAAGATAAAAAAAAAATGGAGTTGAATTTTTAAAGTAGCTGTGTCAAATACCCTCTTAATTTTACTATTCATATCTTTAACTTTAATTTAGAAATTCAAACTTTAAAAGTCCATAATTTTGTTATTTCAAGTGCAAATGAGATTTTTTTTAATTGCATAGAATTTTGAAACGAAACAAAATCCATGTTGATATATTTTTTCTGAACACATTTCAAATTTTTAGAACTTTTTAATTTCAAATAATTCATTTTCAATATAACGAACAATTCAAAAATTCAACTGAACTTAACTCCAAAACTCCAACTCAAGCGGAATAACCAAATGGCCTTTTAGTTGTTTTAAGCCTTAAAAAAACTAAAAGTTCACAACTTGTTAAAATATGATCATATCTGTAAAAAAAAATAAAGTAAATAAGAATGCAAGAGTATGAAAAAACTATCATAAAATTACAAGTTCATAACAAAGCTATATCAATTTACACCTCTAAAAAATTAGATGTCATATTTGGGTTAGTCATATCCAACTTGAAACTTGTTTCTTACATGTTCATTTTAGGTCGACCCAAAATTGACTCACACCTGTTTTTTCCCAATACTAATCCATGAATTTGTATCAATTTTGAGATATGTTGTCGTGCAAGCCCTAAAAAGAGCAGAGGGAGGTGGCGCCATGATGGACCGAGAGATTAGGAGACTATCAAAGTTATGGATAGAAGAACTGGGAAGATTAAAAAAATATAAATAAAAATTAAGAAGAAGGAGAAGGTTCGGTTTCGGTTCACTAAACGACACAAAAATTGTGAATTGACAACTAAGTCACCGGAATTAAGTGGTTGGTGCTGATGTCGGCCACCGCAATCAAATGATTTTTTATTATGGTTTTAGTCTGTGATGCTCAGCTATTGTCAATTTCTCTTTTTTTTTTTGGACATTCTAAAGAAAGTATTGTTTTTTTTTAACTAATGAAATAATATATAAGCATTAAAATTTTAGTGATTGATTATAATCGATTAGTGACTGATCTTTAAAATTATATATTAATTAATGATTAATTTAAATGTTCATATTGGCTTGTTTTGACCAACAATTCAAATTATATAATTACAATACAATTTTTATCTTTTTCTCTCAACTTCATTATTCACACAGTTTTGTAACTCAAACTTTAAAAGTTCATAATTTTGCATAGACAAATTCAAATGAGATTATTTTTTTTATTTTTATAAATTACATAGAATTTTGAGACGAACGGAACATGTTCGAAACTGACATTTTTTTTCCCGAACACATTTCAAGTTTTTAAATTTTTTAACTCAAGCAATTCAAATATTTCGATAAACGCACAATCAATCCAAACCTAAATTCTACAATCCAAACCTTAGCATCAAACGCTTAGGACAAATTACACAATAATATTGTTTAATCAATCACTTACCAATTGATAATTTTATTCAAATTATTTTAAAATCTATTAATAAAACGCTTCATAAACGCCATTTTCTAACATACACCAACCTCATACTAAAATTAGCATAGAACCCATCTGGAAAGTTTAGACGGCCCTTCTTATCTTTCATTTCTTTTTTTCCTGCACTTTCCCAAAAATGGAAAAGAAAAGGAAAATAGAAAATAGAGAATTAGAGAAAATAATAATAATAAAACAAGAAAAAGACGAGGAGAAAGAAAGATAGAGTTGGCAAAAATATCGAAGCAAAATCTGATAAAAAGCCAAAAAACCAAAAACCAAAAACCCTAATTTCGCCGAAGGCATTGAAATTCCAACTCAAACCTCTCCAAAAAGAAAAAAAGAAAAGAAAAGAAAAGAACCAGAAATCCTAATTTTTGCTGGAGCCATTGAAATTCCAACTCAATCCTTTCTGACAAAAAAATAAAAAACCAGAAACCCTAATTTCATCGGAGCCATTGAAATTCCAATTTAAGGACAAAGAGGAGGAGGTTCGGTTTCGATTCACTAATCGACACAAAAATTGTGAGGAGGAGGAGGAGGAGGAAGACAAGGTTCGATTTCGGTTCACTGATCGGCTTAAAAATTGTGAAACTGACAACCAAGTCGTGGATATTGAGCAGTCAGTGATGAAGTTGGCAACCATAATTTGATGGTTTTTTATGATGGTTTCAGTCGGTGATGCTCAGTTGTTGTTGATTTCACTTTTTTTTTTTTTTTGAACAACCTTAAGACATTGTCGAATTTTTTTTAATTAATGAAAATAATATATGACATTAAAATTTTAATGATTGATTATTGACCTTTAAAATTGAATATTAAATAATGATTAATTTTAATGTCCATTAATATTTTAGTGACAAATTACATATTAATATTGTTTAATCAAATCACTTAACAATTTTTTTGATAAACAATCACTTACCAATTAATCATTTATTGATACTAAAATAAATTTAAAATCTATTAAAAAACGCTTAAAAAACGCCATTTTCTAACGTATCCCAACCTCATACTACAATTAGAATAGAACTCTCTGGAATGTCTGGACGGCCCTTCCTCTCTTTCATTTCTTTTTTTCCTGCGCTTTCCCGGAAACGGGAAAGAAAAGGAAAATAGAAAATAGAGAATCGCGAAAATAATAATAAAACAATAAGAAGAGGCGGAAAAGGAGAGAGAGTTTTAGCAAAATATCGAAGCAAAATCGGGACGAAAAGCAAAAAAATCAGAAACCCTAATTTCGCCGGAGCCATTGAAATTCCAGCTCAATCCTCTCAGAATTCGAAACCCAAGCCATCCGAGGTTCAAATTCGCGGGGAAATCCACTCCGGTTTCGCTCCATTTCATGAAATCTCGACTCCAATGCTCGTAGATTGACGGACCCTACAAATCCTCATCCATGGCGGCGGACAAAACTCCATTGCTCTCGCCGACGAGCTCGCGGTCGGTGACGGAGACGGTGAACGGCTCGCACAAGTTCGTGATCCAGGGGTACTCTCTGGCAAAGGGCATGGGCGTGGGGAAGCACATTGCGAGCGACAATTTCACCGTCGGAGGGTACCAGTGGGCGATTTACTTTTATCCCGACGGCAAGAATCCCGAGGACAATTCGGCTTACGTTTCGGTCTTCATCGCGCTCGCCAGCGAGGGCACCGACGTTAGGGCGCTGTTCGAGCTCACGCTCGTCGATCAGAGCGGGAAGGAGAAGCACAAGGTTCATAGCCACTTCGATCGGGCGCTCGAAAGCGGGCCTTACACGCTCAAGTATCGCGGCAGCATGTGGTAAGGTCACGGTTCAGATTGTTTTCGGCTAATTCTGATTCTTTTGCGTGATTTGATTTAGGGTTTATGTTCGAATTGGTTTTGTAGTTAGCATTGTGTTCGGATTTTCGGGGTTTTTTCGGGTGATGATTGTTTTTCAGCTGATTTCTGATTCTTTTTGCGTTATTTGATTGAGAGTAATGGTATCATGATTTGATTTTTTGGGTTTGAGTTTAAATTATTGTGTTTAATTGGTTGAAGTTGTGTCTTTGTGATGCTTTTACTTCTTAGAAATGTGCAAACTTTGTGCTGTTTGTCTTAGATAAAATGTAGGAAAAAATAATTGGGAATGAACTACAGTTTTTGTTTAGATAAATTTTTTTTTACCTTGTTTCGTTTAGTTGTTGGGATTTTTAACCTGCTATATGGATTATATGAGGCCCCGAAAGCTCGTTCTGCAAAACACAAAGCAAGTTCAGTGTTCGAAAGTACTTTGCATCGACCCCATTGCCCTTTCGGTTATTTAGAGAAGTTTAGGATGTTAAACACTTGCTTTTTTGCTTCTACTTACCTGTTTTTTTGCTTCTACTTACCTTCTTGCTATAAGCGTAATTTCTTTCAAAAGAAACTAATCCTAGAGGGCTACAGAAGCATTTTTTTTTTTCACTTTCAGTTTACTGCATGTTAATGTATCTTCCTTGCAACGATTTCAGTCTACTTACTCTTTTCATTGTTTGTGTAAGTAAATGAACTAATTTTTGCTTTTAGATTATCATTTAAGTAGTTTTTATATCAATCAGTATTTAAGTAAGATGCTTTGGTTTCCAAACTGGAATGGAGATCTCTTGTTGGTTTTAGTTGTTGTAACTTGTAGATACTTTTTGAACATGTGAGCATTTTGAGCTGAATGTTTGGATCTCGATGTTTGTCTGTAAGATGTTAATATCTCTCCTTTTTTTTTTTTCCTTCTTTGTTTTGGGGGGCATACGATAGGGGATACAAGCGTTTCTTCAGGCGAGCATTGCTTGAAACTTCAGATTTTCTTAAGGATGATTGCTTGAAAATTAATTGTACTGTTGGAGTTGTAGTCTCAGCAGTAGATTGTCCTCGATTACACTCTATTCAGGTCCCAGAGTCTGATATGGGTGCACAGTTTGGCACGCTGCTTGAAAATATGGAAGGTTCAGATATTACTTTTAATGTGGCTGGTGAAAAGTTTCATGCCCATAAATTGGTATTGGCTGCCCGATCCCCTATGTTCCGAACTAAATTCTTTGAGGGGTCAGAGGAAAATAAGGAGGTTGAAGTCACAGATGTAGAACCTAAAGTTTTTAAGGTATTGACTGCTTTTATTATTTCACATGTTTTTGGAAGTTTTAGGATATAAGATTTTGTTTCTGAATTATGCTCTAGTGGTGGCTTTGTTGTGTTACTGCCATTCTCGGTTTTTAATTGGAACTCCTAATTCCTACTATTTTTCGATAGGCCATACTGCATTTCATATACAGAGATTCCCTCACAGAGGATGTGGAGCTGGAAACATCAACCTTGTCTCCTTTATCCTTAGTGTCTGACTCATTGACTGCAAAGTTATTAGCAGCAGCTGATGTGTATGGTCTGGAAAGGCTCAGAGTAATGTGTGAGTCTCATCTCTGCAAGGATATATCCGTGAAATCTGTTGCTGAGATTCTAATTTTGGCTGAGCGATGTAATGCCTCTGAATTAAAAGCTGTTTGTCTAAGATTTACAGCCGAGAACCTTGCAGGTATCTTTTCCCATATCAGTTTGTGATTCTCAAATTGATTCTCTTTTTAATGATTTGAGAATAAAAGTTACTAACTTTGGAATTAGATTTGAAAAGGCAGTTTATGAAATAATATATGATAATGCCTTTATGATTTGCAATACCTCAATCTTGGAGTGATATACATGATATAGTGTGGAAATTTGAACAGAGAAAAAAAAAATTTATTATGAATATTAAGCCTTTGCCAGAGAGGAGGAAAAAAAAGTTTTCTATAGCATTGCATGGTTGGATCCTCATAGAAATTCTTATTACGCAACTATGGCTAACATGAATACATTTTTTATCCACAAGTTCTTCCTCCTGTTGTACATTAGAGTTGTATCTTGGTTTCATCCGCAAATATCCAAGTATATAAATACATTCGTACTTGAAAATTTTATTTAGACCTTTAGTACACATTTTGGATCCGTTTCTTAGATCTGTTGTGCTATCTAAGAAACATTGGTACATTTAGACCTTTAGTACACATTTTGGATCCGTTTCTTAAATCTGTTGTGCCATCTAAGAAACATTGGTATATGATATGTTAACTCTCTAGAATATATGCTCAAATAGTTGTATTATGGATGGAATTCTATCTACAAACCTGTCTTATCGAGGCAAAAGAATTACACAACCTAACTTTTAAATGAGGTTGGAAACATGCATGAAAATCTGGTTGCACTTCAAAGTGACTAAAATTCATCTAGTATTTTTTGCTTTCATTATGTTTTAACATTAGATATCTAATAATCCAAATTCTAAAATTCACCCACGTGGAAATCAAATTGATACGAGGAAATAGAGGGACATCGAACAAAGCATTGAATTCAACGCTTCTAGGTTTCAAGTTGGGATAACAAATGAGAATCAAAACAATTGTCCTAGATTGATAATCGAAGTTTCAATGGTAAGTGGAGGGTTAGAACGATTTCTTAACTTGTTAGAAAGAGAGTTGTAGAAGGATAACTTTTGAATGGTGCAAATTGATAAAAGTTATAGAAGATTGAGTGATTTTTCGTAGGAAAGGACTAGATTGTTTTGCAGTTGACGATTGACTTTGCTTAACAGTTTTCATTTATTTCATGTTATTTTTGAGTGCAGTCACCTTTAGAGGCGCTAAGTGGTTGTATCAGGTACGTGTACAAATGAGGAAGTGCATAAAACTGGGGATAATGGATAGAGTCAAACAAAGGGAGCTTATTGGTTTTAGTTGATAGATTAGGTTCTCTTTGGGGGATTGGCTCATGAAGCGTGTTTTGCCACCTTTTGGAGCAAACCCTCATTTGGTTGGTTTCTGAAAACTGAAAGATGATGAAAGGTCATTTGTGGGAGGAGAAAAGTGAGTGTTTAAGGATCATTTGGTAGCATTGGATATTGCAATTAAGTATAAGATGAAGAAGAGATTGGGATAATTTTCTTTCGTATTTACCCTAAGGGAAATGCTCCAACCATAGACAGTATAATGTTTCTCAAGTCCTGCATTTGTTCACTCTTTAATAGGTTAATAGATTCATATTCTTTAATTGTTTGTTCCAAGTCCCTGAGCTTTGTTTAGCTCCTTTTTGAGGTTTTACTTTTTATTGACTCCCCTGGCTAAGTGCCATAGTTATTTTTCTCATTGCCAATGAAAAAAGGATAATACAAGAATTTGGACTGGGAATATTAAAGAAATTTAGTTTTCTTTGCAAAAATTGTGAGACTGTAAGATTTTTTATTATTGTATTTTTTATTTTTTTTGAAACAAACATTTTGATGTAGGACCATTAGGAAGACGTAGAATGGAGATAGAGAAGAATAACCACTAGAGATAGAAATATAATCAACGAAAAAACATTGAGGATATTAGGGTGAGAAACAAGAACTCAAGAGAGAAAACCCACTGATATCTTTACTTATTCACAAACCATTGTCTGAATTACCATTGTACTGAACTTATAGGGTTAAACTAAATAAGAAACAAGGAAACTAAATCAAATAACAAAAGAGGAAAGTATAGAGAATATGAAACTATTCTAATGAAATGAAACTATCCTAATGAAATGGGAAACTAAATTAACATAAGACACGGAAAGTTGAAACTGAAAACTACCCTAAATAACATGATTCCAAATTAATTAAATAAATATTCTATTTTCAATCACACTTATTATGTAAAAAACTAAAAATATATCTGGACTCTATAAAAGGAATGGTTGCGTTCCAGCTTGATAACTGTGGATGACTGTGGAATCTTTACGTAGTCCTTCAAGTTTGTTTCTCAGGTTTATCGTCATTCTAAATCATATTAGAGTAGTCATACTTCCGGCAACAAATTTTTAGAGTTGCAGGAAAGTGGATAGCTGGATGTGAATGACTTTTTTAAAATGATGTCTGATTGTCATACATGTTTGACAGATTTATTCTCACAGCTTTTATACCTTTCCTTTGTGTATGACACTTCTTTGTTTTCTTTTCCAGTGTCAAATAACATTTCTCAGGACTAATTTCTGTAACATTAGGTGGATTTAATTTCTTTCAGATCTAAATACTAAATAAGAAATATATTGTAGTTGTTTAGATAAAAAGGGATGGGAATTGATCTTCCTGTCCATTTTTATGCTTTCTAATCATTCTTGTTTTCACTAATATTTGTGTGTGAAATTTGTCTATCTGTTGAGGTTTATATTGGTTTGTGAACTAATCAAAAAGCTTGGTTTAAAGGAGGTGTGTTTTGCTCAGTAACAGAAACCATATGGTTTCTGAATATAGGGAGGAATTAGATGTTTTAAGACATATTTCAAGAAAATTCCTTTCGGAAAAAGTGTGGTCTTTGGCATTTTTCTTTGGCTTAATCTAATCCAAAGATGTCACAATTTAGCCTGCATAGTACGATGAGGGCACAGATGCAATCTTATACCTTTTCGCTGTTTCTTATAAAAATTACTTGCTTATACAAATGCATAGTACTTTGGTTCTTTTAGTTGGACTTGGGTGTTCTGTGCGACGCAATTATCTGAAACATTTCTTGTAATTCTTCACCGAAAAACAATAATTACGTGTAAGAAACCGATTATTCTGCTAGCAATGTATGCTAAGAAAATTGGAAAAAAAAAAAAAAAAAAAGGCTCATTATGGAGAGAGAGACGTGTCATTTTGCCATTCTCTGTCCATGTAGAGTAGCATCTCAATACTCGTGTAGCATCTAGTGGCCTTTACCTGTTTGCATCTTGATATACTTTGTGTTTATACATCGATGGAATAAATTTATCTAGAGATGTTGCATTTCTCTTACTTTCGATTGAAGTCTGCCTCTATTTTCATTACTGTGTAGACTTTGTAGCTTCACTAGATAATATTGGCCAGTTGGATGAGATGCTGAAGCAAATTTATGGTCAGAGTTTTTAGTATTATGTTCAAGATGGTCTTGTGAGTTATCGACCTGTTTTCCAAATGAGTGAAACGAATTAAGCTCCTGACCGGATGCCAAAATACTTGGTTGGTGACTTTGTCTAGCATAGACACTGCTGGTGGTTAAGGATACCTAAGCACTAGACTATTACACGGGAAAGCTATTTAATAGGCTCAGGGATGAGTGTGGCGGGATCCGTGTAGTACTCTCCTATCGTTTCTAGGAAATGGCTAAAATGGATAATTTGAGTGTTGTTTGTGAATACTGTCATACTATGGAGTTAGATAGTTAAATATGCAGCTTAAAGAAAAAATGTGATTCTCTATAGTTGAAATATGATTCGATTACATTTGAAGCTTTGCATTTTTGCGTGAACCTATCCTCATAATTTGTTGAGTGTTCTCCCGTTGTTTATGTTGGTACCTTATCTCTCGACCTTCTTCTTGCAGCTGTAATGCGATCAGATGGTTTTGAGCATCTCAAAGAAAGTTGTCCGTCCATGCAATCAGAGCTTCTGAAGGTAATTGCGGGTTGTGATGACGAATGCAGCAGCGGCGGGGGGAAAACCCGGAGCGTGTGGGCTCAGCTATCTGATGGGGGTGATACGAATGGTAGGCGGGTCAGGCAAAGAACTTGATTTCGGAAATTCTTGTTTTTGTAAATGCCACACTAAACTGAAATGGAATCATTTTCTATGGTGTTCGATTTCTGATATATTAAAAGAAAGGAGGAAAAATCTGACTATTAGAAACAGTAAAGTAGGTGGGTTGTGCTGCTGGTTTGGTTATAAACTAGTGCTGTGGTTCAGAACTAGTTGAAGAATAGGGTCTTCTAGCTGTTTGCTGGGTTTCTAAGGTGCTAACCCTATGTCTACATATATCCCGAAATCAACCTAATCGGTTTTGTGTATTTTCGTCTTTGTTTCATACTGTTTCGCCTTTTTGGTGCTAATTGAGACAATTCGGTTGTAAAGGTTGTATTTTCCTTGTCAAATGTGTAATCAGGGTGAAAATTGATAATTTCTTAGTAATCTTTTTGTACTTGGATGAATTTCATTTTCCCCGGCCATAATTGATTCTACTCGAGAAATGAAAAGCCTTGTGGATCACAATGTCAGATCATGATAGTCATCGCTACTTGGCCATAAATGTTTTTGTACCTTTTCATGTTTTTGCTTTTGCTTGGAAAAACAAGCTAAATGGTTGTTCCTCGGATACAGTAGCTTGGAGAGCGAAAAGAGAGATGAAAAGCATCTCAAGGAAACACCGAGGGAAGGAGAGAGGATTTCTGATGGTAGCAACATACGAAAAGCGAATCGCTTGCAACAATTTGTATGGGGAAATTTGATTTGAAGCAGAACCGTGAACCCTCCATAATAATGCTTATATTGCTGCAGATAGATCAGAATTTCAAGCGACTCTCCTAGACATGGCCGCAGTAACTCACCCCGGATCTGTCGTAAACATGGCCCGAAGAACATGCCCAGGATTATTGTGAACTAGAGCACCAATGTCTACGGATCCCAGCCCCAGTTCAATGGCCGCATCTACATTATGTTTGAATTGATCAGAAACAGGGGCTTCTATGCAGGTGTAGGCTGCATCGTTTGACTCATTTGTCTAGAACTGGGCATTTTGAAACCAACGCAAAGTGGAACCCCGCATCCTCAAGCATGCCAAGGGCTTTTTTGGGCCTCCGAACACCCCACAGGGTCAAGGTAAAGATCCAAAAAACCTGCTGGTTTATCTTATCAGCCATAACGCTTGCATAATGATCGGAAGCGTGCCCTCTAAAATGGTACAAAACTTCTCAAAAGGTGCTGAATCCAAAGTTCCTCCGAACGCCCTGCAGCAGAATAGTGCATCCAAAGAGTTTTCAGTTTGCTCCCTGCGTCTGGTACAAATAGTGGATTGTTATTTTTCGTGCGTGATGCTAGGCAATTTGGTTACACCCAAAATTTCTCATGCAGTTCGGGCACAATTGCACCATGCTTTGTATTTTTCGAAGAGATTTTGTTTACATGAATTTCATTTCATTCCTATGTTTTAGATCTTTGAAAAAATAAATCAATACACAGCAGAAGCATGGTAGGATAAAGGAAAAAAGACAAACGATGAACGAGTAAACGGTTGGGAATCCTCTAAGACTAGCTTAGACAAGGCCGACACAAGCATTATTAGCAACAAGGTAATTATAATAATTATTCTTTTTTTCCAACAAGGAGACAAAGTTGACATGTCAATGGAACACCAAAATCATTTAAGGTATTTTGATGGATATTTTGGATAGAAAATTTGTGAGGCTGACAAAAGCTTAAAAGAAGAAGAGGAAGGAAGGAAAAAGAGAGAGAGAGAGAGAGAAGGTGGGATATATGCCAAAAGCCTCTAGTAAAAAAAATAAATAACAAAAAAAAAATTTTGGGTGATGGTAAATGGTGTTTACCAAGCATATTGATGGAAAAAAATTATCGTAAAAATATTATTATAAATAATGTGTTTACAGTAAATATCATACTTGTGATAATCAAGAATAAAAATTTCAACGACACCATCGATATTTCCACGATATTATCTATATTTTGAAGTTTCGATATGGATAAGGGGAGGAAGGATATTTCTTCTCGGAGTATCCATCAAATATCCATAATGTTCAAAAATATCTGCAATATCCGTGAATATCCAGGATATTTTTGGATATTTTCACAAAACATCTAAAAACTTGGGGAATTTTTTTTCTTAAAAAATTTCAATTTTTACACACATTTCATATTTTAATATGAATAAAAGGTGATAGCATGCTATATAAGATGAAGATCACGGTTGTAAGATAACAGGTGTTGGACAATTGGAAAATATCATATAAGAAGACGTAATATAACTCAAATGAGTCAAATTGATGAGGATTCGCCTTGAGTTCTTATTTCATGAGCTTAAGAATTAAGTAAAATTCATACAGTTATAATCCTCCATATGGTTCTCAAATGATGTCTAGTTTTGAAGTATAAAATCGTGATGTTTTTTTTTTTTTTTTTTTTTTTTCTATATATTGGTTTTTCCTTCACTATAGATTGATATCGAGATGTCATCGTATGCCCATTAAGACTACTCATCATATTGAACAAATCAACAATATCCATTAATAGTTAGTAGAGACCAAGAAACATACATGTGAGATATTAACAATTACTTTTAAAACCATTCAAAAGTAATATCTTGACAAATATATTGTTTATATTAGATCAGGATTGATTCCAACCTATTAGAAACTCTTTTTGGATTAAGTATACTCGAAACATATATGTACTCTTTTATGTTTGACATTTAATTTTTATGTATCCTATTATATTGTAGTATTTTATTTGTAATGATTAATGAGTATGTAATATCATATTGAAATTACAATCAATATTTATTATAATTTACTATTATATTATGCAATATAACTCTCATATCTGATTAAAAAAATATATCATTTAGGTTATAAAATTCACTCATATTATGTAATATTTATTATTTTGATAGTGTGTAAAGTTTTAGCAAAAATTATACGATTTTTTTTAGTATCTATTTTTTTTTGGGATATCCGTCGACATTATCTGTAAATCAAAATCTCGACATCTCCATCAATATTGATGTTTTCATCCTTGATGATAATAATTTATTTATGAAGCATATTTATAATGAAATTACTTTAATTTTTTTTTGCAAATAAACAATTTAGCATAAATTTGTTATTTGCCTCAGACATTTTCAAAATATGCTATTTACTTTAAACACTTTTAGAAAATGTCCTATTTGCTAAAATTTCTTCCCAAAAAAAAAAAAAAAGAATTACAAAGTTGAAGCCTTAAAATGCCAAGAACATATGGCTAAAGACCAATGTGTAAATTTCACTACAACTTGAGGACCAAGAAAATTATTTAGTATTTAGTATTTACCTCGTAGGTAAAAATTGACTTGACTTCTATATGTATGCATAGTAGGTAGAAAGCAGAACACAAGCTAGAAAGGCTCGGCAGACAAACAAATCTAAACATGTTTCTTATTCCATATCCACCATGAGTAAAAATCTGCAGGTAATCTTTCTACCTTTCTCTGTCTTTAACCCCATTTGAAGAAGTTTGACTTTAACATATTGCAAATCCAGAGACCTTGCTCTTGAACTATCTGATCTTGCTTTCTTCTTGGGATTTTAATCAACAAATAATCTACTTTTTCTTTCTGTTTCTGTTTTTGTTTTCGTAGTTATTTTTATTTTTATTTTTATTTTTATTTTGGTGTGCTTCTGTGTTTCTCTGTCTTTATGCCCATTTGGAGAAGTTTGACTCTAACATGTTGCAAATCCAGAAACTTTGCACTTGAACTCATTTGCTTTACTCTCTAATGGACTCTCTTTGCGCTTTTAATAGAAAAATAAACTCATTTTGTTTTTCTGCTTTTGTTATTTATTTGTTTGTTTGTTTTGTGTCTTCTTGTTGTGTATTGTTTCACGGATTCAGTATTTCATTTTTGTTCATCTGTACAGAATCTGATATGGTTGTGTCCATGATCTTCCACCTAAATTTCGGTCGAACTCTCGATAATCCATGAATAGTTTTGAGACTGTCATTTATGGCTTTTCCTAGTTGGGATAAACATGGTAGGCACTTTGAGCTACTTGAGGAGAGTCCAATCATCAATAACCCTGCAAAGAAGAATGAGGGCTCGAACTTGTTTCAAGACGGGGTCGACTCTGGCGTTCTGTCTTCCTTTTGCAAGGGGAAGAAAATTCTTCAAGCTATTTCACTATTTGGATTGATGACTAGAGAAGGCATGAAGCTTGTTGTTGCCCTGTTCGCTTCTCTAGTTTTCGCTTGTGCAGGACTGACGAACGGAATGAAGCGACACAAATCTATGATAACTTTACCAACTGTGGACATCTCTTCCGATAGAGTTGGACAAAATACAATGTTGGATGTTTTGTCCATCGGAGGGAGCATTGTAGAGGCACTTTATCTTGTAGAAGCAATTTCTGGTACAGGTACAATACCAATCTTCCTTAATCCATGGGCGCCGATGGTTCAAAGTCGTTACGTTGCTTTAGAAGATGGAAAAGGGACTACAAATTGTTATGACATTTTGTATTCTAGTGGATTTGAGCTTACCCCTCGAAGAGAGATTGCAGGATCCCTAGCCCTATGAGTCTATGTTCAAAGCTAACCATGTTCAAACGTTCAGTTTATATCACTTAAATTGTGGTGGCTGTGCTGTCTAACAGAGTCAAATTTATCGAGCTCGATATGACAGGGATGAAGTTTGATGCTCTGAAAGATGATACAGTTTCGGTGTTTAGGAAGATGGCCACGGACATATTTTTTACCCTTACACACATATTTGTCCTGTTGATATATTATACATAAGATTATATAATCTTCTAAAATATGAAAGTCAGTTCTGATTAAATTCATATTTTAGAAGAACATATAATCCAATATACAATCTATCCATAGTACAAATATGTGTCTTAGGGTGTCAATCGTTCAAAGAAATGTCAAGGGCCAACATTTCCCTGAAAATCGAACTGGTGTCATCACTCAGTGTCAAACCACATCCTGGTCATGTCGGACTTGATAAATTTAATGCATAAATAGCACAGTCGCCACTATTTAGATGAGTTTTAGTTAGGAAGATAAAATAGTCAAATAAACCATATATATGAAGATGTCTAGTTTTGAACATAAACTTATGTGGTGTGCTACGGCACGTCCTGGCATCGCTCTAGGGCCAGGGATGCTGCAATATCTCTCCAATGGTGGGAAACATGCCACTCCGCTGAAGAAGAGTCAACATGATGGTGCGGAGCGATCTCCTGAAGTATGCAACTTGTTCCTCAATATATGCAGATGAGTTGTATTCAAATACTATTTATATATGCCAATATCTTAGATCCTCGTTCTTTGGTTTTTCTCCTGGTCCCCGGAGTAAGGTTAGAGAAAGATCTATCTTGTTTGATTAGGCTTACTATTTTATCTTTCAGATTAGAAATTTTCACTTGAAATTTTCGCCTTCCAGAATTACCACTCTCGCAGCATCTTGTTCTTCTTGGCAGCCATGTTGTGTGATGATTTGTTAAAAAATGTGGACACTAAGTTGTTAATGACTTGTTTCATGCGTTAGGAGCTGCTATTAGATATATCTAAAAAAAAAAAAAAAGGGTGAGTTGGTTGCAGATGCGGCTTAAGAAACTTTAATTTGATGTCTTTTTGGTGGAGCTGCCGACGATTTGTAGACCAGTTTTTTTGCTGATGTGGGACAAATATACAATCTACCACCCTCTCTTACATCTAGCGTGGGCTAGGGTCGAAACCCACCATCGTCTATAAATCTGACTGTAGAAGCTATCTCAAGTGGGAGAGGGAGCCCATTCCACATATAAACATCACAGCAGCTCTATAACTTAGTGATGTGAAACAAGTACACAATTTAACCGTTGGCTAGGGGAAAATGTTGTTGTGTTAATTGCTTGACCAAACAACACAGTTGTTCATTAGTTGTGATTGTGTTGTCCTTCCTTTGATCGAGGACCGCTGTTGGCTTGAAAAAAGCTCTTCTTGGTGTACTAATTTGGTTTTCGCCGAGTGGCCTTAGTGAAATTCAGACTATTTCCCCTAAAAAGAAAATGTAGGTAGAAGCACTCACTAATGGCTTTTTTTTTTTTTTTTAATAATTTTTTTTAACACCCTACTACCAAATTCTCCTTTTTCAAAATAAGTGATTAAACAAATGCCAAATTCCGAACAATCAGCGATGAAAACTAAAAACTTGAATAGGCAGGACAATTTAGGAAATCCCACTCTTTTTATAAAAAAAAAAAATGCTTTGAAAAGTTCATGGTTTGGCAATAGAGCCTTTAGATTCCATCAAATTTTTCCGAGGCAATATATATTAACTCCCTCAATATATTATTTGAAATAAGAATAGGAAACGAATTATGAAAATCCATAATTTCAACTTAATCAATAAATAATTATTTATTTATTTTGTATATTTTTGCATTAAAAAAAATAATATTCTAGACTTCTAGCCTACGTAAATGAAGTCTAATTGACTTTGACTTACTTGGCCCCCAAGTATTCAGCCTCTAGGACACATTAGAAGACAAATTCCTTTTTATGCAAAGGTGAACAACCCTCCTCTTCGGCATCTAAATTTGCCTCTGTCGATGTTAGACTTTCGAAATTGAAAATTGGTTCTTCACTACTAAGGCATCTAGCAATATGACGTGGTGCTCTCACTGCATCATGGTCTGCGAAACTCGAGTTACCGGCCAATTTCTGTGAGTAACAATTTTAAATTTATCATTATAAATTTCTTTATATTCATCTTTCTGATATGAAACGTCTTTTTTGTTTGTCATTCTTTCTTTCTTTTCCCTTTAATTTTCCCCCCTCTTTTTGGCTGTCCTCGGACATTTTAATTTCCTTTTTTAAGAGTTAAATGGCTGCTCCTAATTTTGTCGTGCAAATACAACTGCAGGTCTTGTTCTTGGTGTGGAAAAGTTCTGGCTGAGGTTCTTCCTGTGCTTAAAATTTCTAAATTGGAGAAATTAAGATCAAAAAGAAGGAAAAGGAACAAGAAGATTAAGGGTCAAACTACAGACAAATCGGAATTCTATTTTCAAGAACACAGAATAGTCAAAGAATTGTCCCGAAAGTACACGGAAACTTGTTCTGCAAGTAATGTTTATGAGGAATCAACATCTAGCAGCCAAATCACATATGATGGTGAAATACTATTTTCAATGGAGGAAGCAACAGCCAGCAACCAATTTGTAGATTATCAACTTTAAGAAATTATAATTTCTGTGCTTCTTATATTTTCTTAGAGCAGCCCTGCTTGGTTCACCAATTCAAACTAAAACATTTCAACTCAAACCGACCAACTACTCACCAAACCAGCATGCTAAGTGTGGGTCCCATCTCGAGGGTGGAATTGGAGGCTCGTGACCACTCCTCAGCATTTGTGATTTTTGTAAATATTGGATTGATTATTGTAAAAATTAGGGAATGTACAGGATACGGAATACCATTAGACGCATTAAACAACTATATGGATGGAGCCTACAATTTATCACAAGACTCCGTAGTATGGGTAGTAGTTTTATTTTAGGGCTACAACATACAAAAATATAAAAAAAAAAAAAAAAAAAAAAAAGGCCTTTGGTATAATGGTAATTTTGGTGTTCAGATTAAAAAAAAACTTGATAATTAGAATGGATAATGTATGCTTCAGGGCATTATTTCTGTTCAGTTTTAATTTTTTTTAATGCAACATTTTCAATATTTATTTACTGATTGATGCATAAGCGTATGTGATTATTTAATATTTTTACAATATTATTATCCTTAATTATCATTTGATCATGTCAGGATTTTTTTTTTTTTTTTATTGGCTGGGGTGAGACTATGTTCCCCATTGATCTAATCAAGAAGTTTTTGATCATTGACCATCGAGCCATCTCCATTGAATCGAAGTCTCATCGTTCGATCGTCAAGAATTCGAGGGCCCAAATAGAGGACTCAATAGTAAAGCAACTAGGCATCGAATATTAGAGGACTCGCCCTGAAAATTTACCCCACTACTAAAGGTAGCCCACGTTGCGTAAGCCTCATTCTTGGCTCTCTGGTTGAGCCACTTTGTCCTTCGGAACAACTGCAGCAACGTCATTCGCCCGGAAACATTGGTCATGGCCGGGTCTTCGTGTTTAGGGTTTAGGGAAAGAGAGTAGGCATAGACCCGGCCATCCTTGCCATACACGTTCCTAAATTTTAGGGAAGTAGAATGAAACGCACTATTTCTCTAGAACAAGAGTCCCACTACTTTTCCTCTATCAATAGAGGGAAATCCATCGGAAATGATAAAGACAATTACATACCGAAACTTTGTTAAAATTTTCATTGAACTATTATGCGTTATTGTAAATCACCCTTTCCAACAAGTAAAAACTCCAAATACAAAATGTAACATATTCAGACGAACCTTTATAAATTCCCGTATTGATATTTTTACACTTTTTCCCTTTTGTTCTTTTATTGTTTTATTAAGGTTGAGTTATGATTCTCACAAAACAATGTTGAAAGGCCCATAAAAATTTTCTTCTGCTGTTAGATAAAAAAGTGGCAATAAGATATCGTAAGGTTTTTTTTTTTTTTTTTTTTTTTTTACACGTGATATATTTTTTAAAGTATTGTTTTAATAATTATCGTAAGGTTGTTTAATTAGTAAAATGCCCATTTTTTGAAACAACAAATAGTCAGTTGGAGATCTGGTTGACTAATGATCATTGTTTGATCATTGTCAATCTATAAGATATTGGTTGTCCATTGATTAACTTGGTTATCAATCATCAATTAAGTTTGTATATAATTGATAAATATATCAATCATTTTAATGTCATCGACTTTTTTTTTTTTTTAATGAAAAGGGTCATTATTTAGGAAAGGTTAATGAGTGAACACCTCACCTGACTTCTCTCTCTCTCTCTCTCTCTCTCTCTTTTTGTTTTGTTTTTTATTTTGTTTGTTGGGGGGTGGGGTGGGAGAGGAGGAGGTTAATGAGTGGTATCACCTATATATTATATGCACTAAATATCCTTTGTTGTCTTACTCAAATTTTAGGTATTTAGCATTTATGTCAAAAAAAGAAAAAATGCAGTTGTACTCTCACTTTATTAAAAAATTAATAATAATAACCCCACTTAATAGTGGAAATTTAAACCAATTCCTCATTTAAAAAAAAAAAATTCAATTTTCTTCATAGAACCCAATTGATTTTTTTTTTTAGCTCCGCCACTAGATATGTCTAAACTGGACAAAGCGACATTGCTAAAATACGTTTCGCTTGTTAATTAATAAACTTGCCTCATCATTCTCTTCAAAGAAGGGGAAAAAAAAAAAAAAACCTGTTTTGAAAACTAAGAACTATAACAAAACTAGAATTTCTCATTACACTGCTTAATCAGAAATACATTAAAAAAAAAAGAAAAAGAAAAAGAAAGAAAGAAAGAAAGAAAGAGGTTTACTTGTAAAAAATAAATAAGACTATTATACTCTTAATGATAAAGAAGACTATTCTATCCTTAACGTTAAAGATAACAGAATAATTAATATAATCTAATTTAACACCTACCTCATCATTTTAACATTATTTTTGTTTGTAATTATTGATATAATTGTTTACTGAGCATCTGATAATTTTAATAAAAAAAAATTTAATATCTTGATTCAAATAGATAGTGTAGAATATAAATTTCTCAGTTTAAATACTTGAGAATGAAAATTTTGGAACTGTAAAAGACAAGCGCATGTTTGTTTCATATGTCTAGTCACAATTTGAAACTCTGTTTTTTTTTTTTTTTGTACAGTAGTTTTTCTTAAAATATATATATATATATATATATATATATATAAAATAACACATACTTGGATCCTTCTAGTATGAATGAAGTGAGGTCGTCATTGATTATGCAGACCAAACACCAAGCTTAGCATTATTTTTAGTGATTGCTTTTAGATCATGAATAAATCTGCATCAGATGGGGGGTATTTAGTTAACCTTGTTTTTGTCTAAACAAATTCTAAGAACTGTTGGCCTGCAGCAGAATTTGAGAGTAGGTCAGGGGAATTGCTTTTTCAGATTTGTTTCAGGTATGTTCTGCGCAAATTTATTAAAATATCGGTAGCAGCTACTTTTTTTTTTTTTTTTTTTTTTATATACCAATTGTGCAGAAATCCGATGTTAAATATGAGACAAATCACGCAGATCAAAGGTTGGAGGGAGGGGCGCGCATATTTCACTGTTTTTAAAATCGGTTGTCAAAAAGCCGTTATCAAATATACATTTATAACAACGGTTTTCAAAATTACCGACGGTAAAATTTATTTTTGAAGTCGATTTATATGTAAGATGTTATAATTTTTTTTTATTTTTATTTTTTGTTTGTAATCGGTCATTTTAACGCCCATCGTAAAAAGATAGTTGAAAAAGTTAATGGAAAAAAAAAAAAAAAAAAAAGGCGGGACTGATGACCAAAATTTCTTCCCTCTTTCTCTATCACCCTCCCTCGAATTCAATCTCCTCTTATCCAAAATTTGATATTTATTCGGACTGCTGTTCACCCCTTCTATGGGTTGTCACTCTCGTGCGAAAAATTAGGGATTCACTACCATTCTCCGTTCAGCCGCCGTGGCTATGTGATCATCACCACCCCTTTTGACGCCGACTTGTGCTACAGGTTTTGATCATGACATTTTTGCCCTTTTTTATTTTGTTCGATTGAATTTTATTTGCAATTACTTGACTTGGGCATGTGGGTTTTAGTCGAGAGTGTGATCTGAGTGGGCCCCATTTTTTTTGTTTGTTTTCTTGTTGGAAAAAAAATTTTGAATAAAATTGAGAAATATGAAACATGGACCACAGATCGATTATGAAATGAAAAAGGGGGTTATTGTGCTTGCTCAGTAGCTAGCATGGGGTAGGAGGGGTGTAGCTTTTGATGTGTGCTGAACATGGACCACCGATTAATCTTTTTTTTGTCTTTTTCGATAATGAGATTAATGAATTAATTGATACTATGATTTAGTTGATCTAGATATACTTTAATTAATTCTTTTTTTTTTATAGCCTTTAAAGTTTTGAACGATGGCCCCACATTGATCAGATAAAAGGTTTTAATATTGGATAAAGTTCGTTCCATGACAAGCTATTGGAAAAGGAAAAAAAAAATTTTTTTGTTTTATTATTTTTAAAAAAGAAACACGGCTCGTTCTCATTCCTGCCACTTTGTATGAAAGTAATTTGTATTCATGTGCAATTATTTTGTTCAGAATATTTATATTTATCATTTTGATTATGTGCGATCTGATTGTGTGCGTGTGTGTGTGTGTGTGTATATATATATATATATATATATATATATATGAGCTTACTTAAGTTGATGATGAATGAGGTGAAGTTGGCTGTTGGGAACATTGAAAATGTTGTTGCTATTGGAGATATATCATTGATGACTTAGGCGGGGCCTGAATCTTCGGTCCATGGGATACCGTTGGGAGAAGATAATTTGCGTGTACATATTTCTATTGCAATCAAAGAACGTGAAAATTGAATTATCTGATTCTTATATAGGTAATCTTAATTTACGAATGTTTTGGTAAACTTTTAACTTTGCACAAATAGTTCCAAGTTTTTGGATCCATGTTGTATGGCAGTCCAACATGGGCTAAGCAAAGATTGTTGGTTCACGTTTTTTAAACGATGTACCGGAAGGCTGCCACCAAGGGCAACTCTTTTTGGTTCCATATATATATATATATATATATATATATATATATATAAGTCTTCGTAAGTCATGCTTGTTTGGTACAAATGTTAAAATATAACAAAAACTAGTCTCTAACTTAATGCTCATTTTGACTTGTACTTAAAAAAAAAAAAAAAAAAGGCTGCCACAATGGATGGAAATTAATGTAAGTTAACAAAACAACTCAGTTGTAAGTGTTGTTGTCGTTTATTTGTTATTTTCTTTTTACATTTATTATCTATATATAACAATTATAATTTTCATGTCCTGATTATATACAGTGCCCTAGACAACCTACTGATATAGAATGTGGCTGCTATGTAATGACACACAATGAAAGAGATAATAATGATGGGCACGATGACCACAATATCTTCTTAGGCATATATAAAAATCCTTTAAAACATTTTGGTTTATTTTCAGTTTAAATATTCACATTTGTTCTTACCAAAGCATGTCTTCATTTATCAACTTGTAGTTCAATGGAGATTACAAGTACACGGAAGAAGAGATTAATGAAATTCAAGCGGAATGAGGAGAGTTCATTCATTCATATATATTTTATGTTCTGTTTGACGTTTGAGTTCATCTAAAATTAAATTATATTTTTTATCTTAATTTTTATTTTTTAAAAAAAAACTTAATAAAATTTATAATTAATTTTTAAAAAATCAATTAACTTCATCTTAAAATTTTTATCTTCAATTAATTTATCAAAATGAAGACTTAGTGTTTTGTGGGATTTGGTGACATGTCTTTATCATGTAATTTGATAGTTGGACTATATGAATTATACCTTTTCGAATCAACTATTAAAGGTTAGTTTAGTAAAACGGTTTAACTCAAATTAAATTGTACTTTTTCATGTTAGTTTTTATCTTTTTTTTTTAAGTCAACAAAAATTATAACTAATTTTTAAACAGTCAACCAACTCAAACTTAAAAATTTTAACTCAAACCGTTTAACTAAACTGACCTTAAATATTGAAGATAGCCTGCAAGTGGGTGGCCTTTTTAAGTGTGCGTTTGGTAAAACGGTTTGAGTTGAAATTTTTAAATTTGAGTTGGTTGACTTTTTAAAAATTAATTATAAATTTTGTTGACCTTTCAGAAAAAGATAAAAATTGAGATAAAAAAGTACAGTTTAGTTGAGGTTAAACTTGTTCTCCAAACGTGGTTAAGCTTTTTCTAGTATCAATTGGAAACCGAATTTATCATAAAACATTTTCAACATGGGTTAATTGACCGATCGACTTTGTAAATATATTTTTAACATTGGTTAGAATTCAGACTTCTTAAACGATTTACAACATCGGCTCTTGAATAAGATTGGGATCTATTCTGACAATTCATAATAATGGTTGGTTTTGATATTTGACAACGGTCTGGTGTTAAAAATGATAGATTTTTAATCACGGTCTCTACAACGTCGATGTAAAAATCGATGTTAAAAATTTTTAACAACGGTTTCTGACCGAGGTTAATCAACATTTTTGTTGTAGTGAATTAATGAAGTTATATTTTCTTTCCTTTATTCAATAAATGATTACTAATTCTTTTGTATATAGAATAAAATATATATTTACTTTATTATGGTAATATTTTAAAGAGATTTATCATTGGAATAATATAATGCAAATTTTACTAAAATATTTTGCCATTGATTATACTTAATTTTAGAGATAACAATAACAGCCTACTCTCGTGTCCAGTACTCCATTTTTTCCGGCCACCAACGACATTTGTACTAGTTAGTCTTTTGAGTTGTCTCCCCCCCTCTCCTTTCCTCTTCTATCTCTACTGAACAGGAGAGTATTCCTATAATTTTATTGTTCTGTCGATATTTACAAAAAGAAATGAAAATACATATTTTTTTTTTCTAATCTGATCAACTGGGAGACTCTAAGTAAAATTTCAAATTCAAAAATTTTTCTTTTTTTTTTTCTGAAAATTAAAAAATAAATAAATACGAATATATATATATATATATATATATTGTTTATGGTTCGAGCATGAAAATGAATCCTACTCCTATACCACTTCGAACAAGCCCTATATATTATATTGTCTATATATACATCAATTACAAAGGTGAACTAGCTAGTTATTTATCTGCTTGAATTTTTCTCTTTTCTTCCCTAATAATTAATCGGTTTTGCAAAGCTTGAATTTTGTTCTTCACGGTCATTAATGGCGTGGTGCTCTCACTGCCTTGCCACCTGCGAAACTACACAAAGTGGCGCGTTTCTGTGAGTACATATTTATTTTATTTATTTTTAGATATTCGTTTTTATAAATATTCTATTTTAGCTTTCTTCTTCTCTTGTAATTATTTTTACGTGCTTCTTTTATATACTTGAAAATAATAATAATAATAATAATAATAATAATAATAATAATAATAATAAAATTACGTGCTTCTTCTTCTTGGACAAAAGTTTTATTTTCTTTTCTTCGTTCACTCAATCTTTTCGTCATGAGATGATAGAATCAAAATAGAATATTTCTAATAATTATGTTACTTTTTACTAAAAAGTGTGCCTTTTGATATTAAATTGTTGGTTAATGTTGGTGTTTCTTTGCTATTTAGTTAAGTTTAGTCAAGATTCTCTCTCTCTCTCTCTCTCTCTCTCTCTCTCTCTCTCTCTTCTGCGTGCGCAAGCTTTCCATTAACAATTTATTTTCATTTATTACTTTTCTCTAATTTGTTTTGGATGCGTCATTCGCCGTTTGGGATAAGAGGGCATCTTTGTTCAAGTAATTTTAACCCTAATGCCTCAATCGCTCTATTTATTATAAAATAAAATAAAACACTCTCATGTTTTGAATATGATAATCCTGTGTAAATCCAAGCGGAGAACGCTAGAGCTAATACATTATCAGCCCTAAACGACAATACTAAACAATGACCGTAAACTTGAGTAATTACGAATCATATCACTTTTTTTTTAATTAATTACCTCTTTGATTTCTCCCTCACTTATATTATTATATTCTCGTATCTAAACCATTTTTCTTTTTTTAACTTAGAAGTGTGAAATTATCGATAGACTATGTTATATATATAGTTTACGTTGTTTTGTTATTTATAAAAGATTTCACAACCCTAAATTACAGAGGGATTTCCAGCCTTCAACGACTGTTTAAAACCAACGTGAAATGAGAAAAATCAACGTGGATTTTAGCGACTACATGATGTATATATGTTGTTGTTGCATATAAATAAAGCTGTATATATAACCACATGTATAATATTGTAGATCGTGTACCGTATGTGGAAAGGTTCTAACCGAGCTTCCTGATGTGCAGGAAGCTGTTGGTGGGAGACAGAAAGAACTAAAAGTAGCCAAAACAAGTAAATATGGAACAACAAGAAGTTATTGATAGATCAAATTGATGCTCAACCCAAATCAGACCCCAGATATGGACATCAACCAAAAGCATCTTCTATGGAGGAGTCAACAGCTAGCAGTCAACCCAAACAAGTACAAACTTCATTGGAGGAATTAACGCCTAGTGGCCCATTCCCATGTTTTCCATTATAGTATAATATATATATACACGTAAAGTCTCATATCCGGTATCGTATGATATCTGATAAATTAAAACTCGTTTTAGGACATTTTAGAACTCAAAACCAAAATATCCCCTCTAGTAAATACAAAGTTATCAAGTAGCTATAACTCTAGCTTTAAAATGTACCAAAATTTGACCTGTAGTCAAACTCTAGATTTTTGACAATATCCTTGATATATTTTAAACCTAGATTACTGTTATAATTGATAAATTTGTAGAGAACTTTGTAAAAATATCTCTACCGAAAGAAGGTCTTATTTGAATAATTATTTTTTTTAATTTAATTTGTAAAATAACTTCGACACGTCTAGACACTCAACAACAACAACAACAGCAACAATAATAATGACAATAGAAAATGTCATTCTTCTAATTTCATTTTGTAACATAGTCATTTTAGCTAGTAAATTCTTTCTTTTGAATACTTTGTAAAATTAAGTACCATGGAAATAAAAATAATAAAAATATTTTGAGGAGAGTTCGGGGTCCCATTGATCTCAATCCCCCAACTCCTGTTAGGTTGGTCCATTATTAATTAGGTAGAGAATTGGGTACTCATGAGTCCCTTTGCATTTAATTCCTTATTTAGAAATACATGTTTCTAGTCCTTTTTTTTTTTTTTTTAACCCTCCAGATTTTATTATAATTAGTAGTACCCTAGTTCATGTTTATGTGATATGATCTTTAGTCTTTCAAGTCTATGAATGTCCCTTCTTCTTGTTAAAGGTGTTCATCTGATATGGAATTCTTTCTTTAGTCATATGACATCTAATCACGATTATTAAAATTCTTATCTGATTTGGTCCTTCAGTAGTGTATTATCCAATCAAATATTGCTACATTTGTGAGGGTATAAACTCTTGACGGATGTCGATGGAGATGAATTAAGAGTTCTGCGGAGATATTATTATAGACAATGTGGATGGAGATGAATTTCATAGTCTTTTTGAGGAAGAGGTCGTACACATTTTCTTGGAAAACTTTTAGTTTTGCTTTAGGCTTCAACTGATGAGAAATTCAAGGACACTCCATTTTCATTTATAATTGGAAGTTCATTGAATTCATAAATCTGCTCAATCAATTCAATCCTAGTCAATTCAATAGATTTAATTAGATTGAAAGACAAACAGATTGATAATAGATTGAGATTTTTTCAGTCAAAATGCTATAAGTTGAATTGCGGAATGAGGATTTCCTAATCCATAAAATTTGTGAATTCTAACCATTTATTGATATAAATATGTAAAGTTTATTTAAAATAGTATTAATAAGTGATGAACACTTGATTTTGAGTTTATATTGATGTTTGCTTGTTATAATATATTGGTTTATTATCGAAGGCTTGAATTTGATTGTGTTGTGATAATTTGTTGCACTCTTTTATACTTGAGTAGGTTTTTTTAATTCTAGCGGTTACGAATTGAATCGAGAAATCATATATTTTATGGATTAAATTATGGATCCAATTAATAATGGATTTAGACATTCATAATAGTTTATGAAGATTACATATTGAATTGTAGATTGAAGTCCAATCCAAATAATTCAATCCATGAATACCTTTGGATAATCCTAAATTGGATGGATGTTTTTGAGTGAGAATCTTTTCTTTTCATTTTGTTTTGCTTTCTTGAGGATATCTCGTCCTCTTTTCTCTGTAATTGATTATTTTTATGAATGTAAACGTTTTTATTATAACCGTACAAAATTAAAATTAAAAATTCCCAAAAATTTATTAAAAACAAATCTAAGGGTCTTTTTACAATAACCTTACATACTGATAATATATTTTTTAACATTTAATTTGATCAAAATCACATCAAAATAAAAAGTATTACCAAATAGTTTCTAATTTAGATTTGATGGCTGTTTTGATTGAATATGTAATTCATTCTAAATATATGTAGAAGTATACTCTCATATCCAGCACCTTGAGAAGATAATACTTATAAATTTTTTTTTTGGTATGTTGTTGTAACAAAAAATTGATTCAAATGTAGCTTTTTTGAGTGATACTTATTTTTATATTAATAGTATAAAGTAATAGCATAAGATGACGTTTAGTTGGTTTACTCTAACCAAATAATTCAAATTGTTTTTATATTTTTCTTCAAAATAAACTTAGTTTCAGTAAGTAGATCTCTAATTATAATTAATTAAAAACTCAAATTTTAAAAGTTCATAACTTTATTATCCCAAATTGAAATGAGATTATCTTTTTTAAAAAAAAAATACATAAAGTTTCGAGAGTAACGAAATAAGATCCGTATTGATATATTTTTTTTATAAAACATTTTAAGTTTTTACATTTTTTAACTCTAAATAATTCATTTAACCTCAAAATTCGAAAACTCAACTCAATTTCAATCAAATAAAATAAAAATAAAACTTCAATTGTCCAATTCAAGTGGACCAAAACAACGGTCTCTAAGACTCTTAATTTTAAATAAAATGTCATAATTGGCTATTAGACCCAAAGTTAAGATATATTTATATATATATATATTTACACATTTTGTTTTGCTTAAAAATAAAACAAAAACCAAACAAAACAAAAAAAAAATCAAGAAATAAAAGAAAATATAACATAAAGAGAGAGGAAGAAAAAACTGGCATATTTATATATATGAGTTTGATGACGTGGCAACCCCAAAGTCAGAGCGAGAAGAAGATCTAATGGAAAACGACAATTGTGACATCCTTCCTATGAGACGAATTAAAAAACTTTTGAAAGTACAAAAATAAAAAGGACAAATTTCAGTTTTCCCCCCTCCTCAAATTTTAGGTCTTATCACAAAACACTCTCTAAACTTTAATCTATAATATTTTTCCCTAAATTTTGAAATATTTATTGATTTTACCCCTAATTTAATTTTTGATGGAAAAATATCCGTAACACTTATTGGTAACATGAGTTGGAGAATGTTAAGTATGAAATTACAAGTTGACCTTCTAATTAGGTCAAAAGAGTAAATATTTAGGATTGATTTTTTTTTTCATGCTGTTATCTTATGTTTAATTTCGTAATTTTATATTTAAAAAGAGTAGTGATGTTGTGTATGCTTGCAATGCCTATCACTTCGTAATTTATATGTAATACTGCTGCTAAGTGTATTTTTTAGAAAAAAAAATTTAAACTTAAGGGGAAATCTATAAATATTTAGGAGGAAAATAATGTTATAAATTAAAATTTAGAAGGTATTTTATGATATGACCTAAAATTTAGGGGGAAAGTGAAATTTGTCAAAAGAGAGAGAGGGGGGTGGGGGTGTGGGGGAAATGAGACAAAAATATATAAAGAGGAGAGAGAAAGGAAAAAGAGGGGAGAGAGAGAAAGAAGAGAGAGAGAGAGTGAGGAAGTGGGCGAGAGTGTCGTGGCACGTCTCTAGCTTAGTGGGTTGTCCCTCCAACAACAAACGGTTTTAATCCCCCCGCCTCCCCCCAAAAAAATAAAAAGAAAAATATATCAACAGAGCGCAAGCGAATCCGTCCATATATATACAGTACACACTCATATATATATATATATATATACACACACACATACACACACATATTCATGTGCACATAGAGGCGTCGTCTGGGATTTTCAGAGCTGAGGAAGGACTTTGAATTTTTTAGGGTTTTGAAGTTAGAGCTTCTTTCTTTTTCTTTTCCTTTTTCGTTTTCTTTTGTTTCATTTTCATGGTCAGAGTTTGATAACATGAGGAAGAAGCTCGACACCCGCTTCCCAGCGGTAAGTTTTTCTTTTCTTTATTGTTTTTTGTTCCAAGTTTATGGTTTTTTTTTTTTTTTTTTTTTTTTTTTTTTTTTTTTTTTGTACTGTGAATGACTGAAAATAAAATACCAAGCCATGACATGAATCCCCTTTTGGGTTTTTGGGGCTTGTTTTGTGTTTCAAGGTTATGAGGGATCTTTGGGTTTGAACTTTTTAACTATCTTTGTTTACTCTTTGCATGTTTAGTTCAGGGGAAGCCATAGAATTTTCCACTTGAGGAAAGGGCTTTTTTTTTTTTTTTTTTTTTTTCCGTTTTCTTGATTTGATAGTTTTTGTCAAACTTCTATAGCTATACTTTTGCCCATGTTCGTCAACTTTTATAGCTGTACCTTTGCCGCTTTCTTGAAAGAGTGTCTTTTCTCTAGTTCCTAGGTTTAAGTTTTAACCTTCAACCGTGTTATGAAAAATAAACAAATAAATTGATAACATTTTTGGCAACAACATTTACTTATTATTCAACCAGAAATACCTTACAATCTTTAGAAATCATGAAAACCATGTTTTTTTTTTTTTTGGTTCTAAAGAAAAAGAAAGGTTGTAGGGATAGAAGGTGGCCCACCCGGATAATCATGGGTAGTGGATCTCTCGCTGAGCGGATTGTCCATATGTTTGTCTAATGCAATTGGACTAACTTGAACCAAAAACCTTGTCAGGCAGATTGAGCAACCATGAAACTTGTGGTTATTCATTATGTAGGTAACTCTGAGAACTGAACCCAGACCATGTTGGGGAAATCTAAATCTATTGCTTGATTGCGCAATTATGTAATAAGCTTTTAGGGTTGCCCACTTTAGGTTGCTTTTCTTTTCAAGAGGGATTGAAATCTAAAAGAAGGTTGTCGTTGTTGACAAGTTGATTGTACTAGTTTATAGAACGTTCAAGATTTCTATTAGATGTTGTAGCAGAACATACAGCCCTTATGGCCGCTAATTTGCGGTGAGGCTGTTAGGTTTGAAACTCTATTTCTCCCTTCTCTTTCTCACCGTTTGTTGGCCGTGTGACTAGTTTGATTGGATAAGACTTCTATTTATTAGTCTATACGAGTTTTTGAAAATCAATAGCTTTTCTCTTTGGAGGATTGAGTTATTTGCTCTGTTTACAGAGAACTCTTCCTCCTTGCAAAACATGTTTCTTTTTTTTTTTTTAATTTAAGAGAACTTTCCCTGTTTAAAGAGAAGTCATATTCTTTTTTTTTATTATTTTTATTTTTATATGTGCTTTTCTTTGAGTAAGCAAGTATGTTTATTATATGTGAATCTAGATAGAGTATATTCATATAAAACTTATAAATATAGGTATAGTCCTTTATCTTACCATGGACATGGCTTGCCCTGCAGTGTGTTTGATCCTTTTTGCTGTTCTGCAGGAGGAAAAATCTCCGGGAACCCCATTTTAGCTTAAATTTATTTTTCTCACTTTTTTGAACCACTTTCTGATAGATTTCACCAATGGACCATTTGTAACTATTGTGATGGAACTGTAACTTCAAACCTTTGACTAAGCTTTGAACAGTTTTGTTGCATATCATCTTCTCTCTAGATTATTGATTATTTAGCGAGGAAACACCTCTTCTAGTGCAGACCGTTTATCAAATTGTGGATCTTGCATTTGCTCTCTCTCTCTCTTTCTCTTTAAGTTATTTTTAAGGTATTTGTATGTGCTTTTCAATCTGTAATATTTCTCATTGAATTGTTCCCTTATGAATGGTTTTGTATGTTCACTGTTTATTTTTGTTGCACGTTATAATAGAAAACAAGCTTATTGCGTGAAGTTTAATTTATCTTGCATTATCCTCACTCAACCATAACATACGAGTTTGTGTAAATGGAGAGAGGAAAAAAATGCGGGGCTGTGTCTAGTTTGTCGGTGCAAACGTTCTTTTTGAGAATCTTTTGACAATAACGTATGAGTCTGTTGCTGTTACAGTTCTGTGGATTGTTGTCGTACTTTAGGTAAAGTATTGAGGGTTGTATCTTTCTCTCTCTTTCTTCTTGAGGAGGTGGTCAATTGTATTTCTATAGATAATAACGTATTTCTCTCAGCTTAACTAGGGCCGTCATAGGGCCCCACTGCCATATGGGAGTTTCTGGCTCAAGCCAGCATGTTTTGTGCCTTTTGCAAGTCAGGCTATTCAGTAATTTTCCTGAAACATGTAATAAAAACTTTCATTTATCTTTTCTTGTTTCCAAAACTTTTCTCCCTTGTTTTTCCTTTTTATTTATTTATTTATTTATTTATTTTTTGTGTGACTCGGGCTCAGTACGTAAAATGTAATAAAACAGAAGAAAAGTGCTTCGGAACGGGTCATACTTGCATCAAATGTTAATACTCGGCTTTGGTTTCCTTTCCTTTTCTATATAGTATCTTTTCTTTATTTTGGGTCAAGAATAAGCTGTTATGTATTATGATACTTTTTCAGTGTTGGGTCGAGAGGCAAATAATTTTCTTTCTATTATTTCTGTTACTTGACTATTTGACTCCACCTCATATCAAATCTTTTTTAGGCTCGGATCAAGAAGATTATGCAAGCAGATGAGGACATTGGAAAGATTGCTATGGCTGTTCCTCTTCTAGTTTGTAAGTTTGGTTTAAGTACATTGTATAGAGATCTTATTTCAACCAATTCTTTTTGGTTGTAACAAGTGGTTTTATACACTCTTTCAGAAGTGTCATTTGTTCTACTTGTTGTTCTTGTTGTCATAGCTATTTTTTTGGTTGTAACAAGTGGTTTTATATACTCTTTCAGAAGTGTCATTTGTTCTACTTGTTGTTCTTGTTGTCATAGCTATTTTTCCCCCTATAGTTACCGCTGTCTGTATTTGCCATGCAGCTAAAGCTTTGGAACTATTTCTACAAGATCTTTGTGACCGTACGTATGATATAACTCAGAAGAGAGGAGCAAAGACAATGAATTCTCAGCATTTGTAAGTAAAATCCTAATTAACCAATTTCTTACTCTGATATGGGTCTTTCCATTCGAGATATAATCTTATAGTGTTTGATAAGAATTTTATCTCTTTCTTCCATACGCCTGAATTCTTATAGTGGTGATTCGCTCAATTAATATTTTTGTCTGGAGATTTTGTTTAAGCACTTGTTTAAGACCTTGTTTAAAGAGAGAACGTTTCACACGGGTGCTTTAAATTGGTTGAATGTGCAGAAAGCAGTGTGTGCATACCTTCAATGTTTTTGACTTTCTGAAGGACACTGTCAGTAAGGTTCCTGAGTTTGGTGGGTCTGATGCTGCGGGTGAGGATCGATCTGTTGCCAAAAGAAGGTCTGTAAATGTGAACTTTAATCTTCTTGTTCGTGGCCAAGAAAACTGAGCTTTATCATAACTTGTGATGCATTAAAATTTCTATGATCTTTCAGGAGAGTTGTTGATGGCGAGGATAATGATAGCGACGAGGAGTCCAAGAGGAGTAAAGTGGTAATATTTCAAACTGTGGCTTTAGTACTCAGGTTTGCATAGTCCGTCTTGTAGTGGTGACAATTAGTTCATGTTATGCTGGTCTTTCTGCCGTGTTGCAGTCCATAGAATTACACTGTTTCACTTCGTATAATTCCTATGGCACTGTTAATTTGAAACTCCAATGGCCCATAAACTTTAGGTATTTCAATTTAGTCAGTAACCAAACATAAACTAACTTATATCTAGTTTCTGGATTAAACGGTGAGAGGCAAAAATACTGAGACCAACAGGTTAGGAAAGAGTGTGTGTGTAGAATATATCAGTTTCTAAATTTTGCAACATTTTCTCGAAACCATCTTGTATACTTCTAAACTTATCTAAGTTCTAAGTGTCTCTATTTTTCTGTCAGACTGATGTCCCATCGTTTTTATTTCTAGCTTTCCTTGAAATTACCCCTCTTGTTGGTTTTGGACCTTTTCGTACATAACAACTTTTGTCTTTTATAACGAGATTACTTTGGGATTCTAAACTGTTATATACTGAGTGCAGAATGAGGTTGGCCATGGTAGTGGCAGCGGCAGAGGACGGGGTAGGGGCAGAGGACGAGGTCGCGGACGACCCCGACTGGTAGATAGGGAGACAGCTACGCATCATGGCAAGTTTGAAGAGGATGCAGATATTTCCAGGCACAACGAGCTTAATGATCAAAACCCCGAACCTCTTGATGATATGGCAGAGCCTGAAACGCCAAAGGAGAGTAGTACAGGTCAGAGAAACGCTGAAACGCATGTTCGAAACTTTGACTTGAATGTGCGCCTTGACGAGGATGGGGCCTCAACATCAGCCTCAGCCGCTGCTCCTCCTCGTTCATCTGCACAGACTACCCCCGAAATGATGCATGAGGAATACCCCGGTTGGTCTTTGGGGGCTCCCGAAGGAGCGATATTCACTGATCCTGTGCAACTTGCACTTGCCAACTTAAATCGGAAAATAGCTGAAGAAGATGAAGATTATGATGAAGAAGGTTAATCGACCGAGAAATACCGGAGATGACGATGTTAGTTATGGCTAACCTCTTATAGGTATTCGTTCTTTTGTTGATGATATAGGACAGTAAAGATGTAGGGATGACATTTGTTAGAACATTTGGTTGGACAGAGCAGGTGAAGAAAAGAAACACCATTTTTAGGTATTAGTTAGGGATTAGAAAATCTTTTAGTTTTTGGCTTTCTCTAAAAGGATCTTGTAAATGTTGCCATGTAACAAATGGAAAAAAATTAGAGAAAAATAAACTCATTTTTGGTCTGGGGCGTTTTGAAAGCCCTTGAATTTGTGCATCTTTTTCCAAGTTTTCAGCAGCAAAAGTATTGGATAGCATTCATGCGCTAAATCTCTCGTGTGAGTAACTGTTGCCAAATTGCTTAAGCGATTTAAATTATGTTTAAACATTATTATGTTTAAACATTGGATTTTGTTGTTAACAAAACCGCCGTGGAAAAGGAGACCTTTCAATAGAGCGGAGGCGAATTGATTAACGAGAAAGAGGTCCCTAGTCTCTACAAGCAAAATAGAAGACGTTATGGAGAATTTGTTTCTTGTAAATGACATTAAAAGCTGCAACAACACGACTGTCATGCCTTTCCAAAACACACAATAAATACCGTGTTAAACTCTATTCCCATTTTGTCATTTTGAGACCCGACTTTCAATCCAAAAAAAAAAACAAAATTAAAAAACAAATTCGTTCTAAAGCAATTTTGGACGAAACGTGGATGGAGAAAATATAGGGATCGGAATAATCTTCAAAGATTTTTATTTTTTATTTTTTATTTTTTTGTCCTTTGGCGCTAGACTTCAATGAGGATCATCTGGTTCTCCGTTCGCTTGTTGCATTTTCTTTTTCCTTACCACATGGGGACCCATGACTCCGATTTATCAAAGAAAAATGATAACACTACTAAATTTCAAACTTCAGAGTTGCTATTCAAATCCTTCCACTCGCTAATCCCAGCGGGTCTAAAGGATTGCATAAATTATTAAGCCCACTTCTATTAAAAGGCTCCATAATTATTGTACTCCCTCTCCTTTCACAATAGCTTCATCTTCTTTCTTCTTTCTTTTTCTTTTATTAGCACAAAATGCACAAAACCGAATTATTGATCCGCTACTTTGTTTTCCTTTTCCTTTTTTGAATGTTCAAAGAGATTATCACTTATCCATTCCTTTCCCTAGAGACAACCCTTTTTTATTTTTTTATTTTTTATTTCCTAATATCCCATCAATTTAAGAATACATCGTTTGGGCCCATAATAAATTAACCGACTCGCGTCAATAACTCATAGGAATTTAGATAACAAAAGTTTTTCAAACAACACAAATTTGTAAGAAAAGTAACCCTAGAATGTATGCCATAGTATTGAAAGTTCAACAAAGTCTTGACATCGTTTAAAAACACTAAATCACACGTTTTACATAATACACAAGGGTAACTATAATAAGCTTGGGAGAAGTATTTAGCTCCATTTATCTAGCATGGACTTGCGTGAAGACTTCAACCAAGCTTAGGAATTTTAATGTTTTATTCGCACTCACACTCGTCACCTGAAATTCATAGCAGAAACCCCATTAGCATCATGTACAATGGTGAATGAGCTTATAAACTTACAAAAATGATATCCAGAAAGGCATAATCTCTGGTGTTTCGTTCGAATTTTTCGGGAGAAATAAAATTTCATCTATCTCATAGACATCAAGCCTTCCATCGAAATATCACAAAATCATGAGCTTATACGATGCAGTTTTCCGTCCTATGTAGATTAGCCTCAGCATTGCAATGATATATTTACTAGTCCAAAAATGAGATACCAATGAGATGGTAAACTTGCAAGAAACCAATTATGAATGTCTAGAATATGTAAGCTTGTGGTAATGACACTGGTGAAGGGTACAACTACCTGTTAGTACAAACCATGTAACTTAAGGGTGTGTTTGGTAGGAAGGAGATAAAACAGGAAGGAGAGAGTGATGGATCAGCTAGGGGAGGGAAATGGGGACGGCGGGGCGAGGTTCTTTCTCTTAGGAGAGATCAAAACCGGGGTGTCAAAAGTTTCAAAATCCTTTTGTTCCTAACATGAATATTAAAAGCCAAGATTATGAGTTGTAATATTTACCATTACTAACGAAACCTTTCCTGTTATTTATCAAAATACTACACAAATAGTTTTATCCCTTAAGTTTTACAAATAGATATTCTCCAGAAATCGTGTTAAAAACCTCTCTTACAGATACGCTATGGAGAAATTTTTAACACAATTTGTAAAACGAAGGGGACAAACATAATATTTTTTGAAAGCGTAGGATAAAATGCAGCATTCTAATTCTAAAACCACGAAAGGTTTTGGTTGTAAATTACGATTCCTAATATTTATAATCATATCCAAAAAAGAAAAAAATTTTGGTTATTTTCACCCGTGCAATTGAACTTTAGGATCATTATTGAACTACCCACGATATAGGATTTCCGTTAAAAATAGACAGAAAAAAGGGGATTAAGTATAGTCATGCGATCTTTTTCCTCTTGTTCTTAACGAAAATTCCAACACATTTATCAGTCTATTTTTAACTAAAATTTTAGCACTACTTTCAAATCACGAGATAAAGTAAGAATGATCCTAATTGTTCCAGTTATAGATCGTCTTCTTCTTTTATTTAATTATTTTATTTTATTAATTTAATTCTACTTGATTTTTTTTTTCCAGCTATCAAACAAAACATAACCAACCAAACAACACAGAAAACGACAACCTATAAATACATACATACATACATATTATATATAAATATAAATATAAAAACAGAGTTATGACTCACAATCTAATTACCTCGATTAAGATAAAGATTTAAGCACTGGTCTGGGCAGAACAGTCGACCACAAGAGGCTTGAATTCCTGAACCTCCTTGAAGTCCATCCATTGCTTCTCCCAAATCTTGGCCTCGTACAGCTTCTTCTCGTCGCCGTCCAGAACCTCCAACGTTAGGTAGTAGATCATGCCTGCAACCACTTGCTGTTGGGCCTTCACCACCCCCACGAATTGCAGAAGAGTGTTCTTCGCAAAAATAAGCAAACACCAAAACCTCATCATCAGTTCAAATCGAATCGATCTTGAATTCCAAACACTAAAAAATAAAATAAAAATAAAAATAAAAATAAAAACCTCTTTTTTGTTGTGGTCGTCGACGGCGAAGCGGGCGAGGTCTTGGATGTGGAGATCGTTCTTGTTTTCCACATCTTGGATTCCGCCGAGTGTCGCCATTTTTCCACCAATCTTTTCTTTTCTTTTCTTTTCTTTTCTGTTCTTCTGAAAGAATTTTTTTGTTTAACTTTTTAATTTGGTTTTACATTTCCAAATACATGGTGAGCATTTATAGGGACGGGAACAGATAACGCCGAAGAAATCCACGTGCTGAAAGGAGGCGGTATCACCTACGACAGCATGTATTTTGACTTCGTGCTCTCGCCATTTCTCGACTCTTTCCCTAGTATCGTAGTCGTATGTTGTTTGCCATTTGTTTTTGAAATACACGTTATCTTATAGTGGTTTTGTATTTTTATAAAGACTAGTCATCAAATACGTGCAATGCACGGGTAAATCTGTAATTGTAGTTTTTATAATGTGTAATATAAACAACGTTATGAAAAATAAATAAATAAAAAATTAATTTAAAAACAAAATATAATAATAATTATCTAAATTCAAAAATCATATTTCATCGTAAAATTAGGATGATTTAATATTTATTACGTAAAACACATAATAATATTGATTATCTTGTTCTTTCACAATATTTACAGTATCCATTATGTTATCTAAAAAATAAAATTTTATATCATTCTGTTGCAAATGATTATTTAAAACAACAATAATCTCATAATATATTTTTGAAGACCAACCACAATTAATTAAGGATATTAGAGTTACTATTGAGAAAGCTGATATAATACAGACTTTAAGAGAGAAAATTTGAGACGTTGAATTTTAATAAGGAGGGAAAAAAAGAAAGAAAGAAAATTAAAAAGTTACAGGAAGAAGTATTAAAAAAAATTTTGAACAAAGACGAGCCAAAAATTTAAGAAAAATGATGATATATAAGTAAAACAAAGTAGAAATGGGATAAGAAAAAGTTAACAACAGAAAAGTAAAATCTGGAAAAATGACATTAAAAACCAAATAGTTTCATAAAAGCAAAAAAAAAAAAAAAAAACAATAACAACACTTAAACAGTTTCCAAAAAAAAAAATACAAAAACGCACTAATAAGTTGTATATTTTACAACCAAATTTATTATTCTGTTAAATATTAAGAAAATATAATGAAATGGAAACTAATTATCATGCTAAAAAAATAGTAAAATAATTACATAAATATTACATTGAGTAATAAAGTAGAAACTTGAGATTCTCCTTTAATCCATCGTGAAAACTCTTTAAAAAAAACACACAAGTTTGATCATGTAACAAAGAAAAGAAAATTTATCACAATTAGGTTTAATTATAGTTAAGAAAATTAGAATTTTAAGTGAAAAAGTTGAGATAGTGATAAGAAAAGAATATTTAAGAGAGAAAGTAATAAAATATTTAGCTTTCAATAAAGAAATTAAAAGGAAAAAAAAAAGGAAAAGTAAAATTTTACTGAAAATATATAAACAGAAATTTAGGAAAAAACACGTAAAAATTTGAAAAAATTAATAACAACAACTATAATAATAATAATGATAATGATATTAATGATACTGATGATGGTGATGATAAAACAAAGTAGAAGAAAGTTGGAAAAAAAAAAAACTTGAAAAGAAAAAAGTAAAATAAAAAGAAAACATAAACACCAAAAGTTTTTTTAAAAAGAAAAAAAAAACACATAAAGGAAAAATAATAATAAATAATAAATAATAAAGATAAACGTTTTCTATGAAAAGCCAAAAAGGAAAGGGAAAAAAAAAAAAGATAAATGAGTTTCCAAGAAAAAGCAAAAAGGAAAAAAAAAAAAAAAAAACACCAAACGGTACGTTTTTAACTACCAAGGATGAATAGTGGATTTTTATCCACTCTTTGATATATGTATAGAAATTGTGATGGGAAGAATAATTACTTTAGCACCCTTGATTTAAAAAAAAAAAATCACATAGTGACATTTTCTATGGTGTTTGACCATGAGTTTGATTATTTTATTTTATTAAAAATATCTTAAATATCCCTCTGTACACTGAAAAATCATGTTCAGTCATATTTTGAGTTATAAACTAATGTTTTTGCCTACCCTTATTTAAAATCAAAAAATAAGTTTTATTTTTTTAATCATAATTTGCACTCTGGTAAATAAAAGAAAATTTGAATCTTCTTAATTTTTACAAAGTTCCCTTCTAAATTTTGATGGAGAATTTACAATTGGTAGAGACATATTAAAAAGAAAAATTAATGGTAGATATATTTGTAAAGCAAACAAAACTATGCCAAGAGCATCCAAGGCACAATTGTCATCTAAAACAAAATACCAACATGACCACTACATATCTTCTCAAAAAAAAAAAAAAAAAAAAAAAAAAAAAAAAAAAAAAAAAAAAAAAAAAGGGACAATCACATAAATTCGAAAATGGCCACAACAATCACATGGTGTAAATAAGTGATAATAAGAAGATACTAATTAGATAGTCCAAATAAATCGTAATAAGAAGATATAGACATAATGTCATTATCCAAAAATAAGTCATAATAATCATGTGTCTTCTGTATCATAGAGATTGTTTTCCATTCTCTCTCCTCCTCTAATTAACCTATTAGAGTTGTCGTCCTTATCTTCATTTTCTTCATCGACACCATCCACATATAATTTTGAGGGACTTATGAATGAAACAACTTGAATCCATGGTATTCTCTTTAACGTTTTTTATTTTATATATATATATATATGTCTTCCTCACCTCTCATAGGTTGATAAGAGTTATTACTCACTAGCTAGTTGGTCAATATACAACAAATCTAAAACTCGTCAGTTATCCCCAAAATATTTGGATTCACATTTTCAACTCTAAAAAGTTGCATGTATTAAGAAAATAATAAAAATGACACGTTCACAATATATCATTTTACTATTGATAAGATAATCAAATTCAAAAAGATTCTTAAAAAAGAATGACATATTTTCACAAAATAAGACTACATTATCAATATCAAATTCCAATAAAGTCTAACAAATATCACACATTCTCAGATTATTCAAAACAAGGCCTCTTCCTAACTCACAAATTTACATCACATAAACATTAAAAATAAAAATAAAAAATTAGACCACTTTTCTCAAGGTCAGATTCAAAGCAATTCTACCGTAAATACACACACACACACATACATATTCTTAAATTAAAAACAAAAACCGTTTTCAGATTGCTTAGTGGGGTGCTCAAGGGGCTCAAGTGTAGAACAACGATAAGATAACAAGTTAGAGTGCAGAAGGGTGACGTGATGATAGGTTAGGACGATACAGAAGATGGCACGTTGAGAGATGAGGCAGAGCAGCTTTGGAAATTAATTTTCATACTATAAAAAGTAAAATAATAACATAAATATTATCCAAAGTAATAAAATAGAAAGTTGAGAACCTCCTTTAATCTATCGTGAAAACTCTTTAAAAAAAACACACAAGTTTGATCATGTAACAAATAAAAGAAAATTTATCACAATTAGGTTTAATTATAGTTAAGAAAATTAGAATTTTAAGTGAAAAAGTTGAGATAGTGATAAGAAAAGAATATTTAAGAGAGAAAGTGATAAAATATTGAGCTTTCAATAAAGAAATTAAAGGAAAAAAAAAAAGGAAAAGTAAAATTTTACTGAAAATATATAAACAGAAATTTAGGAAAAGACACGTAAAAATTTGAAAAAATTAATAACAACAACAACTATAATAATAATAATGATAATGATATTAATGATACTGATGATGGTGATGGTGATGATAAAACAAAGTAGAAGAAAGTTGGAAAAAAAAAAAAACTTGAAAAGAAAAAAGTAAAATAAAAAGAAAACATAAACACCAAAATTTAAAAAAAAAAAAAAAAAACACATAAAGGAAAAATAATAATAAATAAATAATAATAAAGATAAGCGTTTCCATGAAAAGCCAAAAAGGAAGGGGAAAAAAAAAAAAAGATAAATAGGTTTTCAAGAAAAAGCAAAAAGGCAAAAAAAAAAAACTATTTTCCATGAAAAAGCTTTAAAAAAAAAAAAACATCAAAAGCTACGTTTTTTACTACCAAAGATGAATAGTAGATTTTTATCTACTCTTTTATATATGTATAGAAATTGTGATGGGAAGAATAATTACTTTAGCACCCTTGATTCAAAAAAAAAAAAATCATAGTGACATTTTCAATGTTATTTGACCGTGAGTTTGATTATTTATTTTATTAAAAATATCTTAAATATCCCTCTTTACACTGAAAAACCATATTCAGTCACATTTTGAGTTATAAATTAATGTTTTTGCCTACCCTTATTTAAAATCAAAAATTAAGTTTTATTTTTTTAATCATAATTTGCACTCTGGTAAATAAAAGAAAATTTAATTCTTCTTAATTTTTACAAAGCTCCCTTCTAAATTTTGATGGAGAATTTACATTTGGTAGAGACATATTAAAAAAATAATAATAATGGTAGATATATTTGTAAAGCAAACAAAACTATGCCAAGAGCATCCAAAACACAATTGTCATCTAAAACAAAATACCAACAGGACAACTACATCTCTTCTCAAAATACTAAAAAAATAAAAATAAAAATAAAAGGGAGAATCACATAAATTCGAAAATGGCCACAACAATCACATGGTGTAAATAAATGATAATAAGAAGATACTAATTAGATAGTCCAAATAAATCATAATAAGAAGATATAGACATAATGTCATTATCCAAAAATAAGTCATAACAATCACGTGTCTTCTATATCATAGAGATTATTTTCCATTCTCACTCCTCCTCTAATTAACCTATTAGAGTAGTCGTCCTTATCTTCATCTTCTTCGACACCATCCACATATAATTTTGAGGGATTATGAATGAAACAACTTGAATCCATATTATTCTCTTTAACGTTTTGTGTGTGTGTGTCAGTATATATATATATATATATATATATATATATGTCTTCCTCACCTGTCATAGGTTGATAAGAGTTATTACTTACTAGTTGGTCAATGTACAACAAATCTCAAACTCGTCAGTTATCCCCAAAATATTTGGATTCACATTTTCAACTCTAAAAAGTTGCATGCATTAAGAAAATAATAAAAATGACACTACTATTGATAAGATAATCAAATTCAAAAAGATTCTTAAAAAAGAATGACATGTTTTCACAAAATAAGACTACATTATCAATATCAAATTCCAATAAATTCTAACAAATATCACACATTCTCAGATTATTCAAAACGAGGCCTTCTCCTAACTCACAAATTTACATCACATAAACATTAAAATAAATAAATAAATAAAATTAGACCACTTTTCTCAGGTCAGATTCAAAGCAATTCTAACGTACATATATATACACACACACACATACATATTCTCAAATTAATCACTTGAAATTCTGGTCCAAATCTAACCAAAAATAAATAAAATTTAAAAACAAAAACCATTTTCAGATTGCTTGGTGGGGTGACACATTGAGGGATAAGGCATAGCAGCTTTGGGCGTGAACCACAACCGGTTGGCCATTGCATTTGCTCTGCGACTTAACTTTTATTTCAAACCTAACATCACTCTTCAATATATATATATATATATATATATATATATATATATTTTAAAGCATTGCCACATTAGATTTTGTGGTTCCAAACATGTACATAACCAAAATAGTCAGCTTCCCAACGCCAATTTCTCTTCTTTTTAATTTCAATTATAACACTTTTCAAAATTTTTATTTCAAGTCTCATCATTGCTCAATACTTTCTTTTATAACACAGTCACATCAGATTTTATGAGTCTCTTGAACAGACCCCAAAGTTGTAAGCTCAAAAACCAATGCTAGGGTCACAGTTATTACCAGTAAAAATTATCATTCTAGCATACAATAACTCTGATAATCACTATTGAAAATTATGATTGTGGCTAAATTATAATGTGTTAGTGCTAATTGTCTAGGAATAATTATGTGACATTTATTCATCAATTCTTGTCCTTTAATTTTCATTTTATTTCTTTGAAATAAGATATATGTCCTTTTTTTTTTCTCTTCTAATTTAATTTGATGCTAGATTCTTGTTGGATAAAGTTTTTAAATACATTTACTTTCTAAAATTTAGAGTATGGGAATAATCAAGCCTTGATCTTTACTTTAGTCCTCATATATAATAAAAAAAGAAAACGCTCATTTATAAATATTTTCTAATAACATTGTAATAGATATATTTTGTGGTTATGATTCATGTAATCTAATAATATTATAAACTTTTAACACATTGTGTTGTACTAAAAAAATTGGAATAGAAAACAAAAGCCAAATAATAGTGTTTTTTTTTTTTTTTTTGCCAAATAACGTCTGATCTTTAATATTGTTAAATATTATAACTACTATTAATAATTATCTTTGGATCGTAATTGGCTAATTTTATATTGGTTGTTTAATGAAATTGATTTTTTTTTCTTAAAAAATAATTATAAAAAAAAACTTTATTATGAAGGGAGCCAATGATGAGAAGGAATGTAACATTGCATGAAAAAAAAAAAAGTCATGATAAGTTTAGAAATATGTAGTAATTGCAATAGTTACTTTTTTCTCCGAAACCCAAAAATTGGACTCTTAGTTTTAAAATTTACAATGATAAACACAGAAATTTTACTCATTCTCTAATTTTCATGTCTCTCCTTGAAATCGGTGAAGATTTTATTGGGAAGGAGATGCATAGATTTTGGATTTAAAAATAATTGTGAAAATAATTATTCAGACAATATGTCAGAATAACCATATTTAGTTAAAATAATTGTCAAACAATATGAAAGTGAGAGTATTACAATAACAAAAACATAAACAAAAATTAATGTGATTTGCAAAAATAAGGACAGAGAAAATTGATTAGGAGCATAGAACGTGACCAAATATATAACGGAAATTGAAACCTAATCAACTAGAAGGTACAGAGACGTATATGCTAAAGAAACCGACAATAGCCTGTATCTTGACTTTGTGCACTCACCGTTTCTCAGACATAGGTTGTTTGCCCTTTCTTTTTCAAATATTCTAGGGATATATAAGTAAATTATCACTTTCAAACTTTTATTTAAAGAAAAACTGCCGACAATTTAAAAATATATATATATACTTTTTTTTTAATAAAATGATAAATCAATTTTCAAAAATTCTCCGTCAATGATAGACCATAATACTCATAGTTGATAAATTATTATTGACTGGCCGGATCTGATCAATCAATATTTTAATGATCATCGGTTATTTTCCTAAATAAAAAATAAATTTTTAAATAATTGTTTTAAAATTATATATTTATCTAATTTTTCTAAACTTGTATGGAGAATTTTATAATAGATATTGAAAAAAGGAAAAAATTTACTAATTCTCTTTAAATTATGTCATTAGTGTTAATATATCTCCTTAACATTTAAACATACCTGTTTTGTCCTTGGTTTAAGGAATTCTAATAGTTTCTTAGAAACAACAACAAAATGACCAAAAAAAAAAAAAAAAAGAAGTGGAGAATTCAATTTAATTAGTTAAGGGAAGAGTTTGCACTATTAATATACGTCATATATATTATTCCATTTTAAAAAATATCACGTTTCAAGTTCAAAAGAAGAATATAAATATGAATTATAGTAAGGGATACAATTAGTATATATCAAAGTTTTGAAAGTAGGTTGATATTAATGATATAAGTCGGTGAAATTTATAAAAGTTATCCTTAAAAAAATATCCAACTAATATTTGCATTAATTAACATTATCGGATATATATATATATATATATATATTAGAGAAGATCACTTTATATATATACACACACACTTATATATTCGTTTTGATGTGATAAATCATATCAAATGCTCGACATATTATTACCGGCTGGCAAGATATACTATAGAAAGACAATTCAAAAAATAATCTAGAATACCTTTCATTAATTTATCTCGTAGAAGATTGAGATGTGAGGTGGCCGACTCATATTTTAGCTCGCTGATGGTCAACGAAGACTTTTCCAAAGAAATACCGTGGATTCTACCACGCGTTATTACTTACTAGGTGCGATTATTTCAATTTTTTTTTTTTCCTTTTTTGAAATTTTTTTTTCTATTTCTTTGATTTTACATTTTCTTTGTTCCTTTTTATAAAGTTTGCTTGATTCACAAGTCTTTTTAGTCAATGGAAATAAAAGAATCGGACATGGAAATAAACACTTTCATATCACATGAGTTTTAACTAATATTAAAACCGTAACTAAATATTTTTGGTCAGAAAATCATACAACCAAAATAGCTCTATAAGTTTACGTTGTATATATATTTTTTTATTAAAGTATAGTTTTTTTTTGAACTTATACATTTTGCTTTCAAAATACTTTTGATTCAGATATAATTTTCTTTTAAAATATATTTGATTATGATTTTATTTATAAATAAAGCTTATGTGGTTAGAACGTGTTCAATTTATGTATAATTTTTTTTTTATAGAATATTGATAAAGAGACTATGGACATAACAGTAAAAAAATTCGTGAGAGTGTGATGTATAAAATCAAAAGTTAGAAGCCAATATAAAGAGTGGATTTATAATTCATGAGCTATTTATAAAATTAACCCTATAATATAATTTGAGAAAATGTCTAGCTAATTTCACAATTGTAACTTTTTATTTATAGTCTTATAATAGTTAATTGATTTATATATAATTTTACGTGACAATTTATATAATGTGGTACTATTTAAATTATAATGTAAAGAATATTTATTATGAATTGTAGATATAGGACAACGTTAATTTTACAGTACCTAATTTCACCATAAGGTGCAATATTCAAATCCACCCATCACAAGTTCAAAAAAAAAAAAAAAAAGGAATATTTATTATTAAAAAATGTTGTATTACAATCAACTAATTATTACATTAGTAATTAAAAAAAATTATAAGTGTGATTTTATAAAAATGCCTGATATGAGATTATAATTTAAATTATTATAGGGTAACCTAAAGATTGCCTTTAACTCATTTTTTTGTGAATCATTGACTTTAACTCATTAAACTAAGTTTAATCTTTACAATGTATCTTTGGATAAATTCATGTATTCAACATTTATTGTCCCCAATTTTTAATTTTGTTGGAATTAAGTCCCTAAACTAATCAGAAAATTCCCCAAAATTTATCTCCTGCTAATCGTCAGAGTTAATTGTTAGTCTTGAACAAATGCAGGGAATACATTTTTAACCAAAAAAATAGGATGAAAGTATCAAACCACGGAAATTCATTGGCACAAGTACTTAAACCTGCAAAATAATGCCATTATTGAAAACTAATATTAAAGATTTAAGCCAGTGAGTGAATGACTATTAATGTAAGGTATACATAAAGTGTTTGTGATATTATTATTGGTAGTGACTTGGAGATGTCCACCTAAAGTTCTCCATCTTTTGCTCATCTTATCACGTGCTCGTCATTCGTGGTGCATTTGAGAACGGACAATAGATCTTTAAATTGTATTAGAACTATAAATATGAGTCAGATTAAACGAGTCTAAACCAGATTGACAGACCCTAACAACCATGTCAGGCTAGGCCAAGGTTTAGGCTGCCCCGCATAGACACTTATTATGTATTTTTTTTTTTAATTACATATAAAAAACACTATTCCCCTATAAATATACAGGTTGGCTCGTCCCCGCCCATGCCAACTGGGTAGGCCCCTTTTCCTTATCGGCTGCCCCAACCCGACCTGCTTACTTATATGGGTCAAGCCAACCCCGACCCATATATGTGTTTTAACCCATATAGGTTGGATATGACGGCCCATATTTACAGCACTAGATTGGATAAATAAAATAAACGACGATGGTTGGATGACAATGGCACGCAGAGCATGCTCAAACTCTTGTTATTGGAACTTTGTTACAAGTGTGTCATTATTTAGTACATAGTTACTTCCCCACATAAGATAAGCTACAAGCTATATTTCTCTCTGGAAAGAAAGCCTGTTTCAACTTCACCTTTAATAACTCAAAAAAAAAGAGAAAGGAAAAAAAAAATAAAAAGGAAACTGTCCAAAACATACTTTAGCCTTTATCAAGTCTGTTTTTCAAACAGCCAAGCAAATGACAGGAAAGACTTTCACTAGGAAAAAAGAATTTTCAGCCTCCGGGACGCCTCAAGGATGGTATCCCTATGGCTGAAAGCGCTAACCCTTATGTACTCCTCACCACCTGGACCAAATCCACAACCCGGAACTGTAATTATGTGTGCCTTCTCAAGAATATTGGAGAACACTTCCCAAGATTTTGAGCCCGGAAAATGCACCCAAATGTAGGGAGCGTTTGTTCCCCCGTAGGTCTTTAGACCGAGAGAAGCGAAAGTCTCTACCAATATCTTGGCATTCTCCATGTAGTAGTCAAGCACAGATTGCACGGCCTGAAACATCGTCGAATTCTTTGAGTAATCATGATTTACTCTACTCTTACTAGGGTTAACAATGTCACAACTAAAGTTACCACTTGAACACGCCAAGTTTTAGAATATGCAGAGAAAAATGCAGTCCGGTGAGGAAAAAAAAAATCTAAGCCCTACAAATATCACCTAAATTTTAGATTTTCTGGGAAATGGAAAATGATATGAACCAAAGGTTATGAGTTTTGACATTAAAATTGAACGCTAATAGTTTCTTCTCTTCCTCAAAAGTACCTTCACTAACTGATCAGGAATTTTAAACTTACCGCAAAACCCTCGGAAGAAAGGCATGCCAACCCGCCAGCTTGAGCTATACTGGATGCTCCATTAAAGCAAGTGCACACGATGCGATTGAAATCATGGATGACAGGAAAACCATTTGAATACAAGAGTTCCTCGGGGACGACTGTCCAACCAAGACGAATGCCGGTGAAGCCTGCAAATTTGGAGAAGGATGACACTTCGATTGCCACCTGAAAAGAAGTCACTACTCATTATTACAGAAAGCCAAAGATAGTAAAACAATGTTGCTGATGAAGTGAAATTTATAATAACTACCTAAAAAAAAAAGTCATTGGGATACTTGCCTTTCTAGCACCGGGAATTTCAAAAATTGAACGAGGACTATCGTCCTTGATATAAGTTGCATAAGCAGAATCAAAAATAATAATTGAGCCATTGTCTCTTGCGAATTCAACGAGATCCGTTAATTGTTTCCTTGTTGCCGCATGACCAGTTGGATTGTTTGGAGAGCAAAAGAAGATAATATCTGCCCTAGAAATTGTTGACAAGTCGGGAAAGAAATTGTTTTGAGGCCCGCAGTTCATGTACTCGATGCTCTGATACTTCTTGGCACTATCTTCAAAATTACCGGCCTGACCGATTATGACACTTGAATCTATGTAAGCCTGTTAGAAAAACTAATAAACAATAAATAAAATCGAAGATTAAAAGGGTAGGAATTATTGAGATGGTGCAGAAACTACTTGACTTCAATGCCATTGAAACATGGGAATCGTAGATTCCACATGTTTTCAAATAGTTGATTCTTTACTTCTAGAGAAATTTATGAAAATTATTCAAACCTTGTGTCACGGTACACATGTAATATAAACGTGATGTCGAGCGAGGCATCCTCATATAACAAACATTTTGTCTCTTAAAGAAAGTTACAAAAGTTCTTATAACCGCAGATAAAGAGAGAAGGAACGGAGCAACCAAGTTGCTATATGGTGCCTAATACTATTTGGCTGTTCTAGAAGATTGGGATCATTTCATTGCCAAGAAACTATCGTGTCAGGTATATAAAGAGAGGAAGAGCCGAAAACACGACAATTAGAGAAAATAAATGAGCTAATACATGCTAAAAGAAACGAAACTGTCAATTTTACCGGAAAGGATGGATCCTGCACAGCTATTGTCACATCGGAACCAAGAAGTAACTGTAGATTCAGGGGAAAAAAAGACAACTATGTTAAGAGAAAGAAAATAAGAAATACGACGGATTTGAGAGAGTAAGGAAAATAAAAAAGGGAAAGCATTATCGGCACATAGATTGATGATTACCTGAAGGCGAGTGATATCACACTGTGAGCCGTCTGATATGAAAACTTCTGTGCCTTTTACCAGCTCATTTTTGTAAAATACTTCAGCAATTGCCTTCCGTAATGCCTATGATGCAGACAGAGAGTTAATCCGATTGAAGACTAATAAAATGTCCAACTTCATGTAAGTTTTATATGTATCATCAACAAAAAGAAATCTCGGTAAAACAGAAGAAGAATAGCATGTGAATCACTCGTATTGAATGGATAGACAATTGTGGATATCTTTAAATCAAAGCTAAATATGCATTGAGTTTCATGAAAGTTTAAAAAGGAGAATTAGTATCGCAACAAACAAGAAATTGAAAATAAGCATGAGAGAATTAAAACTGAAAGAAGTACTATAATACCTTGTTGCCTTGCTCGGGCCCATATCCACTGTAACCAATATCTGTTGAAAGGCCAAATGCATACTGCAAATAACGGTATTCTTAGGCATTTTGCTCCAAAGAATATCGACACAAGTTTTTATATGCACAAAGTCATAACTGCTTCAAAAATACTCACATCAGCCATTTGTGATGCTATGATCTGTGGTATTGGTTTCGTCGTGTCACCAATCCCAAGGCTTATCAACTTAGCATTTGGGTACTTCTCAATGTGTTGAAGCTCGCGTCTCGAAATCTGATCTTGCCATTACAGCAGTGAGATAAAGGAGCTTAAACCGAGAATTTCAGGTAACCATAAGGAAAACTACGTGCAGATTTAATAGTCATAAGGTTGAATCTAACAAATTAATAATGTATCCAATGTTCTTGTCCTAAGCAAATAACACGAAGATAAACACACTGAAAAAAATTTGTTATAGAGAGACAGCTCAACCCGGAAAGAAAAAAAGAAATCAAAACAAAATAGTCGACTCAGGGTACGCATTAATAGGAAAAACAAAGCACCTCTGGAAACAAATATCCACTCTGCAATTTCTCCAAATTTATGTTACGCGGCACTTTTGTACAAAAGCCTGTCATTTTACAACAGAACTAATTACATCATATTTCACTCCGAAAACAACAGCCAGTAATACTAGCTTTAGAGAGAGACTGAATATGCATACCGAGTTGTTCCATTGGAGCCTTTAATCTGTTTAATGAAAAGACAGTAACAGATTATGAAAAGGTAATGCAAACAACAAATTTTGTATCCAAGAAGGACAACATTAAGCAATAGAAAACACAAGCAGTGCTTTGTAAGTACCTGGCTCTGAGCATCATAGGCTGCAGAACATTGTCACCAGACATAAAACCCCAAGTAGACAACTTGAACATTTCGGGTTTATATTTGCTGCTTCAATAGAAATCTTCTTTGAGGTCCTTATTTATATGGGAGAAGAATGGTGGATAATACCAGAAATCCATACCAAAGCCCGTATGGCAAATATATAATAAACTACACATTTTTCCCACCAATGATACGGTCAACAAATCTAAAAACAAGGACCTTAACATATTATATCTCATCCATAACCAGATTCATTCTGAATGTCAAGGATGCTTGGTTTTTCTGCAATAGTTTCCACATTAGAAAACAATACATGAAAACGATCGGTTCACACCACAATTCTTATATGCAAGGTTTCATTATCAAGTAGTTTTCTTTTCTCCGAAACTCACTAATTGTTAAGTAATGTAGAGTGGCATCTCGGCTTTCCACGCCACCTACTCTTCTCCTTTTTTGCTTTTCTGCTCCTGTCCATGTCCAATCTACCTTGACTCGTGCAATCTATGGAAAATTCATCGAGCTTTTATCCTTGACACCATTTTTAATTCAAGAAGGCAGGGTGAGAACAGAAAACGACATCAACCAAAACTGATCACGCGTGCTATTAAGAAACATTTATTTTCCAGTTTGTCAATGGGAGTACTCTATTTCTTGGATTAGTCTAAACCTTTTAAAGCAGTGTAAAGTCCAAATAAAAACACATACATGTCTTTAGTCCATTGGATGAAATCATATGCAAATTAAAGAACGTTAAAGGAAAAATTGTCGAATACTCAAGACTCCATTCAGCCATTGCTATAAGAAAACTCAGCAAGGTATTATCAATCAAATTAGACAAGAAGCTTCATTCCATTAGGCCATAATGCTAGTTGTCGTCAAGTTAACGGTTTACTACACCATATTGTGCGTTAAACAACACAGGAGAATCAATTACATGATTATATTTAAATCCCACAACCGAATTCGTAAGAAAAAAATGCTTCTGCTTTCCTTATGAACAGAGAAATATCCGTTTCTGAGTTCTAACTAAAAATTCATTGGGGAGTTCTTTAAAAATACAAAGACTATCTAGATACTAGGTATATATTGACTTTATTCAATATTTGACAATATGCAATACTAAAATCATTCAAACGTTCTTGTTCTTTTTATTTTTATTTTTTTCAGTTCAAATACACCCACTTAACTCCTCAACAGCTACCTTGTACGAGTCCAAAGTGATGTTCCTTGAAATTTTCACAAGTGTCTTCTACTTCAAACATCTATTCACACTTTCACTATCAAAAAATAATAATAATCAAATGCATAAATTTCGAAGAAATTCACACCAACTAATCCTGCAGACCATGTGTTGAAAATGACAAATGAGAACTCTTTCATAAAGTTTTCATGGAGAGCAAGTTTTCCCAACTAGTACAATTAGAAAAATATAGCTAGATTGACCAACATAAAGAGGATATAAAAAGGCAAGACGATATTAACCCGTTGGGGGGGCTACCGCCGCAGGTGGGGTTTGAGTAGGAGCTCTCATATTCGAATATGAGCCATAGGCACCATATCATAAATTTAAAATTGAAAAAGAAAGAGTGAAATCAATCAGAATCTGCAAGCAGAACAAACTAGATATAAAATATAATCTTCATTATAAATGAAAAGAAGAAAATTCATGCACAAAATGTTGTTTTCTAGAGCATGAAATGTTGACTGAACACCTAACTTCAACTAAAGAAATACGAGTCAAACAACATAAATAACAAATCAAGTCTATGAAAGAAATTATCTTTTAATGCCAAATGGTTGAGAAAATTTAAAGTCAATAATGTCTTGGGTTTGACCTTCAGCAAAATCCAAAAGCCAATAACAATATCTAATTCTGTTTTTCCACGGAGACTCTGCATTTGGGACATAAAACACAAAATAAAATACAATAAAACAAAACAAAACAAAACAAAACAAAACAAATAAAATAAACAACATTAAGTAAAGTACAAACAAATACAAGGAAACCATCCAAAATTAATCGGTCAAGGGAAAAATATTTATAAATGCCCACATGGGTACTCATAATACTTGACAAACACAGCTACTCAAAACCAACCATGTAATAGTTAGGAAAGTGAAACCCCAAAATTCAAACCTCAACTTTTCCAAAGGAAAAACCAAAAACAAAAAAACAAAAAACAAAAAACAAAAAACAAAAACAAAAACAAACAAAACAAAACAAAAAAAGACTCCAATCGCAAATACCCTGAAGAGCTAAAATCTACTTCAATTAGTCAAGACTGAAAAAAGACGCAAATTGATTAGACAGATGGTGAAAAAAATAAAAATAAAAGGAAGGGGGGGGACCATGAGTGACCTTCATAAAAGAATTATTAGCACCCATTTGGGCATTTACTAAATGAAAATTTGATGATTTCATTCTTCGACATCGGACCAATCTACTCTGTCTCTGCATGCAAAATCTCGTACTCGTCGAAGCAAAAATTTCGAAGTAAATTCGTACGCTAGTACCAGTTAGAGAGCTTACAAAGAAGAGGGGGAAAATTTTTTTTTTTTTTCTTTTCTTTTCTTTTGGTAAAAAGCTCCCTTCCAAAGTAATTGTTTGGTAAAATATTAGAGGAAATGCTCACCCAATGCCAGTCCAAACCTCCAATATTAGCACAAAAAAATATATATAAAAAAGAAAAAACGTTGTCACACTAATTACTATGCATCCAAAGTAATTATTATAAAAATAACTATTATAATAATATTTTAATAATTTAATAATATTTTTTATTTTTTTATAATTAAAATATCATAAATTATTAAAAATATTATCACAATAATTATTATGTTAATTTTTAAACAAATCTAATAGTTAATATTATGTTTTGACTAAGTTATTAACAAATTTTATCTAAAAATAAACAGTAATAATTATAAAAATATTGAGATATTTCAACTAAAAAAAAAGAAAGAAATCAATAACTAAAATTACACAAAGTTAAAAATTTTAAAAATAAATGAATAATTTATCCTTTTAATTTTGAGCATGACTTGACTTTCATGTCCATTTTGAGACACTTTTGGAAACACGTTTACAAAAGGATTTTTTTTTTTTGGTCCTTTTCATCCCGTTTATTATTTATTTTTCTAAATATTTTTAAAAAAATTTAAACTTTAAAAATTTATTACTTTATCGATTTAGGTCAAAATGAGATAATTTTTTATTTTAAATTATATAGAATTTTAAGAAAAACAAAATAATATTCATATTGTTAATTTTTTTCAAACACATTTTAAGTTTTTATCATTTTTCACTCCAAACATTTCATTTTCACTAAATACATATTTTCAAAATTCAAGTTATCTCTAATCTCCAAATCACTGTCTCTAAATGTCCCCTAATCGGCCCTCAATCTTCGTTTGTTTGGAGGATGAAATGGTGGAACAATGGATAAAATAATAAAAAGATTTATAATAACATTTTTTTATTTTATTTGTTTGATATACGAAGGAAATAAAAAAAAATGAAGGATTTAATGTTTTTAGCAAAATTCTGAAGTTGTCCTTTTGAAAATGGAACTCAATAAAATTTGTTAAGGGTACTCGGTAAATTCATTACTTTACAAATATTAATATGAGAAAACCTTTTTTTTTTTTTTTTCCTTAGCTCCGGCCCAATCCTTCTACTCACGTAAGGATTGTATTTTGTGGGTCCGAAGAGATTTTTCTTTCTTCTTTTTTTTCGGGTGAGTGGTCCCAAGAGATTTTTAATCCCCAGTCTCTTTCCCCCCTACCCATTGATTCAATCAAATAACATCAACTTTTGCACCTCCATCTTTCCACCCTTACATCTTTCATAACAAACACTCCTTTAATTTTGAAAATCAGTTTTTTTTTTTAATTCTATAACATCTTAACAATTAACATTGTGAATTTTAACTTAGTAACAAATATAATCAAATCAATAATAAGAAAATTATGTATTTAAATCATAGATAAAATTGTCCACGCATCGTTGATATTTTCACGACATTATCCGTATTTTAAAATCTCGATATGGATAAGGGGGAAGGATATTTCTTCCCTGAATATCCGTAAAATGTCCACAACGTTAAAAAATATCCAGGATATTTTTTGTTATTTTCACAAAATATCTAAATTTTTGAGGAAAATTTTTTACTTTTGCAAAAATTTTAACTTTGTTGCACATTTCATTTTTTTAAAAAAAATCAATATCATGTGGCAATAGTCTTTAACCCATAACAATTAAAAAAATTATAGGAGTACAATGTGACACAATTTTTTACTCGTTAAATTTTTCTCTTGCTCAAAATCACATTCATGAGATTCTTCCCGTTTCTTTCTACAAAGTTTTCGCCTTTATGTCATACACTCATATAGAGGTAATATATATATATATATATATATGTATATTTACTATTTATTCATCTATTTTTGTTTCTATTCCAAAGCAATTATAAAAAAAATTCCACCCGATATTTTATTATTCAGTATTTTGTTGTGTTAAATGAATAGAGATTTTTCATGTTTCCTTCTACAAAGACCTTTATGTCATAATATAACATCCCCTAACCAGTTTAGCTTTTAACTAAACTTAACTAGAATATGTCACTAAACCATACATTTATAAAATCTGCTATAACACAGAAACATAATAAAATTAAGATAGTTGTATGATAAGATATTAATATAAAATATTTATAAACTCCTCATTATAATTTAGCCAAAATATGAAGAGTTGGTATTACAGCTATCACAGATTATTAGCACTGTCTCAATTCAAAACTTTTGTAGTGTATCCCACAGAGTTTTTTTGATAAGCATTTTTTATGGAAACAACTTTAGCTTAGTATGTACATAAGTTCAATGACATCAGGTTCCCAAAAGAGGTTCCACCCGCCACTATATTGCTTCCTTATTCTTTTCTTCATTAACTGTGCCATGAAACTTTAAAGTGAGCTAAAAGCCCAGTAAGCAGAACATAGTTAAATACAAAACCTTAAAAATACAATCTGTATTTAAAATATATTTTTCAATGAATTTCGAATCTTCTTATAACAAATAGAAATCTAAATCAACATTTAAAACATTTCATGAAAACCCTTGAGATATGGCACAAATTGGACTTAAGCTATAGAATCATTTATCATTCATTTCCTTTAAGTTTGGCCAAACACTTTCATTACTATCATTGGGATCCTAAATGTTGGTATCAGTCATGTCCCTTTCGGGACCCATCCATGGGTATCAGTCAGTCCTAATGACATCATTATAGTAGGGTTACCACATTTCTTAGATATTCCCATCATTTCATAGGCCACATCTAGAATTTTGTAAACCTTTTAAAATATTATAAACATGTCATAAACCCTTTCAATAAATCATACTTTACTTTAGCTTTCATACTTGAAAATCATACTCTTTCCAATAAGGGAAAATATTCTATCCATAGTCTCATTTAAAATGTTAAACATTTGTCAAAAATATTAAAACACTATATCATATATTTTTTAAGTGTCTATGGCACAGTAAGTAGAATTCTTATTTACCTCTTTAAAGTTGAATTACTGCAGAGAAACTGACTCCACCGTCTCGAGGAAGTTGATCGTATTTGTCCTAAGGTCCATGATCAAGTCATTTTACATTTGAAAGTATCTTCAATCCATTAACAATTATATAAAATAGAAATATATGCATTATAATATCACTTTTCAACGTTTTAGACCATTTAAGGTCCTTCAGGACAAGTTCTAAGTACAACAAAATCCTTATATAGTTGCTGTCTACAAATTCTAGCAACAGAACCTAACTTTTGAAAATTCACTAAAAATCCGATTTACAACATTTTCATCTGAAATTTTGTGGAGAGCAAGATTCATATGTATACTTTAACTTCACAAAGTTTCAGCTTCAAATAGCAAGTAGAAACAGAGAAACGCAACTCAGAATCCTATTGCCATGTTATAGAAATATCAGTTTTATCAATCAAAACACCTTCTATACAACTTTATAAAATACTTTAAAAACAATCAAATCTCTTTTCTAATCAGACCTCACAATGCTTTATATCTCAAATAACATATAACTATCAAAAATCTTGAATAAAATCAGAAGTTACACATTTGAGAGAAAATCAAAGCACATTTTTAAACATGAAGCATCTAAAGTAAATCAAATCAAACACAACTTAAAACCTCACATCTCTAGCTTTAAATAACTTCAAAATTCATTAAAAAAAATCCTAATTTAAACTGACCTTAGGTAGCTAATAAAATTCAGACCCCAAAAATGACGACAAACTCCACTTTGAGCTCAGCTGGATTGAAAGAAAATGGTGTTTGTGTGGAAATTTGAAAATGAGTTTTTAAAAAAAAGCTTAGTCTTGATTTGTTTTGTGAATTAGGAGGGGAAGAAGGTCTTATTGAGGAAATCCGATGAAGCAAATAAGTTGTTGGAGTCCCCCCCCCCCCCCCCCCAAAAGCTAGAGAAGAAAGGAGAAGAGATAGCAAAATGGCCAATTCTTCTACTACTCACACCTATTTATAGGTGAAATTTTCAAATTTCCAACAATTAAATTAAATCCCCAAATTTTCCTTGTCCCCTAAGTAAACCGGCCATGTGGAGAGCTTTAGCCAAAAAATCTTTTCAAGTTTATCTACTAATGTTCCCTTGTCAACCGACCATGTGGAGGAAAAAGGAAAAAAAAAATAAATCAAAAATTGATGTAATTATCTTCATTTACTTGGATAACAAGGTTTATCCTTTAGGTCTACATTCACCGAACTTTGATTAACAAGGTTTATCCAATTGGATAATCATTATGCTTGAACAATGTGGCACTAAAGGATAGAATGGACAGCTAGCGAAAACAAATCTCACAAAAATTACATAATATGCCTAAAAGAATTTTAAATTATGCTAGATTCTTAAAAAATATATTTTCTTTACAAATAAGTCCATAGAAAATTTTAATAAACTCATTCTATAACTTTAAATTACCTTTCTCATACAAACAATCTCATGGATAAAGCACATCGATTAGCTTCATTTCCGATGATTGTCAACTCTCATCTACAAAGTTACTTAAAAAAATGTAGTTAAAACAAATTTTAGTAGCACGTAAATTCTTAAAAAAAATATTTCATAAAAAATAATTAACATTACTAATAATAAATACTTAATAATATTACTAATAAGATACTAAACATACTTGTTAAACTTAATTATTTTAAATTAATTAAACTCGGCGTTATACATAGACTCATATAGATATACATAAAGTTTTACTATTTGTGCATGAGTGGGAATTATTGTTGTCTCCATTCCAAAATAACATGAAAAAAATATCGTTCATTATAAATAGTCTTTAGATTTGAGCTTCTGGCTTTTGTATCCACTGATCATTGCAAGAACTAAAATCTTTTTCATAGTTCTTATATTTTTTCTTCAGTTTGTACCCTATTATCTTTATATATTCAATAAAGCATTGTTACCTTAATTCTCAGCAGGAATTCAAGAAGAGTATATATTATAAACATGTGAGGTAACTTTATTATGTTACACTATCAATTGTTTTAATCCGTAAAATTAGCTAGATTTGTTGTTAGTTAAGAATAGTTAAAGTTAATAAATTTATTATTATTTTTTTTAATATTATTTAATAATGAAAATAGAGCTTTTTGTTTTCATGTTAGTTATCATAAGTTTTATTTAGTATGCATTAAGTTACTAATTTATGTAATCTAGTGTAGTCTATAAAGAATGACAAGTGAATGTAAATCTGATCCTGCATGATAGTATTGCACAACTTTATAAGGTAATAAATATGGCACCATATGTAAATTTTGTGGGAATATTATGAAAAGTGGAAGGGGCACCCGTTTTAAGTATCATTTAGCCAGAAATAATCCTAGGAAAAATAGTAATGGTGACCCAATGTTCCTCCTGAAGTAAAAAAGGAAATTGTACAATTGTTAAGAAAAAAAGAAGTAGGAAAAAAAAAACTATATTTAAAGATATAAGAGAAGAGCTAAGGGGAAATTTAGGAGTCTAACAGTCCAATGATTTAGATGGTGAAGATTTATATATGTATCCAATTAATATGCCTCTTGACTAACTAGATAATTATCATGAAACTCTTCAAGCATCTAAAAAATCTGAGTGGGAAAGGGAGCAGACAACTGCATAATAGAAAATGTGAGAATATAGGGAGTTCAAGGAGTCATACGCCTAGTAATGTACCACAATCTTCGTTCCATCACACATACAATATTCGTGAAGAATATCAATGTCCATTGGCACCTTCACTATATAAATCCTCAAGTTCAAAACAAAAGGGCATTAAAGATTTATCCCATGGAGGTTCCATTAAAGCCAAGATGCACAAGCTAGTTGGGCGGTTTTTCATTTGTGACAATGTTCCAACTGCAAAAAGTACATCACATCATTTCAAAAACATGGTTATTGGGATTCAAGAAGTAGGTAAAATTTTATCATTGTCTAATTTACTTGTTTTATTTGTTATATTAAATTATTATAACAATGCTCTTATTTGTATAAATAGGTCCATAAGTACCTCCACCATAAGCTTATGAGATAAAGAACAAGATCTTAGATGAATAATTTCAGGAAATGAAAGAACATGTTGAAAGCTTTAAAGAAAAATGGAAAACTTATGGGTGCACTATTATGCGTGACAGATGGACAGTCCTACTAGGTTGTCGATAATCAACTTCATGGTTACTGTAAAGGAAGTACTATTTTTCTCAAGTTGTTGATGCTTCTAACAAGATTAAGGACTACAAGTACATAATGATGTTGTTGAAGGACGTAGTTGAAGAAGTGGGTAAGGAAAATGCTGTACAGATTGTGATTGATAGTGATTCGGCATTTGTGAAGGCTGGAAAATAGTTGATGGACATGTATAGCCTTTATTGGACTTCATGTGCAACTCATTGTATACATCTCATGTTTGAAGATATTGGAAAGAAAGAAAGTGTAACAAATGTCATAAAGAATGTAAGGGAAGTAATCAATTTTATTTATAATCATGGTTTTTCACTTGCAAAAATGTGGGAATTCTTCATTGGAGAGTTGGTTAAACCTGGGGCAATTAGTTTTGGAACAAATTACATTGCCCTAAATTGCCTAATTAAGAAAAAAGCTAGTTAGAAAAGATTATTTAAAGTGATGAATGGGTACAGGATCGCTCAAGTCAGACCCAAATAGGAAAAAAGATTAAGGAAGAATACTTGATAATCATTTTTGGGATAATTTACTTATGTAGTGAGTATTTATAACCATTATAAGCTATCATTCGAATCGTCGACACGAAGTTGTTCCAGCTATGCCACTCTTTTATGATACGATGACAGATGAAAGAAAATTGGTTGTCTAAAGGGATCAAAATGGGCATGTAATATCATACAAGGACAATGGGATTATGCTATTTCATCTATTACATGCAACATGTACTGTTTCTATTACCACTATCGAATATGTGCAATTTTTTTTTCTTCATGTTGTCTGATGTATATGATCTTCCTATTTTTGTAGCATACTATTTAAATCCCAAATATCAATATAGTGGAGGTATTGAAAGCAATCTTACTTTATACAACAGTATATGATGCATATTATCATATGGACCTATCAACGACAAATTATCTTAATTTGTAAATGAGGTAGCCTAAAATGTACACAAAAATATGCAATTTTGAATGTAAATTATTGACTCCTATTTCTGCACAGATTACATATAATTTCAAAAATTAAGCTAAATTCAAGAGATCTAACTTTCCAAGTTTTTAATTATCTTTTTCTTTCTTTTTTGTGTTTGTCTTATGTCTTTTTATCCTTTCTTTTTATTTTATAAATTTTTTAATTTATTACATTAGTCATTTTTAGGCTTTGTCATAGTTACTGTGTATCTGTCTTATGTCTTTTTATTATTTCCGGTGTTATTTGCTTTCATAATATTTTTTTTAAAATTGAAGAACTAAAAAAAAAAAAAAAAAACAAAATGAAACAAAAATTAATGGAACACTATATTTAGATCACTTGAATTCTTATTTTAAGGTTATTATAAAGATTTTAATTTAAGTAAACTTTTTTATTATATTATGCTACGTCAGTTTTAAGTGATAAAATATAAATGATTTTGTAAACAGTTTAAAGGTTAAAGATATAAGTATTAGTTTTAAAGTTTTCGAAATAAAATTACAAATATACTAAAATTTAGGGACTTATAAGCCCAAATATGAAATAAGTAATATTTTACTAATGTTTTGAAGTTCGATGGGCATTTTACTAACAATTCCATTTATTTCACCAACGGAAAGAGTAGAGATAAAGCTTACATTTGGCTCTTAGGTCAAAGCTTACACTTTTTTGTAAAAAATTTTCAATTTTCAAAATTGCACGTGTCATCTAATCAAGGGGTAAGTTTTTCATTCATTTTTGACTATGTTTCGATCACGTGTCCATTTTTAAAAGGAAAATTTTTTATTTATATGAAAAGTTTTTTATTTTGAGAATAAGATGGTTTTTGATATATAAAAATTTTTTTTTAAAAACAAATTCAATTGTGAAAAGATTGCAAAAAGAATAATTGATATAAATAGTTCCTAAACTCTTTAGAATGTGATGTTTTGTTCCTGTTTTTTTAATTTTGACTGAGAGGACCCTAAACTCTTCAAATGTTGACAATCTTATACTTTTCGTTAAAACTGTCAAATTTCTAACAGAATGAATCATGTGCAAGACATGTGACCTAATATGAAAGGCATTTAGTAATCTATCAACAAATTTAATTTAACAAAAAAACACAAACATAAATAAGGCAAAAAAACATTTCTCTCCTCTCGATCCACGATCTCCTTTCTTGGCCTTAAAACTTCACTGCTATCAGGATCTTAGCCTTGTGATCTCAACCTCACTCACATATCTGTCTCTCTTCACTTGTGGTTTGTCAGAGCTCGGCCTTCGGGGTAGGTCGTCAGCTGTAGGGTTGGTGAAGGAAGGATGATATTTTCGGTCTGCAGATAAAAAACTTTAAGCGTCCTAGAACCTCATTCGGGACCCCCTTCCAGCCAGATTTGCAAGACCTAAAGTTCCTCCGGCCAGATCGAGGGAAACAAAGCCCCCTCCAACCAGATCTGCGCGACCCAGAGCCCCTTTCGGCCAGATCCAAGCGAATGCCCTCTCCGGCCAGTTTCGAGCAACCATAGCCCTCTTCGACCAAATCTGAGCGAATAAGAACCCTTCCGGCAAGATCCGCACGACCATATACACTCTGGCCAAATCCCCACATCCCAGGGCCCCTCGCGACGTCAAGTCCTCGCCACCCTTTAGAGCCTGAGCTCGTTGCCGCCTGGGGGGGGGGGGTGCTCGTTATTCATTAGGGATGAGTAGGGGGCATGAGCTCTCCACTGGCAGGAGAGGGGGGCCTGGCGATGTAGAAGACTAGCGCGGAGGGGAGGGGGATTGGGTTTGAGTCTTCTCTTTTTTTTTTTTTTTTTTTAATATATACTAGGTATTGTTTTTTCAAAATAAAATAATGGTATTTTCGTCTTTTAACGGTAATCTAAATCATGTGATGATCACGTGATTTTTCCATTAGAAACTTAATGAAATTAGACGAAAAGGACTAAATTGCCAACATTTAGACAGTTTAGGGTCTTCTCGACCACAATTAAAAAAATGGGATCACATCGTTACCTTTTTAATAGTTTAGGAACCATTTAGGCTAATTACTTTGTAAAAAAAAATTACTTTTTATTTTCCTAAAGGGTATTATACAAAGTGAGTCTGAAAATGTGATAGTTTATCTTTTTTGACATGAGAAAATGATGAAAAAAAGTTAAAAAAGCTTTTTAGAAAAAAAAATTTAGTTTCGGAAATTTGTTATGTCATCTAAGGGTCCGTTAGGTAAACGGTTTGAGTTGAAAATTTTAAGTTTGAGTTGAAATTTTAAGTTTGAGTTTGTTGATTTTTTAAAAACTAATTATATTTTTGTTGACTTTTCAGAAAAAATAAAAACTGATATGAAAATTTTAAGTTTAAACTCATTACCAAATGAGACCTAAACATAAGGGTACTTTTTCATATTTTTTTTTCAATTTTTAAAATTGTAAGTTTTTTATCTCAATTTTTAGATTTTGAAAAATAAGCTAACTTTAATTTAAAAATTATATTTCACACGGGTTTTTCAAAGAGAATCAATTTATAATTCGGAGAGTATTTCTGTTAGTTTGTAAAGTTTAAAGTAATAATGTTATTAAACCATCAAAGTTTAGAGAGTAAAAAAAAATTTATCTTTAAAAAAAAAATTAGGGAACTTCTACCATGTGACATCATGCTTTTTGTCACCGATGGGGTAAATTTTTTTGACCACTTGATGTGATTTGATGGTCTAGATGTCATGTGGAAAAGTACTATGTGCTCAACCACACATGATTACAAGACAGGAAAAAAAAAAAAAAAATTCCGCCTTCCGAACTCTGTCTTCCCCAACTCCGGCGCATCCCACCTCCGCTTTCTCCGACAACGCCGCCACCTCGTCATCTTCTCCACCGCTGACGGGCCTGCTCGTGGATCAGGCATCCAAAAAGAGCAAGGGGGTTTCAGGGTTTCACTGCTCCGTTACCCATGAGCTCGAGCCACCCACATCGGCGAGCTCACCGGGTAAGGAAAAAATCTCATTGACCAGTGCCACGACGAACCCACCACGCGACGTAGTGCCACCAGCGACTGCAACCCACCCCAGCTCGCGACCTCACCGTTCCCTCACTCCTTGCCTCCCCACGCTGCGACGGTGACGGCGACCACTGACAGTGTGCCTCGTCGGTGTGTTCGCATTGGTCGTCACGCAAGTGGCCGGTGGGTTGGAGGGCTTGCCAGTTGAGGGGGCCGCCGGAGTTGGTTTTTGTTTTGAAATTTTTATGAAATGCTTTGATTATTATTAGGTGTAATTCTTTTTGTGATCGTTTGATATGTATTTTTGATCTCACCATCGAAACTAGTCAATGGTCTATAATTTTTACTCCACTAATGGGGTAAGTATCTTACAGCCCACTGTAGAATTGGCAAAAAAATTATATAATCCAAAGAGGGTTAAAAAAAAAAAAAAAATTCCGATTATAAATATACAAACTTCGAACGCGCTCCAATTCTTTCCGGAATTCCTTCTTTACAAAGAGAGCAAAGGTAAATCAAGCAACCTTCGAAAATGGCGGACGTCGACGATGGTTCACCTCCCACCGATTCCAGAAACCTCTTCTCATTCTACTCTAGTTACCTCAGGAACCGCGCTCTAGCTCTCATTTCCTCTCTCGATTCCAATTTTCTCGGGAAAATTTCCAGTCTCTGCCGCCAAGCCGCTCGCGCCAGATCGAGGAGACGAAGACCACGCCTTCCTCTTCCCTTGCCTTCCACCGCTCCTGACTCCTCTCTGTATTCTCTTTGCTTTCTCTTTTGTCCTTTTCAACTTGTTTGGTTGCCGAGAAAATTGATGAATGAGAGAAGTCGAAGTAGTCTGCTAAATCTGGCTTAGTCAGCTAGACTTCTTCTTCTTCCGTTAAGATTGAACCGCATAAGCTTGGCTTCATGGCGGCGTGATTTAATAGCTCTTGTTTGTGATTCTTTCGGCCTTTTTTTTTTTGTTTTTTCTTTCCTGGTTTAACTCTATAATCAGGTTGAATTGTAGTAGCTGGATTCATTGTCTACCTATATCTCGGTTGAGAAACTACACCAAATCATTTCTTGACCATGACCTAAAATTAGATGCTGAATACTGATTATCTGGACTGTATCCACTATACTAGTCTTTTATTAGGAATTTTTGGGTCCAGTGAAATTATTTTGCAGATCTGTCTGCGCAATTTGTCCGTTGTTAGTACGATGTGTAACTAAGATAGAAGCATTCTAAGCATTTGGTTTGATTGCCTGTTGTGCCCCGTAGATATGGATTGTTCACACGTAGGATACCCGGAACTTACTATCCAAGAGGGTTGTAAAATATTCTTGAGCAACATTGTTACCGAAGGCTACAACCGAGTTAGGTTTGGTTCATGGCAATAGTAAATGTCTACTCGAGTCCATGATATGTTATTAATACTATTCCATCTTGGTTATATTGTTATTTGAGCAAGTTTTATTTAAATTAGATGTAACTCATACCTTACCTGCATTATGTAAATATATACACAACATTCATCACTTAAACCCGGTAATTTTTTAATGGATAAACTCTTTATTTTAATATTTTTTTTATGGAAGTTTAAACCAAGGAATGAAATAGTTTCTTTTCCTTTAGCTTTGGAACAATTTCCTTTTCTTTTTTTCCATTGCTTTTCCCATTCTGATTCCATTCTTACTTGAATATATTATTACCTCAACCAAATGCCATGGCGACTTCCACAAATTGAGATCTGAATGTCACTGCCAGAAAAGAAATAGGTTGTTTGTATATGTTAACGGCGATATTTACCACCACCAGTATATATAAACTTTGTAGAAGTTAAGATATGAAACTTGATTTTATCAAGGAAAAGGTACAAGTAGAGCCTTTGCTAAAAGGTACATGCATAAACTATGGGCTTCAGTATTTGTGACCATATCATCCTCAGTCCTCATCTTCTTCTTTACGTCGATCCTTTGCTACATATGTGCATAAACTATGGACTAAAGTTCTTCCATGTGGATTTGTTCAAGAGGATTTCTGCTATATATTTTGACATTTTGTTGGCAATATATACCATCGTCAAATATTTGTTTTCAAAGTACTTCAATAAACCATAAATAATATCTCCAAAGAATTAATTTGTTTCTACATGCAGGGTTGAAACGGAGGCATCAAGAGTTATTGATGTTCTGGAGGATATTTTGGAACGAATCTACTCCGATTTACATGACGTTGAGAAGAACTTGCATTTTTGGCATTCTAGGGCTGAGGTTAGTGAGTTGGGAAACACTTATTGATTACATAGATAAAGAAAAAAGCTTTCGAGTAAGACTATTCCTTTTATTTTGTGAAAAATGTATTTTTGTTGCCTTTCTAATCCACATAAATGCAATCTGTACATTGTTTAATCTCAGGGAACAAATGCACAAAAGGTGTATTTCATGTTGTTCGAGAGAGGGCCACTGGCTTTGTTTGATGGAACAATTCAGTTGATACGTGAATGTGTTATTGAAGGTTCTTGTGTGCAGCGTTTATGCCATTCAGCATCTGCTCACATATCTGAAAGGATAGCTGTTTTGAATAGCTTACGATGTTCGCTTGCTACATTTTGGGCACAGGTTTGCTTAAGCTTGCTCTTTCTTGATTTTTCCAAGTAATAATGTTGATGGTTTGTGATGGGATCTAGGGCTAAATTCTCAAGAAAGTGACCGGAATTGCACCAAAAAAGTTAAGAGAAAAGAGTAATAAGAACTTTATTGCGGTGAAACAAAGCCCTAAGGCCAATGCAGAGTAGTGAACCTTTGAGACTCTACCAAATCTCCCTTGCTTGGGTTGCCCAAGTCCTGTACAGAGTTCTGACTGCCTACCCAAACCCTTACTCTAATTACCCTTTATTCACTCACTTCCTCCTGTCATCTGTAACTGAATCCTAACTAACATTTAACCACTGCCACCTCAACTAACTCTCAACACGCTCTACAGAATTCTCAAAACCCAACAACATAGATAATCTTAAATCTCTTCCTCTTCCTCCTCACATACATCAAACACACTGGAGGCCTCTTGTTCCTATCAGTTTGACATGCTGCCATTGCTGAATAATCTCTTTGACATCCATGTGAAAGGCATATTGTAATAGTGAATCCAACTGTTAGGTTTTTTAATTCATTGTCAAGCTTTATACATTTATATATGAGTGCTTAGAGCCATAGATCTAGAGCATGCGGGAATAATCCAAAAGCTTCCATAGGCCTGTATTTGCCACATTTAGGTATTTTCTTTAATTTTTATGCATTTAAATGTTTGTTAATAGAATCTTGATACCACATGTGAGATGTAATATGAGTATCTTTAGTGTTGACAAGCATTTGTAAGTTGCCTGCAAGGTGGTTAAGTGGAAGATCAAGCTTATCCGGGTGCGTAGTAGATAACCTCAACTTCCCTATCAAAGAATGGGTAACCTTGATATAGATTGCAAGTATTTCAGGTTTTGCTTATAGATAGAGCAGATGACTAGTTGTTTGCAATATATACGTATATATTTTACTTAATTATTACCTTGGTTGCCTAGGCTAGTTTTTGAAAAACTTTAGATTACTCTACTTTCACCAGATCATGCCTTCAGTATCTAGTTTTTAGTGAACCTTGTACAAAAACTTCACTTTTTATGTGTTTTTGATACAACTCCAATCCCTCTCCAAAGATGTAACATACTATTAGTGTGGATACTATCAGCAATTCCCACTCGAAGTAGCCTTTTTTGCTTATGGTTTTTAAATCAGAACGTCAAGCAAACTCTAACATACCTTGATCTCCCGAGAGCTTTCTTGGCGTTTTGTCATAAGAAACTCTACTAGAATCTCTAGATTAAGAGAAACATATCTTCTGTTGCTGAAATCTTATTTGGCTGGCATTAAAAATTCTTAATACAAAAGGCTTGCATAAGTTAAAGCAAGGGTAACATGTAGTTTTTGACGTTAGTTTTTGATTTTGGCCCTCTAATATGGATAGCTTCATTTATGTAGCAAGAAAAATCAAGGACAATCGATATGATAGGGCTGATGGCCTATTTGTGACATATGCTCATGATAATTTTTGAAATGAGCGTGATTTAAAATAGTGGAAATAATCTAGCACTTAGAGTTCTGAATAGTCTATGAAGATTAATTATAATTATGAGTATCTGTTTCCATCCTATATGTCCACGCGCCCATAAAAAATTATATGCATTTGCTTAGAGACTCAATGATGCACACCTGCACGCGTTTTACTATTATCTTCTAGACAAGAATAGATTTTCGTGCTACTCAGCTCTATCATACATGTTTCTTTTTTTTGCGATGCTTATCAATCTTTCAACTTCTCTCAATTATTTTGAACTTAACTCTGACAATTTTATATCATGCAATTATGGTTTTCATAGGTTTATGTTGAAGTTGGCCAACTGGGGGAAGAGTTGATGAATGATCCAGACAGTGCATTGTGTTCATTGTTAGTTACAGTTAATTCGTTATTCTCCAAGTTAGAGACATCACTTAGCAATCCACATGCAATGGACCAGGTATGCATGTAGACCACATTGCTATAAGAAAAAATAACATATAGGCATTTATGAATGAAGTCCTTGTAGTGGTGAGTTTATGTTCTCTAATAGGAGCTACAAGGATATATGGGAAATAGGCATTCAGTTTCTTGTCTCATACACTTATTATGCAGATTGATACATCTACTGAGGCAGGCTACTCATTGCCACTATTGTTCGAGAAACTGCCCGATGTAAATCAAGAAGGTTCTCGATGGACGGATTCTGAAATCAATAACGCCATAGACTTGGTTTATCAAAATCTTAACAAATTGGAGTCTTACATATCTTTTCTTGTAAGAGCCTCTGCCATGCCCTTTTGCTCCTTTTTTTTTTTCGACCCTTGTGCTCCTTGATTCTTGTAGCATTTATTGGTGTTGTGTATGAAATTAAAACCTGTAGCCTGTTCTTTTAAATTTCGATTTTACTTTTCTTTCTTTCCTTATTCTTTTTTTTTTTTTTTCATTAAAACATGTGTACAAGGTCCCTGTCATGTCAGCATCCTATTGCCGATTTTTTAGATCTGCTTGCAAGTTTTTGAATAAGATGCTCATGCTGTATACAAATTTTCAGGAATTTAGTACGCTAAGATGGTAACAACAGGAACTGGATGTCTGTTAATATATTGGTTTAAAAGTTTACTTTTTCTAGTAATGGTAGACTTGTCTTTGTAAGTGCAAAACCTTGTGGCTCTATATGTATATATTTTTGGTAATTATCTATAGTTTGTATCCGATTGGATGGTTTTCTTGCTTTTAGGGTGGTTCTATTGGGGTTTCTGAAATTGGTTGTTATTAGTCAACTCTAGGCATGTATGTTTATATAATTTGGAAAACTCTCTTGTTTATTTACTTATACTGATTGGTTTTCTTGTTTCCAATGGACTGTCAATCTATGTGACGTGTATTGGATCAGCCTATTTATTTATATTTGAACTTTTGTGTTAGGTCGTCAAACATCGGAAACCAAGAAAAGTAACCCGATACTGGATTCGTTACACATGTGGTGCAGTTGGTCTCTCAGTTTGTTCTATGTGGCTCCTAAAACATAGTAGCCTGATGGGAAGTTCTGACATTGACAATTGGATTCATGAAGCAAGGAACTCTACAGTTAGCTTTTTTGGTGAACATGTAGAGCAACCGGTATGCTTAATCACTTGTAATATCTTGCTATTCTGAATACTTAGTTACATAATTTGTTCGAGACATACTAGGAGGCCCATGGCTTGAAAACTAATACCTGGTAAAATATCATTGGCAATAAAGTTGTTGGTGCCTTGCAACTTGATTTCTTGTGATACGCCAATATTGGGTGGTTTCTTTCTAGTGAAAAGATATGGCAGATCATGTGCTGGTATCTTAATTTCTTGTATGTTTTGAAATCTTATTCAAAGTCTAAAACATGAGTATTTGGGTGTTCGACCATTTATGTATCTTGTTCATGACTCGTGAGTAATTGATCACTCTAGCATTTTGTTTCTCTATCTGGAACATTCATGTCCTGTCTCTCATGAGTTGTCCATGATTCTCTATCGTACCCCATCCCTGATTTGGCCATTTATATGTCCAATATGGATCTATGTCGCTCGCAACAGAACAATGTGATGCTTTAACTTAATATGTCAACATACTGTGAAGGAGTTATCTATAATCAACAACTGGTGATTCTATAAAATTTTTGTGTCTATAATCAATACACAGATTTTGTCTTTCTTTCTCATTTTATTTTTTGAAAAGAACGGATGTAAAGGTAGGAAATCTTTAAAAGATGTAGTTCTGTGGGATTGATTTTATGACATATACAACTTTAAACATTTTAAATTTGTTTTGCTCTCTCTCCAAATCCATTTAGGCCTGTTAAGTTTTTTAATCTATATATATATATATATATCTGTATATATATCTACGCTTTTTAGGATCTTAATCCCAACTTAAGCTGATCTTATACTTCGAATGTTTCATCACAACCTATTAAAGTGTCATATCATTTTAGTGATTTAATTACTAGTTTAAGCAAAATTTTCTCTTTGTTAATTCCTTTACCTAATTTTGAGCGTTTTTATAGATATGCATAAAACAAGAATAATTTCACTCAATTTTTCCAGCTTCTGTCTATTAGAGACGAACTCTTTGATACATTCAGAAAGAGACACAAAGGAGTGATAGAGCTTGAAGAAGTGCAGTTAACTTCTAACTCTTTGCACAGGTTATTTCAATTTTTCGCATCTTTTCTTCCCGTTCACTGAAGAAGTAGGAGTTAAACTGGTACTGTCTAGTTTCATAGTCTATCAATCCGTGTTGTACTTTTTTCTTAAAGTATTTTCTGGGTTAGCGTTGTTAAAATTCTGCTATTGTTACGAATTCGCATGTATTAATGGAGCGTATAAAAATCTTTGTGGGTTTTCAACGTTTTCACACACTTAAATCTTCTTGAACTATCTCGATCTAAATTATTGGGCGATGTTATTCCCCTGGTAATATTTTAAATATTAAAGTGATCGCACTTTGACTTCTCTCGAGATAATTTGTTAAGCTTAAATCCTAATGGCCAGTCCCGACTCCCATTTTAATCTAAAACGTCTTGCTTCCTGTCCATTGTTCTCCTCTTCAGTTGATCCCATGTTTGGTTTCGTAAAAACAGAATATTTTGCACCAACACTCTTGAACAAGGAACATTGTTTTAAGAGGTCTGATGTATATATTTAGACGATGTTTGTTGTTTATTTATTTATTTTTTTAGAGGGGTAGACAATAGTTAATTGGAATACACATATCATTCCTTCTTTTGGTGCTGCAACAGTACCTTTTTTACTTTTTATTTTTTAACAAAGAATTCTAGCATATGATTTTCATGCGTACATATAAACCATATAACAATTGACTTCCCCTCTTCTAATAACCAGCAGTAGCTTTCTAAGGATTCTGGTTATCTGTGGGATCATTATGGTTGGTTAAAAAGCATTTGTTTTATTTGAAATGCGTATGTTTCATTGATCTGCAGGATGTTACTAGCTTTTACTGAGCAGGTGAAGGGTCAAAAGTTGCCTGAGAATGCATCAGATCAGGAAATGCTGGAAATAGTTATGGCCAGGTGGGTCTTTGTCTGAGATTGGAATTGATCCTTTGCATGATATCTTGATTGTTCCAAGTGATTTCATGTTTCCCAACAGCATTATCCGCTTCGTAAAACATATTCATACAATTAACAAAACTATGTTGATGTCAGTGGAACAATGATGTGGTCTGTTTCTTTTTTTATATTATGATTTTTTTTTTTACCCCAAAATGCATGTCCAAGAGTCTAGTGAATTCAAAATCTTGAGTTGAAAGGTTTGTGTCTTCCTATGTGTAGGTATGAGAAGGAACTTATGCATCCCATTCAGAACCTTCTTAGCGGAGAACTTGCCCGTGCGCTGCTCATCCAGGTAATATCTATTGTCTATGATGCATGGTCCAGCTGTTTATCAAAAGTATAATTACGTTGCATTCTTTATTGTATTTGTATTTGTGTTTGGTTATGAGCAATGGTGGACTATATAAATATTTATCATTTTTTGTTTTTTATCATTAATATTTTTGCATTACAGGTTCAGAAGCTAAAGCTGGACATTGAGACGTGAGTTCCACAGACCGTAATTTGGCGGATTATCAATGATACAAATGCAGAATCTCTTCTCTTGTTTTAGTTGCTTAATGTTTTTTAATAAGCAGGGCAATGCTTGAGCTTGATCAGATTCTCAGGGCGAATGAAATAAACTTTGCTATTTTAGCTGCATTACCTGCATTTTTTCTGTCCGTTGGTCTACTGATGTTAGTGCGTGCATGGTTTAAGCAGGTACATTCTTAAGAACCCCTCTAAGTATATTATCTTTAATGACTCAATTTGCTGGTTGAGTTTGATTTATGGAGCTCCAAAGTGTTTTCACTACTACAATCAACTCAAAGTTTTTAGAATATCCCAAGCAATATCATTAGTACTCTGTTTTTGTAGTTTCTGTAGAAGATGTCTCTTTGCAGTTATTTCATCACTTGCACTCTGTGTGTTTTTGTTTGTTTTTTGTTTTTGTTTTTTTGTTTTTTGTTTTTTTTTTTTGTTTTTTGTTTTTGGTCTTTGGGGTGACGAAAAAGACACATTGTGATGCAATTTTTGTCAGACAGTATTTGCAGAAAAAAAGTCAGTTATTAATTAATAATTAGTTTAGTTAACTTGGTTTTTTATGTACTCTATGCTGTTTCACTTTGCTATCTGACTGGTAATTGGTAAATTATGCTTGTTTTTTACCTATTTGCTTTTCTTGAATTTGTTTCTTGTTATTCTCGATAATTCTTGTTGAGGTTTTCTGCAATTTGTATTTGCTGCTGCCACTTCAAGTTCCTACTGCTTTGTTCAGACCATACTTGTGTCCTTAAAAATCAATTCTGACTATTCTTAGTTGCTGGATCAACTGTAGAAAAACGTCGTATCTTGCCAAAGTGAAGCCATCAATGTGCTTTTAAACAAAAAAAAAAAAAAAAGATTGGCTATATTTTATGAAGAAATTTTTCCCCTGGTCAAAGGTCATATGGCTGTCATTTATGTTGGCAATTTATTTAAAAATAGATTAAAAGAAAGTAAGCTCTGCAGTCTAATAAACAAATTTTGGTTACTAGCTCTATATATACTCATAATATTCAGAAAACGCATAGCATTTGAGCCATTTCCACTTGAAGCTAGCATTCATGATTGTATTCTCATCATTCGATACTCTAGACAATATATTGCAAAATGGACTTCAAGCCCTCAATTCTGTTCCCAACATTGGCCAGAGTCTAATGAAGCTTTATTTTATTTTATTTATTTTTTACCGTCTTATTTATCTTTCATTTTATATATTTAAATGGAGTAAAACTCTTCTCCTCTCTCTCTCTCTCTCTCTCTATGTCTTCTTTGATTATCTATTTTGCATCATGCAAATCAGGATACCAGAGCCGAAGGAAGGGGAAGAATTTCTCGCATCCAGAGAAGGTTACTTGTTGTCGAGGTTGAGAAAAGGATCATGCTGCATCAAACTTTTCTCGACAAAGGGCTGGTGAGAACATACATTGAGCTTTAAATGCAAAATCTTTTGTGGTTTTTGTGGTAGCGTAATAATTCCATTGATTGGTTCTAACCTGGTTCTTGCATCCCATTCATTTGGTCATAATTTTTACTTTAATTTTCCTTGTAGTTCTTGGCTTTTGCTTGACAATTTCTTCATATTCTTCTCTTTTTTGTTTTGCTCAATCCCTAATTATAAGTTAAAAACGAGTTAAGGTGATTTCTTGAAGCAACGAACAACTGTGCTAAAACTTTAATGATATTACTTTTTGCTTCCCACCTGTCATATAACTTGGTTTTTTTATTATGAAAAAAAATATCTTCCCTGATGTAAGAAAATAGCATAATATTTCATGCTATTCGCAGGAAAGTGATGCGCAGTGCATGTTTGGTTTGCTGCTGTATAGTCTCGATCGCCTATACTGTGCTGTGGAGAGGCATGCGAAAGCAACTGGTGAATGGCAATGGTAAGTTTCAGTTAAACTCTACTCAAAATTTCCATGGAGTACTTTGTTCATTGTCTTGCACACAAGACACCGAAAAGTGAGAATTCTTGTACAAGTGGACGTAGAGAAAAGGATCGTGTGAATTTGGACAGATGACCAATTGTTAGTATTTGAAACAGCTTGAAGGAAGACATTCTTGACCTGGGAAAACCCGACCTTCAGACTGCGTATAAGCTGACCGTGACATCCCGCATGGGTAGGATGTACGAGTGCCTGCTTCCATCATTGAAGCGTCAATAGCATATGTCTTCGAATTATCACTTGTTCAGCGCCTTGTCTCTCTGAGTTCTGGAATTACAATTTTGTGAGGATCCGACTGCATCTTTTACCTCGGCATTAATCGTAGCCCGGGAAAAATGTTTGTTGTCCCAGAGCTAGGCCTAGTAAACTTGATTTTGAAATTTGTAATTGCAGTTTGCAACCAATTGATGGGTATCAAAGATATGCCTTTGTGTTGCAGCATTTTCGAGTACTGATGAAACTATCTTGGCGAAATTATATTTACGACTTTTTATTAACATTTGTTTGTTTGTTTGTTTTTTTTTTTTTTTTTTAAATAAGAAGTTTTATTTTTTGAGAAATATGAGGCAAGTGGAGTACTTCGGGATAAACCAAAGTCTAGAGCCTCATTAAAAAAAAAAAAAAACTATTCGACATTGGAGAATTATTGTTTCTTTCTAGACTTGGATTTTTTTTTTTTTGTAAACACAAGTACATGGATTAATTAACCATTATAGTAACTAGACCACTTAACTTTTGATTAAAATTGTTTGGATCACGTATTTTTTTTAAAAAGGAAATTTTTTTATTTTAAATGAAAAGTTTTTTCATTTTGAGAATAAGATGATATTTAGATGTGTAAAATATTTTCTTTTGAAAATAAAAAGTTGTTTGATATGGAAAAAATAATATTGGGAATAATGTATAGTGAGAAAATTTTAAAAAGATTTTTTTTTCGTTTTCTAAAGTGTACGGTATAAAGTAAGTTGAAAAATAAGATAGTTTCTTTTCTTAAAATGAGAGAATGATGAAAAAAGTAAAAAAAAAAAAACATTCTTTTATAAAAATTTTCTAATTTTAAAAATTGATATGTCATCTAAATATAGGGTAAATTTTTTGGGTTAGAGTTGTTTAATGTATTAAAATGAGTCTGGAAAAATTTAGTTTAGAATGGTATTCCACGTAATGGGTAAATAATATCTTATCCAAACAGTAATGTCAGTGCTCTTATCCTTTTTGTTTTTTCTTTTTCCCTCCCTATGAGCTAGTCAATCTTCTTCTTCTTCAAAAATTTTTTTTTTTTTTGAGGGAATATGAGCTAGTCAATCTAGAAGTAAAAATAAGTACATCCCGAATTTTCTTGGTTACCATTTTATATACGGATGGATGTAACACGCTGAGGCCTATATCTTTTTTTGATAGCACTCTTCGACTATATCTTTCTCTTCTATAATATAATCATATGTATGTATATAACTCATCTTTAAGTCTTGTTTGTCATTCCTCAAGAAAAAAAGGAGAAAAATCTGTTGTCTGTCAAATATTGATTGTGTTCAGAATACGGAAATTGGCAGATTTCCTTGCTGCTATTTCCCTCTTCCTCGCATGGCATTTTGTGCTATTTGCAATCTCATAACAAGTATTTTGATTTTTTTTTTTGGGGTTAAAGCACGTAAATAATCTCTCTCCAATTGAAATTTTAATTAGCAGTACTTCAAATAACTCACGTTATTCCCACAAATTATACATTAAGGGTGAATTCAGTTCATCATTTTGACCCAACATATTTTCTCATTTTTGTCTTTTTCTGAAAAGTCAATTAGTTTATTAGTTTGTTTGATAGAGTTTTTTAAAATTATTTTGACTTTATAGGTCCAAAAGCAGCTTCTAAAGGTTTTAGATAATTTATCAGAAGAGTTTCTAGTATTCAGAAGTATTTTCTGTTAAAATAAAAAAAATGTAGTTTCTGGTAAAAGCTCTTTTGAGTGTTTAAATTAAATATTATAAACTTCATTTTAACATTTTTATACTTATCTAAAAACTTTAAAGATCATTTGACCTTAAAAGCTCATTGGTTTCAAACATTTACTAAGAAATCACAGCTTTTACTTTTTTTCTTCTACTGGTTAGAAGCAAAGGCAAAAACTCTATCAAACGGGCTTATGTGTTTAGCAGTACTTCTATATTTTGAATAACTCACATTATTCCTATATTTTAGATATTAACGGAAAAACATCTGAATGACATAAATTTGAAAATCGTTATATCAACATGACACAAAATTAACACTAGACTAATATGGTACAAAATTAAATTAAAATTAACTAAAATTTATGTCATGTTAGTCAAGAACATGGAGTTTATATCATATTGATCAATAGATGAAAAAATATGGTTATTTAAGTAACTTTCTCATATAATTAAAGGTATGTTTTGTTACACCATTTCGAACCAAATTATTTTAACTCATTTTTGTCTTTTTTTTTTTTATATGAAAAGTCAATAAGTTTTTAAAAAGTCAAACAATTACAACCCAAATTTCAACTTAAACCTACTAATCAAATTTGATTATCTTATTTATATTTATGTTTAAAATTATACAATAATTTACTATTATTCATTTCCAAAATACTATTTTGCTCTGGGTTATATGCAAAAATGCGATAAATTTGATATATCCTTATATTTATGCTCATCATAACATTAAAATTGCTAATTTTTCATTTCACAATGCTAAATTTATCTACGTTATTGTTAGAGTAGCCAAAATTATAAGGATGTGTTCAAAACATTGCTCTCCACCTAATTTCTCTTGGGGAAAAATACTTGAACGACACAAATTTAAAGACCATTGTACCAATATGATATAAAAATTAATACTAGATTAACATAAAATAAAATTAAAATAAAGTTAATTAAAATTTGTGTTATGTTGATCAAGAATGGAGAATTTGTGTTATATTGGTTTGCGTAATTTTCTCTTTTCTCTTTCGGCTCCTCCTCCCTTATCCCATTATTATTGGATGTTAACAAAATGACTTAACCACTTTCTTAAAAGTTATTTAAAAATTTTTATTAGTAAAATGACATCGAACAATCAAGAACAGTAGTTATTCTTAAGTTAAAATGAAAGAAGGTTATTTTGCTAATTTCAATTTTTGAGGTTGTCATTTAGGGCATTTTTGTTAAATAGCCTTAAAAGTTGAAGGCTTTAGTTTCATAACCTTGGCTTTTGCAACATAGCCTTGGGTTTTAATGAATTTTATTGTGTGTCCACGAATACCCTTTTTCTAAACATTAGAAAATGAAAAGCTAAATCTCTAAAACAATTTAAAAAATAGTGCTCTCTCTCCCCTCTTCGTTCAGTTGGGGAGGAGGTTCATTCAAAAAAAAAAAAAAGTCTCTTCTACCGTCCAAATTCAAAAAAGCTTGAACGTTAAAGGCGTTGGTGAGATTTTTCCAAAGAAATAGAGCTGTCCTTGCATTTTGGAGCTCCAATTTGTGATTTTCGAGCTCCAAAACGCTGCTCTAGCTTGAGGTTATGACACAGTGAGCTCTACCGCTGACAGTAGAGATCTTGTCTATGCAGTAGAGCCATGCTATGGGAGTAGAGTTCAAATGTTAAAACTTCAATAGAGCTACAAGCTCTATAATCATATTTATACTTGATTAATTTGATGGTTTTTTTTTTTAATGTTTTATAGTCATTTCCAAACATGAAAGCAATAATCAAGTTTGAAGAGATGATAAAATTTCGCTTTGCAAATTACGTTGAAACTTAGTAGAGCTTTATCGTGAAAATATTGTGATTCTTTTCTATTTTTAAGCGGGAAATGTTTAATTCAATTTGAGAGTCTTTGCATTTTATTGTCTTTGTTTAAGGAAGATAACATATATGAAGATGATAAATGTGCTCTAATTTTGATTTATTTTAAATTTTTTGTTAAAAAGGATGAAATTGGCGAACAAGTCCAACACGGTGGAATTTAGTTCCTCACCCATTTCAACAATTTATTTGACGGAAAGTAAATCGTGAAATCAAAAGTGTTGTTTGCACATAGCTTTCTATTAAGAAAACTTAGAAAGTTGATAAAAGAATTCGTAATACCTTAAATGCCATTGCATTGATTACGCACATCACTTCATTGACCTAACTAATTTTTGTAAATTGATATAATAGCTTAAGTATCAGTGTTTTAATGATATTCTAGATTAATTTAGTTTAATAAAAAAAACATTAAAAATCATACTTAATCTGATACATTCTACCGACGGTAGACCGACACTTCCCCTTGGTAAACCTATAGATTGTATGATTCTACCCCCAGTCGAATATCTTGACTGGGCGGTTGAGGTAATTTAGAGTTTAGTTCAATATACGGAAAAAAAAAAAAAAGAGCATTCTCATGATGTTCTAAACTAATTTAGTTCCTCATCCATTTTAATAATTAACTTGACAAAAAATAAATTGAAAAATCAAAAGTGTTGTTGACACGTAGTTTCTATTAAGAAAGTTTAGAAAGTTGAATAAAAGGATTAGCAAGACCTTAAATGCTATTTCATTGATGACGCACATTACTTGATCGACCTAACTAATTTCTGTAAATCAATATAATATCTTAATTATCATTGTTTTAATGATATTTTAGATTAATTTAGTTTAGTAAGAAAAAACATTGAAAATCATACTTAATTTGATACATTCTACTGATGGTAGACCGACTCTACCCCTCGGAAGACCCATAGATTGTATGATTCTACCCCCATTCGAAAGTCTCAACCAAGTGGTTGAGGTAATTGAGAATTTAGTTAAATATAACAACAACAACAAAAATACATTCTCACGATATTCTAAATTATTCCTCATCTATTTTAATAATTAACTTGATAAAAAATAAATTGAAAGATCAAAAGTGTTTTCTAAGTCTAAATTTGATAGAGTTTCATGGTAGTTCTGTAGTAGATGGTTGCATTTATTATTATTATTATTATTTATGTTATGCAGAGGTCTTGCTGTTTAGGATCTCATAATTTTCATGAATCCAATGGTTTCAATTCAAGATTATCACTTTAGTTGGTGGTTCTCAATTGTAGATTACATTCGCCTGGCCTTTACTTAACGTAGATATGAATGATTTTTGTTTTTACAGATTTCTTCTCCTTTTTTAAGGTGCTTTGGTTGTTTTCGATCATGTACTTTTTTTTCCATGTTGGATTTTTTTCCTTCGGATTTTTTTTTTCCTGACAAAGGATTTTAGTCATGCATATGGTTTGTTCGTGTCGATCCTAATCTATAGGATGGTAGTGTAGTGGGTATTTTTTTTTCCCCGCTCCAACTCAGATAGTAGTTTTTTTTTTTAAATAATAAATTTCATCTAACTAAAGGATGCTGAGCTCGTAAAAAAAAACTGTCCTGCTGAATTTATTCATTTTTGTGGCCATCAATTATTTATATATAAAAAAGTAAATAAAAAACAAATTAAAAAACATTAATCCCTAAATTAACTGTATATCAATGTGGCCTTGCATCGTAAGAGAGCTTGCCATGTTGTACTACCCTATCCTTCAAATTGGACAAATATGAAAAATTTGGGATTGAAAAGCAAATAATATGTTCTAATTAAGCATGCATGAATGGTAACGCAAAGGTTAAGGATTGGCACACAATTTCTACACGTGCACTATCAATATAAGACTCGATGAGGCCAAATCATGTAATGATATGCAGAGTTTGGTCCAAGGAGTAAATTATGCAAACAAGACTCAAGGAAAATAAATTGTGGTCTTATTTCCACCAGACTTTACGACCATATAAATCATACAAATTACATAGCAAAGAAACACACTCAAAACATCTATCATATGTTTTAATTTATTCCTTCCACATTCTCTTCGATCTTCATGATTTTCATCCACACCTAGTAGTAGTCAATCCATTCAAAGCAAGAATATGATCCATTAATATATGAGAGTAAAAGATGTGTTAAATTTCCAACTTCAAAAATTTCAAACTGCGCAAAAACGTGTTAAGATTTCAATTTCTCTATAAAAAAAAAAGGACAAAGTACATTGATCATAGGCTAAACATGGCTTACCACTGTTCCCACCATTGCTTTGACACCTTAGTTCAACCATTACAACATGACGCAATTGAATAAGATATTCCCTACTGGAATCAAACATCGTCAAGGCTGGATTCATCATCATCATCAGAACTCCAACTCCTAATTAGAAGCAAACAAAGAAAGATATATGAAATGAGTTTATCCGAAATGAGTTTGTAAGACAATCGAATATATCATGCTTCCTCTGTTAAGAAAAGGAAAATTTTGTTAAGAAAGATACCAAACTGGCATTGTTTTAACTAATTATCTACCAAGGGCAAAAGGATGAATCTATTACGAGATTGAATTCAAGACATAGAAATCTATTTTTCGTTAGTCAAACAGAAGTATAATATCACACCGAGCAACCAAGTTAAAAAACAAAATTGAGTAGATACGTAAAGATAAGTAATTAACGAACAATTACTTATCTTTACGTAAAGATAATTAAGGAGCAAGTTTAGCAAAAAAAAAAAAAAAGTAATCAAGAACAAGTTTCTGTGATGAAGGGAGCAGGGAAAAATCAGCAGCAAAGTTGGTCATTGAATGTACATCTCATACATTATTAACAGCGAAAATTAGCTACTACATATTGCTCTCTCGCTCTCCCTCTGTTTCTTTTTCTTTGTTTTTTTTTTTTAAGACTAATCCCAATAATCAACACACAGTTAGGTGAAATTTAAGTGTTAAAAAAAAAAAAAAAGATAAACCATTCTAGTCTCGAAAGGGGTAAGCACTAAATTTTATGCCTCAAAATAAGGTGAAAGGGGATATTGCCCCCATCAAATTTTTTTTCTTGAATTACAAGCATGAAACTAGAGTGACAATCAAACAACAAATCAACTGCTAAAACGCAATTAAGTTTGTCTTGTTTATATTAGGAGTAGTACTAAGGATACTAATTCTAATACCAAATTTTTTAAATACCAAATCACATGTCATACTTTCGTTAGTACATGTAATCAATTGATGCGGTAATATTTTAAACATTTACTAATGAAAAATGACAACTCATATACCACATAGGTTGGTACTCAAAAACTGATATTAGAGTTAGTGTCCCTATCATTTTTCTTTTATTGGATAGCAAACTTTTTTGGATCAATTACAAAAATTTGCTCTAAACTATAGGCTTTATTATATTTTACTCCTCAAATTTCAAATGTAACATCTGTTCTCCCCTGATCTTTATTCTGTTAACAAATTTGGTCATTCTATTACTTTCATGGTTGCAAATTACTCATGCCAAGCATTAAACATGGTTGTTGAGATATTAAATTCATAATTACTATTTTATTCTCTATTCTAATGTACATTTTAAGTTCTTTGACTAAAACCATAAGAAATATAAGAAATAACGTTTTAAAAAAACAAAACATAAATAAACTCATAGAGAAGGACTTTATATGTTAACGAGCATATGGATATTATATTTTAAAATTTGGGGGAATGAAAAAGTTATAAGGCCTATAATCTAGAGGAAATTTTTATAATTAATTTTCTTATCATGTGCACATCACTTGAGTTTCATTGTTACGATTTCAAAGTTCTGGGAATTTCGAAATTTGGGAGGAATTTTTGTAATTAACCATTTTTATAATGCTGGAATGAAAATGGGAAAAGTAAGAAGGCGAGGAAAAAGAAATCAAATTTTAACTACCAGCTGGTTTGGAATTATAAATCTATGTGTCGCTCTACTTGAGATCTCAAAATTATTAGACACAGTATCCGTATAATTTAGGTCAACAAATTTTGGCAGCTTGCAAGCCTGTTATGCTTTTAGTAAAAGTACAGAACGACTATCATAAGGAATTATATCCAACAAATGTAAATTAAGAACATACCGTTTCAGCGAATAGCTGTTGTAATGCCAAATCTGAATCGTCTTCCCGAAGCTGTCTCATGGTGGTATTAACATCGCCATCCCAATGTTTTCGTACAGCTTTAGCATGATTCTTCAAGTAATTAGTATCCCTCCACATCCATTCGGAGTGTAACTCTGTAATGATTGTATTCAACATCGAGCTGCTTATTATAATTCCATGGGAGAAACTCCTCATCTCAGGGCATTGGCTCACAAATAACTTCTCCAGCTTTGGAAATCTCATGACATTATTTCCCGAAAAGAAGCTCCCAAGATTTGGCAAATGGCGAAGTACTAAAATCTCCAACTGCGGGAAAACAAACTCACAATCATGTTCACCCTTTGTTATTTCACCTTGCCTGTAATCTGTGATTATTTCTGTCATTCTGTTGCAATCAGTTACTCTCATTTGTTTGAGTTGTACCAGACTCTTAGCCGTTGAGGAAGCTAGTAAATACGTCAATCGATGGCAAAATGACACTTCCAGATTTGTCAAATTTTGAAAAGACACTAACAGAGTTTTAACTGGTTGTAAGGCACCGCCAACTGGATGATCATTTTCTGGTTCACCGAACAAATGCCTCAGCTTAGGAACGTTATACAACCTTAGCTCCCTTAAACATGTGATCAGCCGTCTGTCACATTCTTGTGCAGCAGCACCGACTTCATTTTGTCCATCCTTGCATATAACATTTACCAAAAGTCCATTCAATTCAAGTTTCTCAAGATTGTGACATCTGTGAAGAAGTTTGAAGATTGAAGAAGCAAATGGTTTATCCTGATGGCGGAAATCCAATTTGAGTTTTTTTAGCTGCCGGTGGAAAAGGGAAAGCGTACTTGAAGATTGATTCGTGCCTAGCCTCTCAGTTATAGCTTCGCTCCAATCAGTACTCAGAGATTTAAGTTTAGGCAAAATGACCTAATGAAAAGATAATGAAAATGTTAGTGTGTAAAAGAAAATTGATCAAAGGTATAAATGGAGTAAAAACATTAGGAGGACAATTAACTTGAATTTTTTGCATCAACAAAATAGTGAAGGCACCATCTAATAATACCACTCAAAGCAAATTTCATGAGCAATTGTTTTAGTGGCCGGGAACAGAAGAGTGTACCTTATGGGGTCATTCCAGTGGCGGTAACTGGCAAGCAAAATTTTTCTTGAATATTACTTGTAGAAAAAAATTCGTTGGCTTGACAAGTGGCAATCAACGTTATGTTTTATAAAAAGCAAAAATGTATGATACTAAAAGTAGTTTTTAAATTGATTTTCGGTGATTTTAGAAAAAAGAAAAAAAAAATTCAATTTATGTTTTGGAAGGAAATATAATGATAGCATGAAAATAATAAAGCTAACTGGGAAAAAAAGTTAGAATGTCATTTTTCTCGCTCTTTGAAGCTTAGTATTGCATTGGATGTGAAGAAAATTGTAAATCAATCTTTTCTTAATTACTCATTAAGAATACTTTCAACGTAGTAGAGTACTCATGCACTAGAAGATTGATTATATAATGCCCAAAAAAATTCTCGCCTGTGCATTTAGTTAAGAATACATTTTACATTTTAGACTAATAATCCATGCCGTAGGTAGTTTTCTGGTGTAGTCTAGCTTAGACCAGTACATTTTAGCCTCTTCCCTTAGATGCGAACACGTGTACATGTTGATAGTCATCAGAATATAGTTGCATTTAGTATAAAAATGGAAAGTTTACAGCTCTATACTCTGTAGCGAACTCAACATTACCTAATTTATCTCTTCTTCTTCCTAATATATATTTCAGTCCTTAAATTTCTTAAGTGTCTAAAATATTTTCACCAAATGTATCCCAAGGCCAAGGGTAACTTTTTATACGATCTAGCCAACAATCAGATATTACTAATATTCAGTCTCATATGACAATTTTATATCATACTATTTTGACTCGTGA